>OX454525.1:1200000-1800000 GCA_949715645.1 Portevinia maculata | reverse complement strand
GCAGTGGAAACTCCACAACTGCTACCAAAAAAACCACCAACTGCCCGAAATGTCTTCCAAACTGGAAACGAGGAGGGTAAAGCAGCAGACGAGGAAAACTCAGGAGACGTTTTTTCACGGGAGATGCAAAATTGCTTAAAGGTGATTAAAACTATGAAAGCAGCGTGTGAGAAGCAGAAAAACATCAGCCTTGACATTAAAAACGGTATAGCGGCTCTAGAAGTATTTCTGGACAAGATGAAGTGGCACGAGAAAGACAGGAGAAAAACCCAACAAAGGCTCTTAGCCCAAAAATCGGGTTCCACGAACAAAATACCACCAGGCCAGAGTGACAAAGACCAACCGAGCTGTTCTAAAAGACCACCCTCGAGTCCACTTGCAAAGGATACCGATAAAAGATTAAGGAACTCTCCGATAAATCCAGCCGAGCAACAAAACGGACAAAAAGCAGAAATCCATATTCCTAAGGTAAATCGTGAGCAAGAGAGCTACGCTCAAGTCCTCAAGAAGAAAAAACCAGTGAGGGTCGCGCCAGACCAACCCGCCCAAAAAGTTAGACCTCGGGACAAACCCAAAGAAGGTGCGAGGGAAAATAAAAAGAAAGCAAAGGCGAAGAGAGAGAAGAACCAACAGAGATCTCGACCCGAAGCTATCCTCATTAAGTCAAAGGGAGCAGCGAAGTTCACCGATATCCTGAGGGAAATTCGGAGTAAGGCGAATCCAGATGATACCGAAACATTGTCAAAACTGTTCGGCAAACGAAAGCTGGAGATGTTCTTCTAGAACTCGGAGCTAAAGCAAAGAACAAGACAGCTTTCGGAGAATCTCTAAGAGCAATTCTAGGGGATAAGGCAACGGTACGCAGTCTTGAACCGAAAATTGCCCTAGAAATCAGGTACTTGGATGAACTGACTACAGCCGAAGAAGTCCAAGAAGCAGTCATGAAAAAAGTTGCTGCTCTCATCTCTGATATCAAGGTGTCAGTAACAGCTAAAAACAAAAGCTCCCTCAAGATGGCCATAGTGCATATGAACGCCCGAGCAGCCTACGACATGCTGAAGAACCCGAGAATTAAAATAGGATGGGTCCAGTGCCGAATCCGACGCAAAACAGAGGTCTCACGGTGCTATAAATGCTTCGGCTATGGCCACCAACAAGCAAAATGTACCGGCGTAGACAGAAAGGGGCAAGGGCTGTGCTTCAGCTGCGGAGAAAAGGGCCACAAGAAGATTGACTGCAAGAATTCACCAAAGTGCTATCTGTGCGCGAACCTCCAAGGTCCACCATCCGCTCTGGACCATGTCCCGGGGTCAGGTAAGTGCCAAGTCTTCCGAGAGGCACTCGAAAATGAGGAGAAGAAAAGGGTCCCACAATGACCAGAATTTTACAGGGAAATATCCACCGGAGTCAAACCGCGGACAACCTGCTAATCAAACTACTGGAGGAAATGAAAGTAGATGTCGCCATCATCAGCGAGCTGTATAGAAATAAAGAGGAAAACTGGGTAGCGGACTCGCTTGGAACCGCTGCAAACTGGGTTTTGGATGCAAGAAAATTCCCCATGAAAAGCCTAGGCACACAAAGAGGCTTCACGTGGGCAAAGAGCGACCGACTCACAATTGTAAGCGTCTATCTGAGCCCAAACGACAGTATTGACTCGTTCCGCCAAAAATTGGGCGAGCTGGAGGACTTCCTGGTCGACACCACAGGGGAGATCCTGGTCGCAGGTGATCTCAACGCCAGAGCACAGGAATGGGGAATGCCAACTACTGACTCTCGAGGAAGGCAAATACTCGAGATGTCCGCGAGACGTGGACTTAACGTAGTCAACAAAGGAGACCCCCACTTTCAGGAGACCTGGACACAGAGGAACTATCCCAGACGTAACCTTCGCGACCAACACCACATTCGCAAAAATCAAAAACTGGAGAGTAATCGAGGATTACACAGGTAGGTAGTGACCACCAGTACATCGTCTTCGATCTGGAGAGTAACCAACGAGTTCCGAATCATCGTCACCAACCACGGGCTCCTAGGTGGAACTTGAACAGGTTTAACGCAGACCGTTTTAAGGGCGTGATCGTGGAAGGGGCAGACGCCGTGATCCAGATGCAAGGACCAGCTGAAAGGAAAGCGGAAGCAACGATGCGGTGCTAACAGAAACAGAGACCCAGTGTACTGGTGGACCGAGGAGATAGCTGCGCTACGCCGGATATGCCTACAACTCCGGCGCATAGTCACTAGGGGGAGAAGAAGAAGAAATGCCGAACCCATGGAAGATGCTCTAGCGGAGTTCAGAGCCCAAAGATCTGAGCTCAAGAGGGCCATCAATTCGAGCAAGAAACAGAAATGGGAGGATCTCCGCCGTGATGTCAACAGCGACCCCTGGGGATTATGCTACAAAATCGTAACGCGGAAACTCGGAGCACAGATGGCACCCCCTGTCCTCAGTGAAGGAAAGATGGAGCGCATCGTGGACACACTCTTCCCAACGCATCCGGTCAGGCCACCCGACACCACATTGGCCCAACGACAGGAAATTCCAGCTTTTAGCGAAGAAGAGTTGAGCATAGCGGTGCAGTCCCTACAAAATAGGAGAGCCCCCGGCCCCGACGGTATTCCCACAGAAGCCCTCAAAGTGACCGCCCAAGCACGTCCGCTCTTACTGCTGAACATGTTTAACAGTCTGCTCGAGGAAGGTATCTTCCCCAAGAGCTGGAAGAAACAACGGTTGGTGCTTATCAGCAAAGGCAAAGGAGATCCGGAATCCCCATCGGCATACAGGCCTCTGTGCATGCTAGACACCGCGGGGAAACCCCTGGAAAAGCTACTTAAGCCACGACTCATAGCGGCAGTGCAAGCGGCAGGCGATCTGTCAGAGAGGCAGTACGGCTTCCGGAGAAGCCGCTCTACGATTGGAGCAGTAAAGGAAGTAGTGAACGCCGCACAAATCGCTCAACAGGGAAGTCACTACTCTAGGAAGATCGTCTTGCTGGTAACCCTGGATGTACGCAACGCCTTCAACTCAGCCAGGTGGATCGATATATTGAACGCGCTCGAACAGAGGTTCCACGCCCCAGAATATATCCTGCGGATGGTGAAGAACTATCTCAGGGATCGAGAGCTGCTCTACGAGACTACAGAAGGCCCGCGAAGAAAGCAAGTGACAGCAGGCGCAGCGCAGGGATCGATCTTAGGACCAGATCTCTGGAACATCTCCTACGACAGCATCCTTTGCATGGAGATGCCGGATGATGCCAGTCTGGTCGGGTACGCAGATGACATCGCTGCCGTGATCACGGCACGAGACACCGTTAACGTGCAACAAAAGCTAAACCAGGTCATGCGACGAGTCAATTCGCCTAGCATAGCAACGGAGAAAACTGAGATAGTCCTTCTCACGAAGAAGAGGATCCCCACACAAATCGACTTCCGAATTGGGGCAGAAGAAATAAGAAGCAGCGCCGCCGTGAAGTACCTGGGATTGAGGCTGGACACCAAGCTAAACTACTGGCAACAAATAAAGGCAGCAGCGGAAAGAGCCTCAAAAACATCTGCTTCACTGAGCAGACTGATGGCAAATGTAGGTGGTCCAACGGCCAGTAAGCGAAGGTTGCTGATGGCGACAACGCACTCCATACTTCTGTACGGCAGCGAAATCTGGGCAGACGCACTCAAACAAGAGAAGTACCAGAAACAGATGGCGGCAGTACAAAGATGCGGAGCTCTACGTATAGCTAGCTCTTACCGAACGGTTTCGGAACCAGCCGTCCTTGTAGTTGCAGGAGTGACTCCCATAGATCTCCTAGCGGCAGAAAGGAAGCACGTCTACGACAAAAAGGCGGAAATGGGAATGGAAGCGGCATCCGAGGAGGCTAAGGAGCTCACGAATCAGAAGTAGCAAGAGCGCTGGAGTTCGGAAAACAGAGGACGATGGACAGCGAGGCTGATTAGGAACGTGGCTGAGTGGAACGACCGGAAACACGGTGAGGTCAACTACTACGTCACCCAGTTACTCACCGGACACGGATATTTCAACGCCTTCCTCCACAAAATCGGCAAAACAAACAGCCCAACCTGTCAGTACGGAGACTCGCTAGAAGATGACGCGAAACATACCTTCTTCGCTTGCAGCAGATGGGAAAGCCTTCGCCAAGACCTGGAAATAAGTATTGGCGCCATCACCCCGGAGAACATAGTAGAGAAGATGCTACAGAGCTACGACAACTGGCAAAAAGTCTGTAGCTACGCAGAACATGTTCTCAAAAGAAAAAAAAGAGAAGAAGACCACCAAGGGTCGCAGCAGGCACAGACGTCTTAGGCCACAGAAGACTAACAAGACGGCGTCCTTTTACGGACTTATAAACGGCGCCACCCTGATGTAATGCCAAGAGCGGTTCCAGGGTGGCTTGAAGGCCGTAAGCGGGGAGAGTTTAGTCTGTGAGAGTCGGACACACCAAGTGGTGATGGCCTACCACTTGACGTATTCTCTCCTCCAAAAAAAAAAAGAAAAAAGTGTTTCATGAGAAGGTAACACATTTCATGGACAAATTAGTTAACATTTTTGAGAGGAAGTAAACTGGATTCCTGCTGATTGCGCTCTGTTAAAATTTTGAGCAAATTGTCTTGAAATATTTCAGAATTATTATTTTTAAAGATTTAACTAAGAGACTGAATTGTTTTTGTTTTTGTAGTTTTAAGTTTTGTTTGTTTTTGTAGTTTTAAAACCTAATATATTATAATCCTTTGTTTAGAAAATATTAATGGAATAATGCATTTTTTATATCATCCCGTTTTCTCTGAGCCAGTTGTTTCAATCGACTATTCGGGATGATAGTTCTAGTTGTGTCCACTTCATCGTTATTCCATATTTCAATTGGAAGATCATCTTGCTCATTTCTATGAATGCAAATATTATGCAAAGCAGCACAAATATTTGCAAAAACAGCAATTTTCTCTGGGGCGTAGCAACTCTTTCTTTCTTCTAATAAGATTCTCCATCGACCTGAAAATTGAAAATATGTACCTACAATCATGTAAAACTTTATAAATAGATGAAATGCACATATATGGATGTTATTTGTTGTTTAAATTGCAAGTAGATTAACTCTGACTGTACTTTTATGTTGTGAGATAGAGCCTAAGATAGATACCTTTATAAACACCAATGCATCTTTCGACTACATTTCTTGCCTTAGCGTGGACTTCGGTGAAATTCCTTTTGCTTGGGTCAGTAGAAGTCCGATATGGGGAAAGCAACTAAGGCTCAAGTGGATATCCGCTATCGCCTAGAAAGTTGTGCATTTTTATTGCAAAATTCGAGTCAAGTTACATTGATTTTGTATGTAATTACCTAAAAGCCAACAGTTATGGTCTTGTTCGCTGAATCCGTTTTCGAAAAATGCCCTTTCGTTGGAGTGTTTCCAAACAAAGGAGCTATGGGCAGATCCAGCATATCTGGGGTTAATTGCCATTATTTTCATTTTGTGATCGCAAATTTTAAATGAAGTGATTTTGTGTAGATAGCAATTTTATCAATATTCCTATGTACGAGTACTTACAACCATTGCATTTATACTGTGCTTTCCTTTTCGATTGAAAAAAATTTCTTCATTTTGCCGTGGCCTTTGGTAAAACAAATGTGTCCCATCCACACATCCCACAACTATAAAGTGAATAGAATAGAATAGAATTATGTATTGCACTTAATAATGAGCAGTCTGTATGTTGGCTCAACCTCCTGGTATTAAAAATTTCCGGTGGAACCAATGTTTAATTTCGGTTTTTTGACTTTGGCTGTCAATTCCCCACTTTATCCATAGTGCATATAATTTTGCTTCTAGCTCCTTTGTAGTCTCGTGGAGGATTGTTGAGAGTGTGCTTTGAGCGACAGTGACACCAAAATCGTTTCCAGTTAGCCACTGGTATCCACCTCCACCTAGGATCTCTAAAGTAGCTCCCAGTCTCAATATTGGGGGGATGTATGTAGGACGACAACCGTCCGACAAATTTATTGTTTGCAATACATGTATAAAAGTCTATTTGGTTAGTCGGAAGCGTTGAATAAAGCTATGATAATTTAGATTGTTTGGTTAATAAAGAAATAAAAGCTTTTCATAACTCATAGTTACTCACATCTTTTCTGGGAGTGACATAGGATCCGATGCATCTCTTAGTTCTCTTCTTCTTCTAATCAATTGAAGTTTTTCAGTTTCTTCGTCGTTAAAAATCAATAAAATATTGCGGCGAAACATTTTTTGCAAATATTTAAACTTTATTAAACTTAGATAGATAGATAGATATTTATTTGCTATAAGCTTTGCTTTTACAAATTGATTGACAATAATGTATACATAATTTCACAAAATGGGTAATGGATTTTTTTTTTTTTTATATATAAAATGGAGTTAATATAAGGCATAATATTTTACACAAAATATTGGTAATTAGTTTCCAGAAACATTAACAATATATGTTCAGTACTTATTAAGAGACTTAATATGAAACCTGGATCATTCATTTAGTATAAAAGCTCTTAGTTTAAACGAGTTTATAACATATTTGTAAATATTAGTTGCAATGTTTATGTCTTCGACAGCCATTATGCTTCCTAGGTTAGTCAATCCATTAGAAAACAGGAAATGGCTTCTCACTGCATTAAAAATTGAGCATCTTAGGAGAAAGTGCTCAATAGTGTCATCTTCATGCGTGTTACAAATCGTACAAATGTTGGTTGGATCGAAATCGGTCTGTCACCGTGCAGAATTATCCTATGGGCATACCTGTTGGCACACCTTATTTGCACAATGACTTTATGGATGGACGGTTTAGAGGCAAAATTCAAATATGGCGCCAGCTTATAGTGAGGCTCCTGTATATTTTCCAAGCATAGTATACACAGGAAGTTGAGCTAGTTGCTTTCCTGAAATCTTGTTCTATTAATGCTCTCTTCTTGTCCTCCAAAATGTTTTCGTAAGATCGTCTTACGACTGCTAAATTTTGTTGTTCCCACACATCAGTAAAATTATCCATTAAAAGTTCGTTAACTTGTGATGTCCAGTTTGGTCGCTGAGTGGTAAGATGGATTCTTAAAACTTCAGTATAACACTTCTTTATCAGGCGGTCATCGGGGACATTTAACAGCTTCATGCCACTTTATTAAACTTTCTAAAAACAAATATGAAATTACAGCGACTTATAAATGCAAGACGATAGATAATTAGCTATCGTGCAATCACTGGCTACTAGACGATCGTATTTGACAGTATTCCATATTACGTGAAGCAAAAAACAAATCGTTTTTATGCGTACGTGAAGCATAGCTATCGTTATCGATATCGAAAACGATATCGACAGCCTTACGTGATGAGGGCCCAGCTCCTGCATATTTCCTTTCCACGATTCTGTATTACATTCCGTTATCCAACACGCAAATGCACCGATTTTATTTTCGGCGTGTTCCAATTTGTTCCAATTTTTGACTATTCAACACTGTATATTGCAAACTTGACTCTCACTGTCAACACAAGTTGCTTGTCGCGTTCAACGATGCAATTAGATATGTATATGGTCTGCGTCGACACCACAAACTAGTACTGGGTTGCACGTTTCACCAATGTTTGAATACCTGGTGTTGCCAGTTTATGCACAGTCTGATTAAAACTAGATCTCCTGCATATCTCTTCGAGAAACTTCAATTTGTTCAATCCTCCAGGTTTGTGTCCTGGATCTTACAATGCTCCCGTTTAATTATTTGAGCTCTACGCGCCACTTCTTCATCCATGCGACCAGACTTTGGAACTCCCTCCCGACCACAACTAAGCAAATAATTGGAGCTAATAAGTTTAAAAATGCCGCAATAGAGTATCTACAACAACAACAATAACTGCTTTTCCTTAATATTCTTTTCTTTCTCCTCTATTATAACTTTTTCTTCTTCTGTTTCATTTTCTACTTCTCCTATATTTCATTATGTTTATATTAGTTTTATTTAAGTTCATTGTTTATTATTTCAATAACATGTACTATGTATGATGTAAAAGACTATGTCATACTTGTACTTATCTTTATGAATAAATTGAATTGAATTGGAGCGAGACTTTCTACATTGGAGATTTAAGACTCAATACTGGTCCATTGTACTATCAGGAAGGCACAAAACTGTTACTGTGTAAATTTACTCGTTTTCCTAAGAAAGAAGATTAGGCGCTTCAGTGATAAAGAGCTTATGCTTACAGCACTCACCACCTCAGCACCAAATACCTGGCACCTGATACGAGCAAAAGCAGGACAATCACAGAGGAAATGTTCCGCAGTGTCATCGCTTTCTCCACAAGCTTCGCAGTTGATATTATCAAAAGAGTAAAGGCCCATAAGAACGCCAGTAGGCTGCATGCAGTGTTTTCTGTTGATAGACAAAAAGAATGCCGCAGATTTTTTACAGACGTCAGGCAGAATTCGTTTAGTCTGTCTGCACCCTGTAGAGTCATGCCATCCGCGATTGTGTTCATATGAAACCCAACCGTATGGAAGCCCTGGCCGAGGACGCAGGCAGACATATCGCTGGTTCAGGTCCCGATAAGGCTTTTTATGAGCCCTGTCTATCAAGTTCATCGGGGATCTCATTTCCCGTGATCCCGTTATGACCCGGAGCCCAGGCAAGTCTAAGTGAATTCATCCTTCCGACCGAATTCAGAGAGATCTTGCATTCACGAATTAATTTGGGGGTGATTAAGGAGTTGAGCAAGGCCTTAAGCGCAGCCTGACCGTCGCTAGTGACGTAGATACTTCGCCTCCTCCATCTGTTCCTCGGAACATAGTCCATATCCATTAGGATAGCATGAGTCAATGTTTGGAAGACTGACGCATATTTGCCTAATGAGAAGAAATGTCTAATGTTGTCGGTCTCTATGAAAACACCATCACGAGATCCTTGATCATACGTGAAGGTTCGACTTCATTTTTTTCGAGGCTCAGTACTGAACACGGGGAAAGTCGGCTTTGTAGTTGAGCTTCAGCCGAAGTTCCGGTGTCATTGCATCGGACGGCATATCCATAAGGCAGCAGTCGAAGGACAGAGTTATACCAAAAGCCACCTCATCTTAAACATGAGATAGCTTTGATTGTGCAACCCATGATGTAAACATCAAAGGGCGGGAGGTTTAATAATGCATCTAGGCTGGAACCAGACGTGCTAGGCCCCCGTGCAGCCGAGACATACCTTCCTTTAGAGTTTTGCGAAAGCAGCAGTAACGTATTTACGTGAAAGCTTATTCCACCAAACCACCGATGCGTATGCTGGATACGGTGCAGGGAAATAACTTCACGGGCAATAACTTCACCTGGGCAATAACTTCACCTCGAGTGGGAAATAATTTCACTTTTTTTTTGTGAACTTAATGCCCACTGATGGTGAGCAATAACTACACTTTTTAGTGGGAAATAAATTCTCTTAACATTTTATGATAATTCAAGAAACGTACGTCGCACCTACCCCAAATCAAACAGGGACCCCAAGCAGGGGGGTTGCAGGGGGGCAGCATGCTCCCCCATATGCATTGCACTGTTTATGGAATCTACTGGCGATTTCGCAACTAATCCCATAAACAGTGCAATGCATATGGGGGGAAATGCTGCCCCCCTGCAACCACCCTGCTTGGGGTCACTGTTTGATTTGGGGTGGGTGCAAGGGTCTTTAGTTATAATAGACAATTTCTCAAATTATAGGTGGGAAATAACTTCACAAAATTTTGGGTGAAGTTATTGCTCACCATCAGTGGGCAATAACTTCACAAAAAAAGAGTGAAGGTATTGCCCACTCGAGGTGAAGTTATTGCCCAGGTGAAGTTATTGCCCGTGAAGTTATTTCCCTGCACATCGCTAGGCATGATCCAACTGAAAGCACGGCAATATCATCAGCATACGCCTGAGCGTATACGTTAGAACTGTTGAATGCGTTCAACAGAACGTCGACCAAAATGCACCACAGCAGTGGAGACCTTGCGACAGCCTCTACATAACGGCCACAATCCGCATCCGCAACCAACGTTCTATTCGTTAGCATTGCTTTAATACACAGCACCAATGATTCGTCTACACCGTGTTGTCTGGCAGAGCTGCACATGCTGTCAAAAGTTGCAATATCAAAAGCACCCTCAATATCGATGAAGATGCCCATCGCGTATTATTTGCATGTATGCCAGCGCTAGGACAGCGGTGAATTTATCAACGGATCTAATTACTGAGATTACCTTTCCAAAAAAACAATGGACCGATACATATCGCAATAATAACCAACACTTGTATTCAGAGTCGAAATGTAGGCTTACTGGCATGGCCGCCATATTCACCGACCTGAACATCATGGAAAACGTGTAGGAATGGATGTAGAGAAGGAAAGCAGTACTCCAACCCGAATGAAACAATTGAAACCATAAAACACGCCTGGTTCGAAATTTCACTATATTACTTGGAAGAACTGTATAAATCTCTTCATAGCAGGCTTCTTGAAGTGATACAGAGAACGGGAGGTAGAACACATTATTAAAAACTATTGTTGTAATCTTAATAAAATACCAATTAATTTATTCCAATAAAAATTATGTTGTCTTCTTACCTTTTAAGCGTCTATCAGGACACATATAAGACCAGTTTTAACTCACAATTTTAGCACTTGGTTTGCCATTTCTCCCACAGTGGCAAAAGAGCTAGACATTTGAGAGGTACGTCTTAATATGCTGCAGGGGATTGTTTAGAAGACCAGATCAAAAATGGTACACAAACCGGATGCTTTATAATGGAACTAACATTACACCCTTAATGGCCTACATGATAATTAGCTTGCAGAAAAGACTGCAAGGTTTTGCGGCTCACTATAATCCGCTCATTAAAGCGCTTTGGGATGCAAATATACCCTTCAATCTATTGCACGATCGCTCAAGCTCTGTTTTAGAGTTAAACTCGAATCGTTCATTGACATTGCCTTTTTACGAGAAAGCTTCATTGCCTAATCTAAGAGGATAATATATTAAATATCACAGTAACCTTATTAATATTCGCATTGCAACAACTGTCATAAAACTTAGTTTAAAGCTTAGTCAAGAAAATGGTAAACAACGTTTAGCGCCTAAGACTATCATGTGACTTGTTCTATAAAGGGTTTTTCAACAGGGACGCTACAAAAGTAGAGCGACAGGGACAGCAAACGACGCCGAATTTCTTGCCGCTCTTTTGACATTTCTCTTCAGTAAGGTTTGCCATTTCATGATGGAAAGATATACGAGCCAACAACGAGTCGAAATTATTAAAATTTACTACCGTGTGGCTTCAACGTTAAGAGCGCTACGTCCAATTTATTGTCGTCATAATCGTCCTAGCAGATCAACAATTGAACGTCTAGTGGAAAAATTTGAATCCACAAGCACAGTACAAAATGTTCCCGTGCCAGTAAGACAAAGAAGTGCCCGTAGTGTCGAGAATATTGCTGCCGCTGACGCTTCAGTTGAAGAAAGCCCAAATGTGTCTCTCACACGTCGTTCTCAAGCGTTGGGCATCTCTGTGACGTCGTTGTGGCGAATTTTGCGAAAAGATCTTGGTCTATTGGATGATATGGACTTGGAGGACATGTGGTTCCAACAGGATGGCGCCACAAGCCACACAGCGAATGCCACAATCAATTTATTGGAAACCAAGTTTGGAAACCGTGTTATCTCACGAAATGGTCCAGTCGCTTGGCCGCCTCGGTCGTGCGATTTGACGCCGTTAGACTATTTCCTGTGGGGCTACGTCAAGTCTATGGTCTATGCCAACAAGTCAGCGACGATTGATGAACTTCGTACGTATATCGAACGTGAAATTGCAGCAGTATCGGCCGATTTATGCTTGAAAACCGTCGAAAATTGGGTTCAGCGTCTGGACTTCTGCAAGCGTGCCCATGGTGGCCATGTAAAAGAAATCGAATTCCATACATAATGGCATCGAAGGTACTTTCACAGGAATAAAGAATTTCATTGATATCCAAAACCGTTTTTGTTTTATTTAAAAAAACTTTTGTAGCGCTCTTTTTGAAAAACCCTTTACGTATTGCTATATAGTAAACGTTTGTGCATGCAAAAGTCCGAAGTGGCTCTGTTAAAAAAAATATAATGTTTTTATTGTTTTCTCTACCTTTACTCTAGTCATTAGTCTTAAGTCGGCCTACTAGAGCCAAAAATGTGCATATGTATATGCCGGGAGCAAGCATTATAACAACATAACAACAAATATTTGTCTGAAATTTTAAGTAAAATGCATTTCATGAAGCTGTTAGTTAATACGGGGAGTTTTCGGTCGACCGCTGACGGTTTACACTAGATTGTTCTTTTCAAGATAGCCTGATATAATTTTAAGTCGGCTACTTTTAAAACTTAAGCAGGTATTCAAAAAATAATGTACTTCGTCTTTGGCCTCAATAAAAATGAATTGAATTGAATTGCGTCTATCAGGTAGATTTAGTAACTGTTCTTTAACAGGTGGAACGAAAAAAGTGCTAAACAGCATAAACATAATATAGCCTTCTTTCATACTGCATTTGGTTTTTTCCATAATATCGAGGGATTAAAAAAATTTTGTAAAATTAAATCAAGAAACTACATGTTCGTAAACATATGGAACGGAGTGTATATATTACCACTAACAAACTGCTCACATTAAATTAAAGAACCACGTTTGTTGATTTTAGAAACAAACAAAAAGTCAACTAACATTTCTAACATTAATTAATTAACTTAAAATTGCCGTAAAAACTCTTTTGTTGGACGAACAATAATTAATTATTTTTTGGATCAACGACCATTTTTATTGTACATTTGTATGCAAATTTTTAGTTCAGTGCTACCCTTGATCTTGTCCTTTTTGTTTCTCAACTCTGGCGTATAATGAACCTTACTAATAATAATGACAATAATTTAAAGTTTTTAAAATATATTTTTAAGAATTATGCCGGCAATGACTTTAATGTCATTTCATGCGTTCAATCACCTTAAATGAGTGAAATATTTAGAACAACACTACCATATACGCCATCAAATTTCTCGAAAAAACTGTCCAAGCTTTTTTAACTATTTTAAATATTTCCCACCTCATTTTTCTAATTAATTTGCATCAACTTTCAACTATCCACCAACTAGTCAACTAGACGTTATTGATTTAACACTCATCAAATCATTATATTTGTACACAGTCTCTAATCCACAACAAACTTGAATAAAGCAGTTTTTGTCTGATAGCCGTTCCGTATGCCGAATGTCCTCGTATAATTTCAGAATATGCCACACTCAAATAAATTCTAAACTAATAAATATTTAATTTCCAAATTGATTTTATCGTAGCGTGCATCAAAGTCTGCTTAAGGTTTTGCTAGTGCTATTTTTGAAGAAAGTGGACACTTTTGTGTTCTTAGCGGCCGAGCCCAAATCAATAGATATAACTAGGTGCTATCCAATTCTGAAAAATAATAAAGTGTATAGTTGTTATATTGACGACAGGCACGAACGCTGTCCTTAGCCCTTGTTTTCTTTGTGTTTGTTTTTTTTCAGTTGGAGTCCTCTTGCTGACGGAGTGAACTTCTGTGGCAAACAGCAATCAATACACCTCAATTCTATATCAGTTAGCACACCCAATTATTATGAATGTTTTATCACTTTGGGGAAGGAACTTTTAATGAAGGCGGACATTCCTGCATTTGATTTGATCCAGGGAATCTTGTTTCTAATTATGGATATATATACTTTGGATGATAAAAAGAAGAATTTAAAAAAATGTGTGTGGATAATTTATATGCGATAGGTACATTATTCCTAAAATTAAAAGCGTTTGAAATACATTGTTTTGGCCTTATAAAGAAAATAAAGAACAAAAAACTTTTTTTTTTTTTCAATTTTAGAATAAACTAATTACGAGTATTAGGTATGTTGGAAAGTAGAAAGATTACAAGGACAACAAATTGATTTGCAAAAACTGGGCTTGCAATATTTTCCAGAATATGACAGAGGGCACCAACTCCACAGCCGTAATTGATCATTTCCTTCCATCCTCCGCGGTACGCGGTATGCGGCTTTAATTTTCCCAGACCAAGTGCTCTGGCATCCGTGAAGTTCTCCTTGAAACGGAGTTTTGGTCTTCCTTGTAGTCGCGATCTTGGTGCTGGGAGATCCTTTCCGCTTCAGCATTATGGAGCGAAATAGTTCGCCGTTTTTTAGCTTTTCGGACTGCATTCACATCTTCGCTGTTGTAACTTCTCCTCCATTCGCCCTCAACGCACATAGGACCACATATCCGACGGAGTATTATTCTTTTGAAAGAACCGAATATATATTAATTACATGATGTTGGTCCCATATTCCACCTGGGTCTGAGCTCTTTCCAATACTTTTTACCTTACTCTTTACTACAGTTTTAATTAAATTAAACCAATAGATCCGAGTGATCCCTTATACTATCGATATTGTAGAAAAATATGACCACATAATTTAATTGAGATAGATCGATTTTTTTTAATGTTGTGGAATACCAATTCAAAGGCCTAATTTTTATAAATAACTAACTGTTGCCCGCGACTTCGTCCGCGTTAATATCAGTTACCGCTTTTGGATAAATAATATTACTATGTCCTTCCTTGAGGTTTAAGCTTACTCTATACTAAATGAACAGGAATAATAAAGGAACGCTAGGTAAAAGTACTGGGAATCTTACAAAATGTTCGGTTCCCCGAAGTTTAAGAATTCTGTGCGGCCAAACGTTAAGAACGTTCAGGGCTTGATTCCCGTTCACGGTTCGCCAAAGTTCGGAATTCTGTGAGGCCAAACGTTGAGAACGTTCAGCGCTTGATTCTGTTGTTGGTTCGCCGAAGTTCGAGAATTCTGTGAGGCCAAACGTTGAGAACGTTCAGCGCTCGATTTCCTAGCACGGTTTCGTTAACTGATCACTCGTTGGGTAACCAACCTATGCATATTTTCATCCACTGTTTCATTGTTGAGCAAAACTCGCAGCCGCTTTGCAGTAGCAGACTCCCGAGAAAGCTGAGTTCTTTTTCTAGGCATTTTATTGGCGAAAAAGATAAAAGAAAGAATGTAGGAAATTATGTACTCAACCTAACCCTATAATTAAGAAAAAAAAACTTAATGTGAATAATTATGTATTTACTTACTAATTTTATACAAACCTGCTTATACGTAAATCAGGAAAAAAATATATCAAAGGAATTACCGTAAAAAGACTACAAAATCGAATTACGTAAAAAATGCAAAGCAATGTTGAATTGTAAGTAAGAATCTATATACATAGATAAGAAGTAATTGAAAAAATGAAATATTTAATTTAATATATAAGAAATAAAAAGTAATTTAAAAAATGGTCAAACAGATAAAGGCAACTTAATTATTTGGTTACTTGAACGTAGGAATCTTCATTCTGGGTAAGATTACCAAGAAGGAAGAGGCCGGCACGGCTACTCCGCAGGACCTAGCTGAAAAACTCAAGCACCAGCAGATTATTGATGAGTTCATCAAGAATCGCAGGGAGCCACCACCACGCAAGACGGAAGCAACTAAACGCAACCGCTCACAAGAGGAGGTCAAGTCTGACCCTCAAAGAAGCAAAGTTGCAAAGTTGCAAAGTTGGCTACCGCCAAGCACCACAACCCAATCTCAGCACCCCAGATGACACGAACAGTCAGCGAGGTTGTCAGAGTCAACAAGTCGCTACAAGTCGCTTTGGTGGATGAACTCTCTACCAGCGGCAAGACAGTGGCTGACGTTTGGGGTGCCATTGAAAATAAACTTTCCGAGATGGTGATGGACCATCTCTTAAACAACCAAGGCGGACCCCTCCCCTGCTTTGACTCAGCTGAAGTCATAAGAGGTTACAGGGTAATCAAGTGTGAAGACGCTTTCTCCAAGGAATTCCTAAGCGGCTGCGTTCATAAGATCCGTGACGACTGGACCGGCTTAAAGCTTAAGCTGATCCTGGCCAGAGAGATTCCGAGGAGACCGATAATTCGCATTTGGCTGCCAAATATGACCATCGACAGTGATAAGTTGATCAATTGACTCAAGCTCCACAACCCTGCGGTTCCCATGGATGACTGGAAAGTCATCAAGGCTGAGGAACCTCACAACAACACCCTATCCTTCCTAATAATGGTGACGAAAGAGAGCGCAGATCACATAGAAAAGATTGGCTGCAAGCTCCGCTTTGGCATAAGGCATACCAAAGTTAAAATATTCAGGTCCCCGTGTCAGGTCGACGACTTAGATGAAGTCGACGATGCAACAAGCTGTTGGTGGACATGAGGAACGAGGCGAACCGTACTACCACCCTAACCGAACAAACACTCGAAACCAATCAATGCTGAAAGTCGTCCAGATTAATCTGAAGCACTCAGTCTGTGCGTCAGATAACCTGATGGTTTTCCTCAAAGAGGAAAACATCGACATCGGCATTGTCCAAGAACCTTGGGTGAACGGGCCCAATATAAGAGGCCGAAACGATACCGGATATATCCTTTACTACAACCGCAACAATAATAACTGTGGTAAGCCAAGAACCTGCAAATTTTAGCTCAGCCGATCTAACAGTTGTTAAGATGGAGAACGCAGGAGGCGACCTACTTATCGCATCCGCCTACATGGCACACGACAGGCAAATACCGCCGGAAGAACTCCAGGCAATGATAACCGCCATAGCAACAACAAGGACCAACCTGCTGCTGGGCTGCGATGCAAACTCCAGGCATGTGCTATGGGGCAACTCGGAGTCAAACGAACGCGGTGAGTCTCTTTTTGATTATATTATTGAAAATAACCTACTAATATGTAACAAAGATAACACCCCGACCTTTATCTTTCCGAGTACGGACAGTTTTAACGGCTGGGAAGACGTTATAGATGTTACTCTCTGTAACAATAACAATATTATGAAGGTTGAAAATTGGAGGGTATCCAGTAAAAAATCTTTCTCAGACCACAACTGGATACTCTTCGACATAGATCTCGCGGAAGAGATCCCGAAACCTTTCCGAAACCCCAATAGAACCGATTGGGCAAAGTTTAACCAGGTCACTAAGACTAAGTTACACAATACCCCCAATCCAAAATTTACCTCCACTTTAGAACTCGACACAAAGGTTGAGACTTTTGAAAAAGCTTTCAACGTAGCGTACAAAGTCTCGTGTCCGATCAAATATAACAAAAAATCATTGCCCCCTTTGTGGAACAAGGAACTCTCTGCTCTCAGAAAATGGACTATAGAAACCTTTAACATCTGCCATAAATGCAACTACTGGCAACCCTACCGTGATTGCCTTAAAATCTACAAGAACTATATTAGAACGGCTAAGACACAGTCGTGGATAGAGTACTGCCAATCCATCGAAACCCTCAAGGACTCCGCAAGACTCAGCAAAATATTGTCCAAAGAACACTCCAACCCATTTCTTCTGAGAAAGGAGGACGGAGAATGGGCTGAGTCAACTGCAGAATCCCTAGAACTATTAATAAACACCCATTTTCCCGGATGCAACGATTACGGTGCAGAGCCATCCAGCTCACAACGCACACAACCCGACGCCTGGGAAAATATAACATCCATTATTACCGAGCAAAAAAATTGTCTGGGCAATAAACAGCTTCGCTCCCTTTAAATCGCCTGGCCTGGACGGCATTCTGCCCATCATGCTCCAAAAATCTCTGGATCTGGCAATTCCATGACTCACATCGATTTACAGGAACTGTATACTCTACAATTATGTACCCTATTCATGGAGACGAGTGCGAGTTGTTTTCATTCCAAAAGCGGGTAGACGCGGTCATGAAACTGCGAAAGATTTCAGACCAATTAGTTTGACCTCCTTCGTACTGAAGACGCTCGAACGTCTCCTAGACAACCACGTGAGAGGGACAATAGAATCTTCACTCCTCTCCAAATCTCAACACGCATACCATAAGGGAAGATCTACAGAATCAGCTCTTCACGAGGTAGTGCGTACAATAGAAAAATCCCTACACTACAAAGAATACACCTTGGCTACCTTCCTAGACATAGAAGGAGCCTTCAACAATGTACACACTGAAGCAATTCTAGAGTCCCTGAGGGAGCTGGGAATAGCAAACTATCTAAGTCAATGGATTGTTTCCATGCTCAGCACTAGAATCATTCAAGCAGCTTTAGGAAATAGCAATATAACCAAATATGCCAGGAGGGGAACACCTCACGGAGGAGTCATCTCACCCCTACTCTGGCTCCTAGTAATGAACAAAATCCTCATAAGTTTAGACAGAGTAGAAATCCAGGTAGTCGGGTATGCGGACGATATGGTGATATTGGTGTCAGGAATGTTTCCCTCCGTGATTAGTGAAATCATGGAGAATGCTCTAAGCAAAGTTAGCACTTGGGCAAAAAAGTGCGGTCTGGGAGTCAACCCGGGGAAAACTGTGCTGATGCTCTTCACCGCCAAAACCACCATACCTGACTTTACGCTTCCTCGCCTAAACGGCACACCCCTACCCCTTTCAAACAGTGCCAGGTATTTAGGAGTTATCCTAGATCCTAAACTCAACTGGAAAATAAACATAGAACAACGGGTAAAGAAGGCATGTATAGCCTTTTATGCCTGCAGCAGAACCTTCGGAAGAAAGTGGGGCCTGCAACCAAAATTGACCCTGTGGATGTACACAGCCGTGGTACGACCAATCCTCACGTATGGGTCAATAGTATGGTGGCCGGCTCTAAAGAAAAAGTACAATATTACCAAACTTAATAAGGTACAAAGAACGGTATGCATAGGAACAACGGGAGCTCTACGGTCAACACCGTCAGACGGACTCCCAGTCTTACTGCATCTTTTACCTCTTGATCTACATATAACAAACATCAGAGCACACAGCGCGATCAGACTCAGAGAGTCTGGCTGCTGGACTGCAAAACCCTACGGCCACAGTAGTATTCTAGACTCTCTACCTAGAAAACTAGTTCCGCCTTCAACAGACTACATCATTCCCAGAATGTCTTTTACAAAACATTTCGTCGTTCAAATCCCTACTGGATCGGAATGGTAAAATGGAGAAGTGACAAGGGATTTCGATCAAACAATCTACACCGACGGTTCAAAAATGGACTGCGGCGTGGGTGCGGGAGTTTTTTCGGAATCCTTAAACATCGCAAAATCATACAGACTTCCGGATACTGCAAGCGTCTTCCAGGCGGAGCTACTGGCTATCCTGTCGCCAGATCAAACTTCACTCAAATATAACACCGAGGCAAAGGATCGCCATACTTATTGACAGCCAGGCTGCCATTAAAGCGATCGCTTCGGTGTCTATATCTTCTAAGTTAGTACTAGAATACCGTAATGAGCTGGCCCTGCTTGATAAGTTCAAGGTTATCCTGATCTGGCTTCCAGGGCACAGTAACGTTTATGGAAACGAACATGCCGACGAACTGGCCAGGCAAGGCTCAGCTCTCCACTGCTCTCTGGCAGAACTAGTCCACATTCCGCTCGGAGCAGTTAAGGCAAACATCACCGCAGAATACCTTAAGAAAGCCAACCTCAGATGGAGCAGGCTGACTGCATGCGTCATATCCAGAAAAACGTGGCCAAACTACAACAAGGCAAAAACAACCGACCTTCTAGGTAGAACCCGAAAAGACATCGCAAGACTTACAGCGATCTTCACGGGACACTGGCCTATAGGTGACTATGCGGCCAAGCTGGGCATCCCATACAATACACACTGCCGCAGTTGCAAAGTGACAACTGAAAAAGAAACCCTAATTCACTTTTTATGTACCTGTCCGGCTTTAGCTAGGACCAGACTACGTACATTGGGAAGCCCTTTCTTCAATACACTTGAGGAAGTCTCCGAGAAAAGTATCAAGGAACTGATAACTTTCCTGAACTCCGCAGGTTGGATTTAGCCTCCCCCACCAATCGATAATACCCAGGTTTACGTGAGTTTGTGGTAACAAAACGGCACTCAGTGCTAATTGGGTTTGTCTTATCAAACCGCCACACTACCTAGACCTACCTACCTACCTGAACGTAGGAAATATAAGTAAGAAAAGAAAAACCTAAGATGAATAATTATTTAGGTGACAACTTCTATTTAATTCCTCATATCGGAAAAAACATCAAAACAAAAGAAAAAAAACAAATATTAGACGAATTTCAAAACCAATCGCGGACTTACCGCGTTGTGAAAATATTAGAAAAAAAAAACAACCTATAAAAGAATTTACAAAACAATACCCAATAGAAAACTACTACAAAATTAATGTGTATTTAAAAAGTATTATTATACGATGAGATATCGCAAAAACAAATTTCAAAAAATCAGTTCGCTGAGTTCAACAGTTCCGTAGGGAGCCGACCACGCGTCTGAGCCACGCGGCATGGTACCTCGCAGATCTACCGCCAGCCGGCCAGCGTCTTGCACGCCATGCGGGCGTGAACCGAACTCACCTATTTTATTGCGGAGTTATTTTAAAATTATGATATCTCCTAAGATGTTGATTGAAATCAAGTGTTGTCAAGGACAATTTTGATCACAATTAAATATTTCTATTTAATAACATACTCGTATTTATTTGGATAAGGATTAATATTATGTTTATTAAACTGCTTCGCCAAAAATGCATTAATTCGAACAAATGTGATTACCATAAAAAAAGGTTATAGTGATTAGTGAGTCAATCTGAACAGATAGACATATGCTGCCGCGGACTTTTTTTTAGAACTTTTAAAGAGGAACAATTCCATTATAAATAATTTTTGCGTAACTTAAACCGCACGCAACGGAAGCTCTCAAAAAGGAATAATTTTAGCAACATTTTAAACTGATGCTTCGCTCCTGTTGGTCGCAGCGTGATGTTATAAAGCCTAAAGCATACCTCGAAATTGAACTATCCAACACAAATAATTTTTCAATTCAAACCAGTAGTTCCTGAGACTAGAAACTTTTCAGCTTTATAATATAAAAAAAAATAAAAATAATAAAATTAAAAATAATAATAATAAAGTATAGATATAAAGTATAGATTGTAAGTACTCACCTTCATCATCTTCTTCTTCTTCTTCCGTAATCGCGGTGTGGCTATGGTCAGAATTAAAGGGATCGAAACCCTCCCACTTAACTGCATTTCTACTAGTCTGCGTGTGGGGTTCGCCGGTTCGACATCAGGAATAATAATAATAATAATATTTTGTTAGGGTATATTACACTACGACCTATTGGTCTATTGTGTCCCCTTGCTTGTGCCTCGGAGAGGTTCGTGCCCTCTTTTAGAGCCTCTCTAGATACCTACTTCTTTGTGAAGCATGTCGAGGTATTGCTCTGATTTATCCTTGGCAGGTCACACTCCTTAGAGCACAGCGTCCAGTCCAGTTTCTTTGATGAATCTGAGAATGAGCTGTGGGTTCATGGTTTGTATGTCCTTGTCTGTTATTTGGTGCCTGCCCAAATATTTCATCCTTTTGGGGGCCAGTGCCCCACAGGATTCCAGTATGTGGTCTGGAGTTTCGGCGGTTTCACTGCAGAATCTGCAGAGCCCGTCCTCCGATATGCCCATTTTCCTCAGGTGCTACTTGAGTCTGCAGTGCCCCGTGAGGAGGCCTGTTAGGATTCTTAGGTTGTTTTTGTTAAGGCCAATACAAGCTTTGAATCTCTTTTGGTTGTAATTTCCTAATAGTTTCTTTGCTTGCCTCAGACCTTGGAGGTTGAGAAAGGCTTTTGCCCTTGTTTCTTCCTCCAGTCTCCTGAACTCTTCGCGTATAGTGTGTTCTACTATCCCGCAGAACGGTTCAGGTCCTATGAAGGGATCCTCTGCCCCTTTTCTTGCCAGAGAGTCCGCTGCCTCATTGCCTGTAATGCCAACATGGCCAAGTATCCAGCAGATGGAAATTCTGTTATTCTTGCCTTGTCTACTCAGTCCGTGTAGGCATTCCCACACGAGTTTTGACTTGATAACGTAAGCGTCAAGAGCCTTTATGGCTGCTTGGCTGTCAGACTGTATAGTTTTTCTCGAGGTTGATTCGAACGCACCTGTCTATGGCACATATTTCTGCCTGGAAGATGCTGGTACATTTGCCCATGGATTCGTAGTGCTTAGTTCCTGGCCCAAACACTCCTGCACCAGTTCCCTCCTCGGTCCTCGAGCCGTCCGTGTACCACTTTGTTGTATGGTTGCTCAGTCGATAAGTTGTGGATTCATTGCTTCAGTTCTCCTTATTGCTGAGCTTTGTCTGGAAATTCTTTTCGAAGTTGAATTTCCTGATGCTATCGACATCAGGAAAAAAGAAACCAATTTTTTACAAAGAAAAACATCAATAAAAAAAATGTATATCAATTTTTTGTCTGTAAAAATTACTGCGGGCACAATTGTAGCGCAATTAAGGTAACTAACTTTACATCTCCAGAAAATGTTCGTTATTATATAGATGACTGCAAATACCTCTTTTAAGTGAATCCGATGTGGCCTCATAACACAGTTCAATCAAACATGTTAGTGAAGTATATTTCGACCTTAAATAAGTTGATATGAAAGTCACGGCTAAGGTTTTAAATAAAAGTCAATCCTGGAAAGAAATAATTGTATCTTTTGTTGTACAAATTGATCCCGAAAATCAAAAGTGTGTACTAACAAACAATGATTCTTGATTAAAATCAAACAAATGCGATCTTCATGTTTTGCCCACTTGACGAAAGTTTATTCAATTTAGAAGTCTTAATTAAATATACCGCATGTATTCGTTGCCAGGAGCAGTGAAATGAATAGAGGATTAATTAGAATTTACCTTTCTCTATTATGCTTATTTGTATATACGAATTTGGAGCGACCATTGCTTTTCAATTGCTCCCACCCAAGTCCAATGAAATTAGTATTCGAAAGCATCCGACCGCATCCTCAATAATTTAGTCCTGCCAACTAAGCACAAGTGCCTCGCTATTCACAACATTCTACCCAAAGTTTCGGTTTATGTGTGTTTGCCAACGTTTGCGTGGGCACGGGAAGATATTAAAGGCACAGTAATTAACTTTTTTATTTGGTCTCTATATATTTAGAAGGTATTTGAGCAGAGACATAAGGTGCACAACTTGTGTCCGCCCCAGCAGTTCCCACCGATTATGTATTTCGTAAAATTTTCGATTACCCATAAATGGCATCGGCAAAATAATTAAATTTAATTGAATTGTCTTATCTGCAGCATCATCGAAACCACATTATATCCTGGCGTACAGACGACTCGAAAGGATACTGAACGACATGTCGATACGCCCCCAATCTACCTGCGGCATTATAGTAACCACATACCAACTTATGCCGCATTGAATATGTTCTATTTGTTTACGAATAACTGTTGAGAGAGTAAAGTGAGGTTGAATGTCCTTAAGAGGGGATTTCTCTGCAATGATATATTTTAATTGGATTTCTAATGACATTGTGTGAAATACCAAGCGGAGAATACTGCAAGTTCAGTTGCAGCTACTGCAACCTTGTTCACATACCTGGCTACATGTATCACCTACATTGGATTTCAAACTTGGTCAATTCGCTTTGTATGCAAATAATTAATATTTAAAGCGAATGAGGTGGAGCATTTATTTCTTCAAAAGAATGACAATGTTAATTTAGTCATATGGATGATCGAGTTGCCCATATTATTTTGGTAAGGTGATATGATGTCACTTTCCTCGAGATAACAAAATCTGTAGAGTACCTACCCAGATGAAAAGGAATTCATAATTTCGAAGGCAACAATTATTCAATTTAATATCAACACATGGATTCCCATTAGGGCAAATTTCCCTACATTTCGATCTTTACAGAAAACATTACGAACTGCTGATAGCACTTGATCGTTCAAAGTCAAAGTTTATTTCAATTAATATTATTCCTCGATGAATATAGAAATCCTAACTTTACCAAGCTTGACGTTTGACATTTACTCCCAAAAAAACTAAACTTAAAATACAGCTAAACTTTATTTTATAAGTTCCACTAGTTAAAACAAAATAAAAGGATTAAATATCTTGGTTTTTATTTGGACTATAGAATCCATAAACTAAATAATACGTTCAAAACAAGATGTGGCTTTGCTGAAAATCCCCTCGTAATTTGAATCGAAATTGAATTCGTGGTAAAACTCACACATTGGGCACATGAGCATCCTTATTGCCTACAAGATTTAAATAATAATACGGACTACTCAGTCCCAAGAATTGATTTCAGCAAGAAATATAGAACAGTTCGTAAACAACGACGCCCTACAAATATACACTGACTATCCGCGAAGCAACATACAGACTCACTATGAAACCGATAGACGGCAGAACTATCGTGATTTACATCGACAGTCAGACAGCGATAAAGGCCCTAGAATCATCAACACTAAGATTCAAGTTGGTAAAAAATGCCGCGAATCTTCTAAAGAGATCCCGGTCAGAGTGGCATTCCAGGCAACTGCATGGCGGGCGAGTAAGCCAGACGGGGTACCGCACAAGACAAAAGAACATCCAAACTCATGGGGAGGAGCAGGAAAAATATTAACTCGATAGTTGGAGCAATCACTGGTCACTGCCTCTTTGGCAGACACGCCAGCAGAATGGGGGTACCCTCAAACGACTTCTGCAGAAGCTGTAAAGATGTTGAAGAGGACTAAACCATCACACACCTCCTGTGTAACTGCCCCGCATTAGCCAACTAAAGGAAACAAATTATTGGCGACTATTTCCTGCAAAATCTAAGCTATCTCAGCGAGACAGACGTTTGCTGCATCAGCAAATTTAGTACAAAATTCAAATGGTTGGACTAACCTTGAGGATGTTTGACTGAAGCAATAATTTGTTGAATTTGAAATTGCCAATAACATTACGCCTACCCAAAATAGTGAACGAAGATACTTTCCTCTTTTTTCCGATGACAGTAAAACAAATGGGGTAAAATTTCAATTTACTCCACTTTCTGACAGTGAGTTTGACCAAATTGTATATCAAATCCAAAGCCGTCGGATTTGGCGAAATAAACCTAACGTTTCTTAAACTCCTCCTCCCGTACATCCTTTCACGCATAAAATATATCTTCAATAGTATTCTTACCACCTGTTTATACCCCAAGCCTTGGAAAGTAGCTACGGTTATTCCCATCCCCAAAGCTAAAATTGGTTCAGGCCTATAGCATTATAATCTTTTTTATCAAAAGCGTTTGAAAAGGCTTTATTGAAGCAAATACAGGCATTTCTGAATCACAATAACCTATTTAGTACCGCTCAATCAGGCAGGAAGAAGCTGCACAACTACCCTATTGGACGACGTTGACATTGGCAATAGCCTAGATCTGAACTCACCAAACTTTCTGACGTTGCTCGACTTCTCTAAAGAACTCGGCACAGTGGATCACTATATAAAAAGTTTTTAAGTTATTTAAGTTTTTCTTTACATACAACAAAACTGGTGTATTCATACTTTTCAGGGCGTCGGCAAAGGGTGACGTGAAATAAAACCAAACGAAATAAGGCCGAATTCCCAAAATTTGGCTTTATTTCGTTTTCCAAAGTGAAATTAAACCAAATTTTTAGTTTGGCTTTATTTCGTTACTGAAAATGAAACACCACCAATTTGGCATTATTTCGTTTACATTATTTAACAAAACTGTGACCCCAAATTCGGAAAGTATTGAACATTTTCTTTACGAAGTTGTATTGTTCATGAAAAGCTATGCTGAGAATTTTGTCACTTTCACTGTCACTGTATTATGTCACTTTCACAAAGCGTCATAAGGCTAAATCCGGAAAGTGACATAAAGCCAAATTTTCGAAACCGTACCTCGCACCTACTCCAAATCAAACAGTGACCCCAAGCAGGGGGGTTGCAGGGGGGCAGCATGCCCCCCCATAGACATTGTACTGTTTATGCAATCTACTTTCGATTTCGCAACTAATCCCATAAACAGTGCAATGTATATAGGGGGCATGCTGCCGCCCTGCAACCCCCCTGCTTGGGGTCACTTTTTGATTTGGGGTAGGTGCGAGGGCAAACTGTTGAAAGCAGCACCAAGCGAAAATGTCATCTAGCCAAATTGGCCTTGTGACGCTTTTCTAATGTGTCATAATACCAAATCCTAAAATTTGACCTTATGTCACTTTCACAATGCGACATAAGGCCAAATTTCAAAATTTGGGCTTATGACGCTTGGGGTTATGTCACGGCACCGTTTTACCGTTAAGTCTCATAACATAATTGTAAGCAAACAAATCGATAATAGTTGCACATTTGCGCACAACAAAGTGGTTTGGTCTTATTTCCATTTGTTTTTTGGTATTATTTCGTTTTGCATGACGAAATAAAGCCAAATTGGGTCTATTTCGCTTTCGAAAGCGAAATGATGCCAAATTTGGAATTTGGCCTTATTTCGTTCAGCTTTATTTCACGTCACCTCGGCAAAGTGTTGTGTTAAGAAGAAGAGCATCCTCTTTTCTTGATGCTATCGCAGTAGTTCCGCAAGTATCTATTCTAGGTCCGATGCTGTTGTTCTTATATGTTAACTTACTGCCGTAGATAGTCAATCAGTGCACCATGCATTTATATGCAGACCATGTAAAACTGCTCATAGGATTTCCTCCTAATGATGTCCCCAATGATGTGAGTCTTGTAAATGCAGATTTAAAAATTATCTCAATGTGGTCAAAAGAAAATCAGCTTTCCTTGAATGCAACCAAATCAGTGACGTTATGCATCTACAATAGAGAACTTGATACGTCAAATTGTCCACTGATAAGACTTGGCATTCATATCTTATGGGAAATCAGCAAGACTAATTTTAAATAAAACCTTGACTTGGAGTTGCAGACCACCCAAAATATTATTCCTACAAAAGTCAAGATGCTACTTGCACAGGCCCTCCCTTTACCAATCCGTTTCTACGGTTTCGATGTTTTCTGTACATTTGACTATGACTCTCGAAGAAGAATGAACAATAATATTGATATAATAAATAAAGGGTCTTTCATTAAGGACTTCTCAATTTCTTTTTTTAATAAAATGCAAACTATGACTCGGCCGCACATTTCGACCGATATGGCCGCTATTTCTTGACCATATTTCCGCCTAGTCTAGGCAGATAATGGGTATAACCTCTGACAATGTTTTGAAATATAAATCCACAATTATGCTATCAATACGAGGGCGGCTCAATAAGTCCGTGACTTTTTGAATTTCTGACCTCTTTACTGAAACAGCAACACTGCTCCTGTCAACAGGCATCTGTCAGTTGACTCCTGTCAAAATTTAAACTTGCTGCGTCAGTTAGTTTGTGTTTGACAGCTATTTTTATCAGACTACTCACTAATTTGAGGAGAAAATGGAAAAAAGTGAATTTCGTGTGCTTATTAAGCATTATTTCTTGCGAAAAAAAACCATTACCGAGACCAAGGCTAAGCTTGAAAAAGACTATGGGGACTCTGCACCATCGATTTCAATGGTAAAAAAGTGGTTTACTGAATTTCGTTGTGGCCGTACAAGCACTGAAGATGCCGAACGTCCTGGACGCCCACTTGAGGTCTCTACACCCGAAACAATCGAAAAAATTCACGATATGGTGTTGGCCGACCGAAGATTTAAAGTGCGAGAGATTGTGGAAGCCGTAGGGATCTCGCATGGCTCAGTGGTTTCAATTTTGAATGATCACTTGGGCATGAGAAAGTTTTCCGCAAGATGGGTGCCGCGTTTGCTCACAGTCGACCACAACGCAATCGTGTAACAACTTCACAGGAAGGTTTGGCGTTGTTTAATCGCAATATGGAGGAATTTTTGCCCCGTTTTGTAACCGTGGACGAAACATGGATCCATCACAACACACCAGAGACCAAACAACAGTCAAAACAGTGGGTTTCTAAGGGCGAATCGGCGCCAAAGAAGGCCAAGGTGGGTTTGTCAGCCAATAAAGTTATGGCGACTGTTTTTTGGGATGCACGCGGGATAATCCACATTGACTACCTTCAAAAGGGAAGAACAATCAATGGGGAATATTATGCCAACTTATTGGACCGATTCAATGACGATTTGAAAAAAAAACCGACCTCATTTGGCCAAGAAAAAAGTTCTTTTCCACCAAGACAATGCAAGGGTGCACACATGTGCAGTTGCCATGGCAAAAATCCATGAATTGGGCTATGAATTGCTCCCTCATCCACCCTATTCTCCAGATTTGGCTCCGAGCGACTACTTCTTGTTCCCAAACCTGAAGAAATGGCTTGGTGGAAAAAGATTTGACTCCAATGATGAAGTCATCTCGCAAACAAAGGCCTATTTTGAGGACCTTGACAAATTTTTTTTGGAAGGGATAAAAAAATTGGAGAAGCGTTGGACAAAGTGTATAGAGCTCAAGAGAGACTACGTTAAAAATAAATTATTTTTTTTATCAAAAAATCTGTGTTTTATTCCAAAAGTCACGGACTTATTGACCCGCCCTCGTATATACGAGTATAAAAGAAAGTGTCCGAAGCGATGTAACCGCATAACTCGAGATTTGCCGAACCGATTTTGATGATTTATACTTTGTTGGAAAGGTATTTTCTCAGCACGGGTTTTAGAAGAAAAAAAATCTAAATTTCAAAATGGCTTATTTTGACCACCCAGCGTGTTACGACAGGATTTTTTGGATTTTTTTAAAATTTTTTTTTTTCATTTTGTATTTATTTATTTTGGCAACAACCAAATAAAGAATCACATTTGAATGTAACATATCGTATCACAATTGAACTGTCAGATAGACACGCAACGTAACGCCATCTATTATCGATCAATGGAGAAGCCAATTTTGTTTCATGTTTGGTGGCGCTGTCGGATTCGGATTTCTTCATTGCGATTTTGTGAGTTTTTGTGAATTAAAATTGATATGAGAATATATCTATATCTATTTATATATATATGTATATAAAAATCAATCCATATTTGCGTTTGTTGCCGGTGTTTGGCCAAACGCGTTAACCGATTCCAATGCAATTTTTTTTTAAAGAAAGGTGACGTCTATACGAAGGATGTTATGTATGTGCGATGTCTGTATCTGCATCGGTGTGTAAATTATGTGTTTCTTAAAAAAGAAAAAAAAATTGACAATGTATTTATACACTGTGTGTTTCATATGTAGGTATCATGTGCTTTGAAAAAAAAACCAATTTAAGTGAAATAATAAAAAGGTTTTTGTGTAATATTTTCTATATATAAAAATCAATCCATATTTGTGTTTGTTGCCGGTGTTTGGCCAAACGCGTTAACCGATTCCAATGAAATTTTTTTCCATGGAAGGCGACGTCTGCACGAAGGTTGTTATGTTTGGCTATATCTGCATCGGTGTGTGAGATATGGGCATTTGAGTGATTACACATGCATATTTGCGTATGCGTGTAAATTACGACGCAGATACAGAGACCGTACAGACGTCACTTATTTTGTTATCCGAACAAGCATATGAAAGAGGGAGACCATACGAACGTTTCAAGCTTATTGTGGAATTTGTGCGCACTTTCATTCTTGAGATATCGTGTGTTCAATATTTTATTCAAATAACTCTTATTGAAATTTTTTGCATTTTTTTGTGAATCGGACATCGGAAAGTTGCTTTTCCAACATTGATAACAATCGGTGTGGAATTGAATGAAAAGTGATTCAATCGAAGTTTTTTATTTTCGCTTTGTTGTTTGATTCGCAGAAGTAAGGTGACATAGGCGCCTGCCAGACAACAAGCACCTACCCTAAACGGAACAACGAAGTTGTGTGAGCGGCCTAAGCCATGCGGAGAAAAACGTGCAGTCCCTTTCACCGGTTGAGCTCAAATCAGGCAATCTTCGGTATTGGCCTGAGAGTGTTTCTGTGAACTTTGGTCAAAATCGGTCTTCTTTTTTTAGGCGCAGCAACATACGCCGGATACCCGCTATAGACAATTATAAGGAAGTCTACTCGAACATATTGGCCAATAGAATTCTCGGGCACGGGCGAAACCGGGCAGGTGCAGCTAGTATAGTATAATGCAGACACGTCAACCAGAATATCTTTACAATAGACTCGATTTTGCAACTTCCCTTAGAACTGTTGTCTCAATAAAACCTAGATGTAAATGACTATTGCCAGAGCATTCTTTCTTCGTCCATGCCAGCCTCCTATGGAACTCACTGCGCATGACACTTAGACGAATCGAGAACAAAAACAAATTTTAAACCTCTAGCTCGAACAGGAAAAAACGGAGGAAGAAGGCCTCAAGCGCTCCTGTCGGTGGAACTGCGCGCGCACCTTCTGCGTGCCCTTCCACTAGAACACTTCCAGCTGATGTATTTCCAATGATTGGATTTACTCAGATTAACCTTCAACTCTCCAAGGCTGCTACTGCACTCATCAGTAAGAAGCTTTCCGTGTTGAACACAAAAGCCCACATAACATCCATACAGGGTTTCGTAATGCAACGAGTGCTCAGAATCCTAATTATAGTTAGAATATGTTAAGTAGTTTAAGTAAGTAGAGTAGGTAGTTTGTAATTTGTTTTTTTATATAAAAATATAAAATTTGATAAAGATGCCGAGTTTTCTTAAAAATTTTCTCCATGAAAACATAATATGTAAGATTAGTTCGTAAAATAGTTTTTAGGCCGAAAGGCAATAATTATAAGATAGAGTTAAGTTTAGGGCGTCCGCATAAGGATCAATAATCTAGAATAAGTATCCTGTTAATGTTAAGTTAGATTTACTCATTTTTGTCTAGTATATAAGTTGATATAAGCTAATAATTAATAAAAATGAATTTAAAAGTAAAAGTAACATCCATACAGGAGCCATGGGTGTGGAAAAATCGCATCTGTGGCCTTGGAGGTGTCCGTGGTCTCCACGATACTCTGTAACGAGCGGTCCGAGAGACCAAGGGCTTGTCTTGCTGTGTCGAACCTTCTCTCAACGACTAAGCTTGGAAAATTGTATGGCCAAGATTTGGTTGCTGCAGCCATTAGCTACGAAACGAATGGAGATTGGAAGACCTTCGTCGTGGCGTCAGCTTATCTCCCCTATGATTCGGTAGTGCCTCCACCACCAAGGGCAATTGCTGAACTCATTGACTATTGCGGCACCAGGAAGATGGGCATAGTTATATGCTGTGATGCTTATGCTCAAAACACTGTTTTGGGCAGCAGCAAATGCAACATGCGAGGAAACCATCTCCTGGATTTCAATCTATCATCTGATCTTACTATCAACAATGTTGGCTCGCAGCCAACTTTTGTGACGTCTAGAAGACATGAGGTGATCGACCTAACTTTATCAAATAGATACTTTAAGGCGGTTACCAACTGGAGGGGATATATCAAATTCCAAAACGAATGCAAAGCCATAACTTTGCAGAAGAGGAGAAATCCGAGAAAAATCAACTGGATACGCTTCAGGGAGGAGATGGGAAAAACTCTCAAAACTCCAAACAAACTCAGGACGAGACAAAAGGTAGAGGATGCTGTTCAAAACCTGAATAGTGCCATAACTAGCTGTTTCGAACTGACGTGTCCAGTAAGTAAACCCCCTGGCAGAACCCCGGTTCCCTGGTGGAGCTCGGAACTGCAAAGAATCCGAAGGGAAGCTAGAAAGCTTCTAAATAGGTCACTCAAGACTGATTTGGAGACAGACTGGAATCTCTACCGATCGAAGCAGAAGGAATATAAGAGGTTAATTCGGGTATCGAAAAGTGCTTCTTATAGGAATTTCTGCGAAAAGATTGAAACACTGGGTGAAACTAGTAGGGTGGTTAAAGTTCTGAAAAAGGGCAAACCAGCCAAACTGGACTCACATAGAAAACTTGATGGCACCTTCACTGAGACGAAAGCGGAAACTCTTAGTTATCTGCTGGAGTCTCACTTTCCAGGTAACCAGATTACAATTGGCTCACAACCAGCCCCGATTACCGAGACCATGAGTAAGCCAAGACAAACAACTCGGCATAGCTGGTATATTGCGAAGGCCGTGGTGACGGACGAGGTCATTAAATACGCCTTTGCGTCTTTTGACGGCTTCAAGTCGCCTGGTACGGACGGAATATACCCAGCCATGATGCAACAATGTACAAACCAGTTGCTAACGACTATGAAGAAAATCTTCACCGCTGTCCTAGCACTGGCATACATTCCAATACCCTGGCGTACAGTTAGAGTGGCATTTATACCAAAAATTGGCAAAAGTGACTACTCGCTCGCCAAGAGCTTCAGACCAATCAGTCTGACTTCCTTCTTGCTGAAAAGCATGGAAAGGCTGGTCGAGCTTCACGTGCGCAAAACTGCTTTGCGATTGCACCCATTATCTCGGATGCAACATGCCTATCAACGCGGAAAATTATGCGAGACTGCGCTCCAAAATCTAGTTGGTAGAATTGAGGGCGCGCTTGACAGAAAAGAATACGCGATGGGCATTTTCATCGATATTGAGGGTGCTTTTGACAATGCGACTTTTGATAGCATGTGCAGCTCCGCCAGACAACACGGCCTAGACGAACCATTGGTGTTGTGGATTATAGCAATGCTAGTGAATAGAACTTTGGTTGCGGATGCGGATTGTGGCCGCTATGTTATGGCAGGGGTAAACAGAGGCTGCCTGCAAGGCGGCGTCCTGTCTCCACTGCTGTGGTGTATGCTGGTCGACTCTCTGTTGAACGCACTCAACAGTTCTAATATTTACGCTCAGGCGTACGCGGATGATGTGCCGTGCTTTCTGTTGGATCATACCTAGCGACTGTATGCGCCAAGGCGCAGGCGGCCCTTGACGTGATCGACGAATGGTGCACTAGGAATGGGCTCTCGGTCAATCCTCATAAAACTGAGGTTGTTCTCTTTACGAGAAGGAGGAAGCTGGTCGGGCTGACTCAGCCAGTGCTAAAAGGCATCACAATCCAACTCTCCAATGAAGCAAAGTATCTGGGAGTCATCCTGGATAGCAAACTTCTTTGGTCCAAACATGTTGAGCTGAAGACTGCCAAGGCGCTGTCTGTTTTCTGGCAGTGCAAAGTCATTTTCGGCAAGACATGGGGCTTATCACCGAAAAGAGTCCTATGGATTTATACGGTTATGATAAGACCATTTATAGCATACGCATCGGTTGTTTGGTGGAATAAGCTTTCACGTAAATACGTCACTGCTGCTTTTGCCAAACTCCAAAGGCAGGTATGTCTCGGCTGCACGGGGGCCTTCCCCAGCACGCCTGGCTCCGGCCTAGATGCACTATTGAACCTTCCGCCCCTTGATGTTTACATCATGGGCTGTACAATCAAGGCTATCTCACGTCTTACAAGAGGTGGCTTTTGGTATAACTCGCACTGGAGTTTTGATGAACTTGCGCAACGGTTGTCCTTCGACTCCTGTCTTATGGATATGCCGTCTGATGCGATGACACCGGAACTTCGGCTAAAGCGCAAATACGAGGTCGACTTTCCTCGCGTCCAGGACTGGCTCTGGCCGGACTCTGAACCTGGAAGGGAATGCAGTCGAATCTTTACGGATGGCTCCAAAACCGATCAAGGATCTGGTGCTGGTGTCTTCGTGGAGAGCGATAGCGTTAGACTTTTCTTTCCGTTAGGCAAACATGCGTCAGTCTTCCAAACAGAGACTTATGCTATCCTAATGGCCATGGACTATGTTACGAGGAACAGGTGGAGGGGGCGAAGTATCTGCGTCTGTAGCGACAGTCAGGCTGCGCTTAAGGCCTTACTCAAACCCTTAACTACCTCCAAAATAGTACGTGAATGCAAGATATCTCTGAATTCGGTCGGAGGGTGAATTCACTTAAACTTGTCTGGGTCCCGGGTCATAACGGGATCACGGGAAATGAGATCGCCGATGAACTTGCTAGACAAGGCTCAGAGGGGGACCTCTCAGGACCTGAACCAGCGATCTGTCTGCCTGCGTCCTCGGTCAGGGCTTCCATTGACTAAGCAAATGCTCCCCGACGTCTGTGGGAAATCCGCGGCATTCTTGTTGTCTCTGAACAGAAAAGACTGCAGACAGACTACTGGCGTTCTTACGGGACACTACGCTTTTGCCAAACACCTTAAGGTGCTAGGCCTAAGTGACACTACCAACTGCGAACCCTGTGGAGAAAGCGACGACACTGCGGAACATTTCCTCTGTGATTGTCCTGCTTTTGCTCATATCAGGTGGCAGGTATTTGGTGCGGATATGGTGAGTGCTGTAAACCTAAGCTCCTTATCATTGAAGCGCCTTCTCGTTTTTCTTAGAAAAACGAGTAAATTCCCACAATAAAATGATGTAGTGTGTCTGCCTGGTAGTACAATGGACCAGTATTGAGTCTGAGTGCTCCAGTGCAGAAAGTCGCACACACCCCGACAAAAAAAAAAAAAAAAAAAACCTGTCTCTTAAACATAAAATTATTTTATTTTATATTTTTAAGTTTGTCAACTTTTATTTAATTTCATAAATTAACAAATTTTTCGTTGAATTGCTCTTGTCAAATTCACAAATTAAAAGATGTTCATGTTCATCTTTATGTGTATCCAAATTTTCAAATTACAAACAAAACAAACAATAAACAATTGAATCGCTTCACATCAGAACAACGCGCCGAAATAGTGGCCCTGTAAATTGAAAATAATCGTTCACTTGTGTTAACTAAACGTGCAAATCGTCGAAAATATCGTGGCCTATAAGTACCGTCTGATAACACTATTCGTCGTTTGGTGTCGAATTTGGTTGAGCACGGGACATTGGGTGTTAATTAACTTAACTTCAAATAATTGTTAAATAAAACAGAACTAGCATTCTTTCGAGTCAATTTCTGCTTAAATTCTAAACGTTGTAACTTACGTCAATGGTAACACCTTTTTTCTGAACATTATGTCACTCTTTATCGAACGAATAAATTGACACTTGCTATTTTAACCTCATCTGGATTAGAAGTTTCCCTTTTTTCTTGTTCTGAAGTTATCACGCTAATCACGCAAAATTATTCTCAAACATTGGAATATCGTCGACATTGCGTGCATCAATGCCCAAGACGTTCCAATGAACAAGTTGAAGCGGTAAGGGAAAGTGTTGCCGAGAACCCATATCTGTCGTACCGTCACCGCGCTCAGCATTTTGGCGGTAGTGTAACCAACTGGCGACGCATTTCGAAGTATGATTTATATTTGTTTCCGTATAAAGTGCAATTGACTCAAAGAATATTTCCGACAGACCCTCCACGTCGCTTGGAATATGACCAAACAGTCACTCGAATGATTGGCACTGAACCTGATTTTTGAAAGCAAATTTTAATAACGGACGAGGCCCATTTCACACTCTTGCAATTTTGGAACGGAGATTCCACAATAGGTCCATGAAACACCATTGCACGAGCAAAATGTGTGCCATTTTTCTTCAGAGAAGCAAAACAGTCGATGGGAATCAATTATTTATGTCTGCCCGCAAACGTGTGAAAGAGATCTGGACGGTTACTGTTTTCAACAAGATGGATGGCACACTGCAAATCAAATAATGCAGTTTCCGCAACAAAAATTTCCTGGAGGTGTGCTGTCAAAAGTGGCGACATTGACTAGCCACCCAGTTCTCCAGATTTGACCCATCCGGTCTTCTTTTTGTGGGGTTATTTGAAAATCAAAGTGTACGCCATCAAGCCACAGACCATTAACGAGCTCAAGGCAAGCATTCGTGTCGAAATCATCGCTATACCACCCGAGGTGCGCGAAAAAGTGATAGAAAACGCAGCAAAAAGGACACACTTTGCTTTGGTCAATACAGGCGGCCACTTGATTGATGTTGTATCTCATTACGTGAAAATATGTTGTTTTTTTTAGTTATTCAATATTCACATACCGATATAAAAGATGACCCGATATATGTTTTGAAAAAAATACTTACTCAGCCGAATTAATAAAATTAACTTAATTTGCCTCTGATTCACAAATTAACTTCAATGTGGATTAAAGATTAATTCACGGCTCATTAAATAAAAATCATGTCCGTACATAAGACAGTCGTCAAGTAATAAATGGTACGGAAATTGTTAATAGTTAGGCAATAAATTGTATGGAGATACCACATCCAACATTCCATTTGGTTCAAAGATTCGATGTCAGTTGTCAAGAAAAATGTTAGTGTTATATTTTAACATAATTAGTCGTTAATTCACCTACTTCGGTGAATTAGTTGATTGCATGTTTATCAACGTCTATTAACTTAAAAAAAAAAGGTTTTTTTAAGGCTTCTCATTTAATTCATTGATTAAAGATAATTCACCCTTAATTTGCGTTTATTAATTCGGCCGACTGTTCTAACTTATTTTCTAGTGATTTCTTCCTAAAACATAGTGAACGTATCAACTTTTGAATGTTTAAAATTGTTTACATATTTATAATGTAAGTGCCTTTTTAAGATTTAGGAAAAGTTATGGTGGGGCATAGCACAACACAGGCTACGAAACACTTAGTTAAAGTGTGTGCGCGAGGGAGTGTTTAGCTTGTTATAAAAGCTGCCGTAGGGTAATCATGAAATTGATTTTTTTTATTTTTTGGTTCATTAAAGAAAAATGGCATTAATTCATAATCGGTATTAAAAATCATATTGCATTTTTCGTTTACATAGCTATTCCCAAACAATCGAATCCCCAAATATCAGCAGAATATGTTCATTTAGTTTTGCACAAACATCTGATTTGGCAGTTTGGGCAGCCAAGTGTAGCTGATTCATAAATTCTTCTGCATTCTTTAATTGACACAAACTCTGTATAACTAATATGGGTTGGATACTGTTTTACGAATAAGGATTGATATACGACAATATACAAAACCTGCATAAATTCGTATACATTGTATTACTATGTTCAAATTGGTGATAGCTTATCAGGTTTTAACCAGAATATTACCGGAGTCCCTCAAGGTTCTTTAGTTTTCCATGTACGTTAATGAGCTCCCATCTATTGTCAAGAACTACTCATCAGACATGTATGCAGATGACGTTCAACTATATCTAAACTGCCCTCTCGAACTTATCGAGCATGGCGTTTCTTGTGTTAACGAAGACTTAGAGAAAATTATGCACTGGTCCAAAATAAATGGTCTTAAATTTAAACCCAAAAAGTCAAAATGTTTGGTAATTTCTCGAAATATCTTGGATCTTTCCTACTTTCCTTCAATTTTTTAAAACAATATGTTGAAATTGCAACAACTATTGGGATAACATTTTATCGTCATCTAACTTGGGATAATTTGATATTTTTTGATATTTTGATATTTTTATTAGGTTTAAAACATTTACAAAGATTACAATAAGTATCTGTAATGACGTAAATGTGATCATTAACAAATTAATTATTACATTTTAGCTGAATTAAATTAATAAAATTTAAGTTTTAATTTAATATAATTTGAAAAACTGGGTACAAAATGCTTACAATTAAAAGACAGTCTACAAAACAAAGTCTTCTTACGCCAAGAGGGAGAGAGTTCCATAAGCGAATAGCATGAACATAAAATTGTCGCTCGGTTGAAATGCATGTTGCACGCGGAGGTATTATAGTTACAGTACGAGGCAGATTAGACAAAGTAAGTTTTTCAAATAGGTATTCTGGGCTTCGCGATATTATGGTTTTATGCAAATATTTTATAGTACAATAGTCTAAGTATTTATCCAGCGTTAAGCCCAGAATTTTAGTTTTATATGCGGATATACGATCCTGGCGCTTTAAACCAAACACATAACGAGTAACATTGTTAAAGACAACATTAAGCTTTCTTCTGGATTCAGCATTGCAGTACATTGCAACCTCAGACCCAAAAGATAAAATTGGAACAATAAGAGATCTAACTAACATTAATCTAGTTTTGACGGGGGTGTAATACTGTGACATATATAGGTTACGCAGACATCCATATATTTTTCCTACAACAATACGAACATGAAGATCCCATCTTAAGTTGCTATCAAACCAAATGCATAAATTTTTAGCCTTATCAACTATTTCTATGCATTCATTTCCTAGACATAAACTAGAAAAATCACGTGAATCCATACCAGTTTTGGATATTAGCATGCATTTAGACTTTTTAGGGTTTAAACATAAGTTGTTTCTTTGTGACCATTGAATCTTGAGTATGACCTTTTTTAAAGCAAAAATACATCTGAACATCATTGGCATACATATGAACAGAAGAAAAGGTAATGGTGTCGGGTAGATCATTTATAAAAATGGAAAATAAAAGTGGGCCCAGGATAGATCCTTGCGGGACACCTATAGGTGTGTGCTTAAAATTGGACACCGCATTGCCAGCCACAACTGCTTGGGTACGGTCGGATAAGTACGAGTAAATCAAAGAGGCTGCTGAAGACGAGAAATTCAATTGATATAAAAGTTTAAATATAAGTTTTGAATGATTTACTGTGTCAAAAGCTTTAGAAAAATCTTATAATGCTAACAGTGCGATCTGGTCTTTTTCAAAAACTTTGGACAGAAACGGTAATATTGCAATAGGACGGAATTCAGGGGGCGTTTGTGGAGTTCCTTTATTTTTAGGAACGGGTATTATTCTTGCAGTTTTCCAGGCACTGGGAAAACGGGATGTCATTAGGATAGTATTAAATATATGGGTAAGTACTGGAAGGATAAATGGTAGGATAGTTTTAATAAATAAGGGATGGATTTCATCAAGTCCTGACGATTTGGATTTAATACATAATACTGCCTTAACAACATCTGTTTGCTCTACCCGACGAAATTCAAAACCATCCACAGTAGTTAACGTAACAGTAGGGCACATGTTAAGTGATGACATCATAGGGCTTTGCACAAATTTATTGTTTAGGTTATTTAGATCTACACTAGAAAAATCAAACTCATCCTTGCAACCAATTCCAATATCACGAATATTTTTCCATAGTGTCTTTGTCGGTAAGTTACTGTTCAGATGCTTAGAATAAAATCTACGTTTAGCCTTACAAATTTTAAGAGTTACAATATTTCTTAGCCTACGAAAATCATTATAGTGCTCTTGCAGCCTAAATCGTTTCCATCTCTTGAATGCCAAGTCGCGTCTATTTTTGAGATCCATAATTTCAGGAGTAAACCAGGATATGACTGAGTTTATAATAGTTTTAGTTTTAATTGGGACGTGTGTATTAAAAAGGTTACGAATTATATCGTTAAGCGTATTTATCTGCTCATCTGATAACCATATAAATACACTCGTCTGAAAAGTATATTGTGCACTGCGAACCTTACACACGTTAAAACGCGTTTATTACTTACTAGGACCTTGATAATACCTATATTAATAAATTTACGGGTGTGAATTTTTTTGTAATTGCTATGTAAGTAAAGAAAAGTGAATCTCGGGCTTAACAAGCACTGTACGGTATGTCTTTGGGCTACGTAGATATGATAGAGTTTCTGGTTCTCCTAATCGTCTTCTCGGTATGCCTTTTGAAACTCAGAATACAGCTAGAATGAAAAAGGTATTAAAGGATCATTTTTCAGTAAATACGAGTATGTAAATATGTATATTAAACATTTTTGAATCTAAAACTGAAGATACTAACTGTATATTTGAGCCTTCATTCTCAGCTCTGTACTGTAAAATTAGCTTAAGACAAACTTATAAGATATTGTATCCTACTGCTACTGTTTTTAAGCATTCAAAAATAAATAAATGAATAAATAAATATGTTTAGAAGCGTTACAGCGAATTCTGATGAATACGGCTGTAAGTTTTTTGCGATGATGGGTGTAATGGCACTAGTGGTCGGCCACTTCAACCCATTTCTTTATGTAAAAGGAACAAACATTAGGAATTTGACAAATCGAAGGAAGTAAATACTAGCAGAAACATGTCTTACACTATACATCCACCCAACAACTTGCAGTTATCAGTGCACATTAGGGTGGAGCGTCAATGTATGGAGAGAAAAAAAAGTTGATGTACCAGTTTCGAATACCTCTATTTCGTTGCATTTTGATGAGTAGAATAATTTGACATAATTTTTTTTTTTTTGGATAAAGTTACCTTGGCTCAAAGTTTTGAGGTTTTGAAAAAAAAAATGTTTTTGTTAAAGAAAAGATTCGTCCACAAGTTTGAAATACCTTAATATAAAATCATTAATGAAATAAGAAAACAAAAATCAATATATATTAACTTTATTAGGACAAGAAATTTACATAAACTTAAAAATAGAAACCTAAAAATTCATAATAAATAATTTAAAAAGCTACCAATATATATAGATCTTTATTCCTTAATTTTTCAGGTTTTATTTTTTTTTTTGTGTGGAAAAATGGTAATATATTTCGGGAATGTATTTTTGATCTAATAAGTCCATCTTTGGCCTTTTCACCAACTACTGTGGTTGAAGCTTTGGTCACCATCTTCATACAGCGCTCAACAGCTTGAGTGTGACAAGGGTAGTTTGGAAATGGCATGTCAATTCAAGATTTGTTTTGCAGAAGTTCTTCCAATTCCTGATGGGGGTGATGTGACTTGTTACTCAGCCCAGATTATTAAGTCAAGATAATCAATATTGCCATCAATATGTTTTCTGGGTGTGCAAAATATGATTGGCGTTGAATAACGGGGTCTATTATTTCCCTTACAACAGAACTAAAACATCTTGACAAATTTATTAAGTTGAATACATGCTTTTGGCCATTTTTAAATGAACTGTCTTTTTTAATACTGAACCAAACTGGACCATACACTTTTAATATATATTTAGCAAGTATTGTCAAGTTATCATTTGGATTCGATGTTGCTACATAAAGCCATAATATCCCATTGGCAGTTGTTAACCATCTCGTGTGCGCCATTTTTCCCGGGTTTCTTGTAGATCTATAGGACAGGAACCTTTGCTTCACACATTTGAAACAAATATTTTTGATCCGTACTTAAAGAATCTTGAATAGTTTTGGATAATGTAGGTAGGTTACCTGGGGTTGGTGAAAACCCAACAACGGGAAGGTCAGCACAATTTTTCAAGGCTTTTCCAATGGGTCTCGAATAGAGTTGAGGTCCTAATGTAGCTTAATCCAATTTAATAAATGAATGACGTAATCGCAATTCGTTGGCATGTAGTTGACATATAAGCCATTGCAACGGTCACCTCAAGTTCAACTACATAACCCGGATAACCCCACTTCTCCATCCAGTGTTTGTAGCTTTACCATCGCAACCAATAACAGGTAATTTGGTCAAGTTTAGGTGTATTTCCGAAGGTAAGGAGCTTATCGAGTCCGCTATAGTTTTCCCTGTTGCAGAAGGTGTCCTAGGTAGTATGAACCCGGCTCGGTGAGTAGTGAAATATGCTCCTTTACTTTGGTCACAATGGGAAGTCGCTGACCTCGTTTTTCACAAACCAATGTCTTGTCTGTTCTACCATCAGTTTGGAGAACTTCACGTTGCCGTTTTCTGGCCCTTCAAACCTTACTTCGATCTATTACGTTTTCGATATTCTCTGCGGTTACCAAGCCAACATCTTGTAATCTTGTATTTTTTTTTTCTAAATATTTACATTAAAAAAATGATTTTAAGTGGTGTCCTTATGACGCCTTTTAGTAAGTATCTCGAGAACGGCTTATCGTACATAAAAGTTTTTCATATATCTTTATAGGAATTTGAATTATCTGTCTCTTTTGTTTAGAATATTTTTTTTTGCAATTATACTTTCAAAGTATCAAAGTCAAAAAGACAATAAAAATTTAGGTTTTTTTTTGCCAATTTTGCAAAACTTTGAGTTGTGGTAGAGGGCTAACAAAATTGGAATTTATTTTTTCCATTATTTTTTACGGTTAGTTTCCGTAATTATACAACTTTTTAACGCTATTCGAAAACGAAAATCGAAAAAAAAATTTACGCTCCACCCTACTGCACATAGGTATCAGTGGCGTGGCGTCCATATAACACGATTCCTACCGTCTTTTAAAAATCCACCAAAAGTAAGCACTATCTGCCAAATAAATATATGAAAAATGAAACCCGTCCCGTATTTTAATTATAAAATAAAATCTACACACACACTCACACATAAGCTATCGAATAAGTTTAATATTTTCATTCTACCTCTCGTCTGTATCTTCATACTTCATTCAAGAATCAAGATTCAACCACATTCCACAATCCACAAATCACAAACAACAAACCAACGAAGAGTCACAAAAATACTCTTAGTAAAAAGTTTTCAACTACCGCTGCTCTCTATAATAGAATAAAAAATATTTTTCCGTCTTATTTACTTGTTTTATATCCCTTTCTTCTACAAGCATTGCGGTTCCGATCCTCTTTGTTCAACACCCGCTTTTATATTCAAAGAAAAAGACGCTACATTTCGTCTTATAAACCAAATCTCACGCTGAATACTTGGAATTGTTTCATTTCATTCTCCCTTTTGCGATTAGCATTGCGTTTCAATCGGAAGATATCAACATGTTGCAGGAATGCAGGTGCTACGTTTGACTCGTTTTTTTTGCAACATTGTGTCTAATAACACGGTGTTCTTTGACTTATTTCTTTTTTCTTATGACATAATATCTGAATGTGTTATGTGGGTTGATTCTTGATTTTGAATTTGATGTTGATATTGATATGCGTGTTGATGTAAGAAGTTGAGCTTTCATTTTTCTCTCTTGTGATAGTTAATGCTTCGATGTTTTTACAAATTTATTGTTATACTTTTGTCTTATGAAATAAAATATGGTAGAATATTATGGCAATTTGTCAGCAGAGTAAATTCAGCATATCGCTTAAGAGAAGTTCATGTCAAATAGAATACCGACACTTGTTTTTTTTTTAAGCAGGAATTCAAATTTTAATTTAGAATCAGTTGGAATTTATTGACAGACTGCGTTGCACAAGTGCAATAACTTGAAAAAATCTAGTGTTTTGTAAAGCCAATTTGATAAAATCTTAAATTAAAATAGTGAAAAGTTAGATGTGAAAGTGAAAGTGAAGGTTAATGTGTAATTTTTTAGTTTCTTTTATTACCAACTTACTGATAAAAACATTTTAGCTTCTTAATTTTAGTGCAGTTTTAGATTTTTTTTTTGGAAATGTCTTTGATTAGTGTAGATTGCTGTTTAACTGATTTCCTCCTGGAGGATTCAAATAGTTTTAGTAAGCTATCTTTTCTTGATAAAAAAAAAGTTATAGACGTAGAGAGATGGTTTTGTGACACATTTTAATGTTTCCTTATACCAAAAATATAAGTGGCTAACTGGGAGTTGCAAGCAAAATGTTTTGTTTTCCTTGTCTTCTTTTTTCCGCCAGTGTTTGGAGCCGAACGGGTTTCACTGATATAAATAATTTAGTTAATTCTTCGAAAAAACATATTAAGACAGAAAAACATATTCGTTGTTGTTTATCCCTACACGAATTCGGCACAAATCGCATTGAAACTTCTTTAGGAAATTCTTTCGTTGTTCATAATAAAAAAGTAGATAAAAATCGGAAACTAATGGAACGTTTTATTGACACGGTCATTTTATTAGGCAGACAGGAGTTAGCATTTCGCGGTCATGATGAAAGGTCTAGTTCAGATAATCGTGGCAATTATGTCGAAGCGGTTTATTTTTTATCTAAATATGACACTTTATTGGAATCCCATTTAGAGCAGTGTTCAAGTACACACAATCCAATTTTTTCAGGTTTATCCAACGATATTCAAAACGATTTGATACATAGTATCGCGGCGGTTATTAAATCCGAAATTAAAACGGAAATCAAGGATGCTCGATTCGTGTCGATTATGATCGACGAAACACCAGATTTGAGTCATAGGGAACAACTGAGTGCCATATTTCGGTACTTGTCAGAGGATGGTATACAAGAAAGATTTCTTGGATTTTTTGACGTCAGCGCAAGTCGTAATGCAAATGAGTTATCCAATCATATATTTAAAATTCTTGAAACATACGACTGCAAGGAAAAGTTAATAGGACAATCCTACGATGGTGCCGCAGTTATGTCCGGCGAGGAGGGTGGTGTTCAAAAGAAGGTCCTTGATGAATGCCCGATGGCAAATTTTATTCCTTGTTATGCACATGTTTTAAATTTAGTACTATCCCGATCTCTAGAAAACATAGCAGAACTTAAACTATTTTTTGGCTATACTAATAGCATCGTTCGATTTTTTAATAAATCCACAAAGCGGTCCAATCTTTTAAAACAAATTTCCAATCGACGCATGCCAGGAGTATCGGAAACTCGATGGCATTATCATTCAAGAATAATAAACGTAATCTTTAACTGTAGAATAGATATAATTGAAACTTTTAGTAAAATAATTAATGACTCTAGGGAATGGGATACTGACACACTTTCGATGGCAGAAAGTTTATTAAATAAATTAGAGAGCAAGGAATTCTGTTTTTTGCTTCATACCCTTTCTGAAATATTTGCAAAGACCGATGTATTATTTAATTTAATTCAAAAAAAACAAACAGACGTTAGTTATGCCAAGCAAGAAATCGAACGTTTTGAGTCATGGATAAGCTCTGACTTTTTAAATATGTTTGAAGTTATTTATGACAGCGTAAATGATTGCATCGAACCTCCACGTAAACGCAGGTTGCTTGACTTCGATTTGAAGACGAATTATAAGCGCCTTTTTGTTGAAATTAAAGACAATATAGTTAGCCAAATAAATGCCAGATATAAATCATTTAGTAATCTTACATTTTTGGATTTACTAAATAATTTGAAGTATGACACTTTTTCTCGTTCCAGTCCAGATGTAAAAATATCTTCCCTAATTAAGTTTTTTCCTAGAATTTTTGACTTCACGGCATTAAAAAATGAACTTAATGTTTTATATTCTTCGTCGTCACTTCGGCAGTTTGAGGTTCTCGACCTTCACAACCATTTGAATAGTGAAGCATTGAAAGAAGTGTTCCCTCAAGTCTTAAACTTAAGTAGTTTACTTTTAACACTTCCCATTTCCGTCGCCTCCGTTGAGAGGTCTTTTTCTGCTTTAAAAAGAATTCATATTTATTTAAGAAACTCACAGGGCGAGGATAGGCTCATATCGATAGAAAGAAGACTTCTTCTTAAAATTAAAAATAGACCAAACTTCTATGAAAGGGTATTGGCAGAGTTTATCAAAAAAGATCGTCGAATAGCATTAGAATACAAATAATTATAAAGAACTAATATTTTAACAAAACTTTTCACTTTTTTTTTTTTAAGTGTGTGAATTTTAGCTGTTTTTAATTTTGATTTATTTTTATTGCTGACACTATTATTTGTATCGTTTTTATATTTTAACAAATATAAAGAATTATCCATATAATTCTTCTGAATTTTCTTATTTTAAAATTACTATCCACATTATGCTGAATTTTTTTAAGTTATTGTATCATGCGTCTGTCAAGACCGGCTTCTTTTGAAGCCACTTTTGTTATGCTTTAAGCTCATTGTTGATTGAAATATTAATGTCTTGAAGTATAAAAAATGTGGCTAGAATATTTTTGCTAAGTCAATGTGGAATGCATATTATGTAGATACAATATCCCCATTAAAAATTATTTTATTTCAGGTTTTAAAGATTTTTATTTTTATAGGTGACTAAATTTTTCAACGTCTTCCCTTTTAAAATTATCCACGCCACGCCACTGATTAGGTATAGGTATGCGAAATTGCGAACTGATGATTTTTCTATTCCATATGGTTTTATGGTAAGTGTTTATAATAGGTTTATTTCCGTTATAAATTATTCGGAAAATACGATTTCAATGATAAGGTTTTTTCCATAATACCAAAGTAGGTTTTCAGCCATTCAACGATTAGACAAAAATAATGCCTGTTTTAGGAACGGAGTTTCAGGATGGCCGACCACTAAAGAAATGAAGTACACTTTAAATTTATGTTTTGAAGTAGGTACAATAATGAAAGTTTATAGGTATGTATCCATATGGGATTTCTTGGCAATTCACCCTCACATTCCAGGGTTGTGGGGCGCAGGCGTTAGGTCGGTAAACTGTCACCTTAAGTGCATTATTTGTTATCACATCCTTCCATATGAGGAGTTCTACGCGCTTTTTAACATGCACTGAAACTTTTTTTAAATCCCAATAACTGTGCTAACGTTTGGACTTGCACGAGCTTATTTTGTAATTGGCCGACCGAAGACCTTTATTTAAGACCCACATTGACTGAAAACAATCCTTATTTCGTTTCTATTTGGCTGTTCAACCTTCAACCTATATGCTAGGGTCATTAAGCCGGTGGCAGAATGATTTGCATATCATATCAGATTAACAAGCAAGTTTACTATATCTAACTATTGGTAGTCACTTTATTATATCATAACTTTCTTTCGTTGTTGTTCTTCTGTTCTTATATTAATAGCAATTTTTAGATTACGGTTAACTTGTGTTACGGTCGCTACAAATACTTCTTCTTCGTCTTCTTCTTCTTTTCTCCAACGAGGAAGTTATAAACTGGAATGATGGGATCATAACCCACACACTCACTGCATCCCCATGGGTCCGCCTGAGGGATTCGTCGGTTTGACCTCAAAAAGTATCGTCAGACCTGCCGATTTTGAATCACTTCTTCACTGGTCTTGCTACATTTATGTGATCCAGGAATTTTAAGGCCTGCCTTTCTTTTAGGATTTAAAAAAACGTTGACTGATGTGGCCTTTTTGACGGAGGTTCATAAGATCTCTCCTTTGAATATTACAATATCAACTGAGCCGATCGCGCTTCATTTTTGTTTGGGTTCTTTGACGTCAAGGCTTCCTCGGTTCCTTGGGGCTTCCATTTAGATCAAGCTTTTTTAATCCTGCAATTTCTGTTCATAGTTTTTGTATGTTGCTCTACATTGTGAAGTGAACAATTGCAGTGTAGAGCCTTCCTTTCATCAAAGGGGACATTTTCCAGCCACAGAGGATGACCGAGTTTTCTACCCCACTTTATCCATCCTACCCATACACGATGATTAATGTCGTCATTACTGGTTGCATCGCTATTGATCATATCCCAGGTATTTGAACTTGGTTGGAGAAGCTAGGTTTTAGGCCCTGTTAATGCCTAATATTTATTTATTTTTGTTATTTGAATTGTTCGCACAGGGAAATCACTCTTGCCATCAAATAAATGTCTGGAATAGGTCAGAGTGGTTTACAGAATGGGCAGCAAAAGTACATATTCTCTTTTTCTCAGACAAATACGATACCTTTTTTCTGCCAAAACATCCATAGGTATCAATTACTCGTAGCATTAAAATTTGATCCTTGCTTATGATGGCTGCATCGTCGAACTGGTCGTTGAAGCCAGTGAGGCATCATACTCTTGTTTTTAGTCCCTCATACATGTCCATGAAAACCTGTACGTAGGTTTCTGCAATTAATCGTTTTCTTAGCCTGTTAAATATCTCTTTGCTATCTACCAAAAACTTTTCCAAATCAACCCACTCCAAATGCAAATCCAATTATACGAACGAAAACTATAAAACACCGAAGACTTGGAAACAAATTGAGCAAAAAAATCATGCTTAAAATGCCAACCCGTCTGCAGGAAGACGGTTTGAGATATTATCGTAGATTTCTAACTAACTGCATCCCTACTGGTCCGCCTGTGGGGTTCGACAGTTCGACCTCAGAAAATAGCGGCAGGCCTCCCGATTTTGAATCACTTTGAGTTTTGGGGTCGATTAAATGCTGGTGTTGGTTCATTTGTGTGATCCAGGAGTTTTTATGCCTGCTCTTTGTCGCGTCTGTATTAGAACGTTGATTGATATTGGCTTTTTGACATGACACTTTTTCGAAGAAATCAACATTTTATCGAAGAAAACAACATTCGAGCTAGAAAGCTAAAATTTAGAATACCTATATTTTTTCTAGGACCATCAAATGCTCAAATATTTCTGAAATCCGCACACTGACACGCCCACTAATTACAAAAAAAAAAAAACAATTTATTGATGAAGTCAATGGAAATGGAAGTCATTTTCTTCGTTAAGCATGTGGATAAAGTCATTGTTAGCAATCCCTTATACGAAGTTGTTTGCTGCACCCACTTTCAAGGGGCATTATTTTTTGATTTATTTTTCCTATATAAAAGGAAATCCAAATCCCAGAGCACTCAGACTCAGTAACGGTCCATTGTACTACCAGGCAGAAAACCTCTTTTTGGAGTAAAACGTTGTTGTATAACAAATATGTAGACACTTTCCATCTTATAACAATTCACTCATACTTCGACTTTTGCAATTTTGTCACGTTGCGTTTGAAGTATGCGAATAATAGGAATGTAAACTTGTTGCATGTCATTAAGGAAACATAAACTGTAAAATAGTTTACCAAAAAAAAGTAGATCGGATGTCAAATGGGAGAGCAATTTCTATGCCTTTCATAACAAAAAGGACAGTGTAACCCTTTTGCCGTTCACACTCTTTGAAAGTTGATTTGGCCCAATGCCACTGTGGATTAGTGAATTCGTTTTGGCCATATTTGTACTTATTTCACTTTCACAAGGCAAAACAAGGTACAATTTTTCCTTTCAGCCTTATTTCAATTGGGGTTAAACATGGGCTTATATCACTGTATTGTTTAAGCTCTAAATTTAGCTGCAACAAGCACAATGTTCGAAGTCGACTACGTACCTCGTTGCAAGTAAAAGATAGATCACACAGCTGAAACGCATACCTGCTCCCACATAGGTACTTACATAACGAGGTTAGTTTTATGATTCCTGAATCCCTAAAATTCAGAGACCTGAGAGAAAAATCGAACTGGAAAACAGCATTTTGTTGTTTTTTTTCCTATTAAAATGAAAAGAAGTTAACCTAACTGTTATCGATTTCTATTTTCATATATATATTTTTTTTATTAGTTTTATTTAGCTTTATTAGTTTAGTTTAGTTAACTAACGTTCAGCCGTTACGTGTTAGTTATTCCTACTTTATTTGCAAGATCAAATGCGGCGCGCGGGTCAATGCCAACTTCCAACTTCCAATCCAGATGAGGTTAAAATAGCAAGTGTCAATTTATTCGTTCGATAAAGAGTGACATAATGTTCAGAATGGTGTTACCATAGACGTAAATTACAACGTTTAGAATTTAAGCAGAAATTGACTCGAAACAATGCTAGTTCTGTTTTATTTAACAATTATATGAAGTTAAGTTAATTAACAGCCAATATGTATTACTTTTCGTCCCTAGTGTACAACTACACATCAAATATGGAATGTACTCGAAATTACCACATGCATTTCGTCTCAATGTTAATTCGAGTCCATGGAGAATTTGTGTATGCTAAGATTGATTGGTTTTCCTTCTAAGGATTAAATTCAACCCGACACGGATAGAGGAACATATTCATTATACTAATGAGTTGTTTGTGGTCGGCCGTCTGTCTAATCAACAGCCTTGTGGTTTCAGTAACGAACTGTTCGACATGAGCACCTCTGGGAATTGCAAAGATGTTCTCTATTAATTATATCAGCTGCAACTAAGCAGCCCCAGTCGCACGCATCCTGGCCCTACTTGACTTATCTAATTATCAAAAATGTTTATCATAAAAATAGATATACGATGAGGTTAGAGGTGGCTGCTGGAAGAAATCTTATTAAATTTGCAGCTGAATTGATTCGTCCTAATGAAAGCTGGCATTAGTGTGAGGGTGTGAGCGCTTCTCCCAAGTATTGAAACTAACCGCCAACTTTTCGAATAAAGATGTAATTTGCTGTGCTCGTGAGCTCATCTTGTGCTGACAACGATAAAAAAAAGAAAACTTATCCAAAGAAGAGCTCAGGTTCTGCATGAATGGAGGATGAAGTTTACTTGTGGATTACTATCAAATATAGATTTGTGCTCCTGAGAAATTAGGTTGTTTTTGTTGCTTTCGGTGTTGCGAAACTGAATACTAGTAGTTCTTTATGCTGGGAGCTCTTAGATACACTGGAGTAGTGGAGAGAAAGTTTGGTCTCTTCGGATTCCCTTTGTTAATCTCGTCGAAAGCCAGCGAAAAATTGATTAGTCACGACCTCATCAAAAGTTTTGCGCAGTGTGCTGGAAGTGTTATCAGTAGCCAATTAGAAGCTATCAGAAAGTTGAATTGGCCACCGCAGCTCACACTCACCATTGTGCTCTTATGTACAAGGGGGAATCTCTACTTTATTGGATTTTGATATGTAACAACACTATCTCTTGATTGGGATTGATTAAACTTTCACAGGTTTCAATCATCTTTACTCAATGCACACACTTCAAGTCTAATCCCTCGAAATCCCTCGAAACTTTGTCTTAAATCCTTGGACATATGTATATGTTCTTTAGTATACCAACACTCCATACAATGAGAAAAGAACAAGTATACAAATAGCTCCCAGCACCCCAGCATTCATTGTTTTAAAAAAAGTAATTTTTCCACCAGATATATAAATCAACAAAATGCAGTAAAGAAAGAAAAAAAAGTAAAATAATGCGAGTATGACTAAAACAAAAGCCGGAGCAAAAAAATACATTCAGATTACAATCTCTATTATGACACCCCTAGTTGTATATGTATAGGCAAGTAGCGGTGCAGAACCGAACTCATGCAGTCAAGGGAGCCATAGAGCTCTGTGTTAATGGATGCTTTTGTGTAAATGCAAACAAAAAATGTAGGCGGTATGCGATGCGGCAGTTATGAAAACAACACTCGTCGCTCGTCGTGTGGAATCGAGGTACCCTGCCTTAATTCCGGTCCATCATGTTCATGGCTCTGTTCTTCGTTCTGCAGCAGCTCCCTCTAGCAGTGTCCTGATCCTGATGCAGTCTCTGGAGTTCATTCTTCTTTCACAGTTAAATAAGTTGTTTTATGCGAATTCAAAACCCATGCGGCGCCATTAATCGATGTGTTTAAAATGTTCAATTGAGTGCATATTGAAAGGGTTATGAATATCAATCATTGTTTGATTTTTTAATGCATTTCTGCCACCTCGTTTCATCGTACCTACCCTTATATTTTTCCTTTTTTAATATTTTCATAATTTTTTGTTCAGCAAACTTGCTATATTGAAAGAATTAATGGAGCTCAAAAAGAGTGCAGCACTGAAGTCCTATGTACCTTCAACATACATAAATTTATGAGCGTTGGGAGTATTGAGGAACTAGACATGTTACCGACATTCTATGAATGGCCGGCATACTATTGAATGCCTTGGCATTATCAGAGCGCAATAAAGCCTTTGGACTTTTAATTCTTGTTTTGCCATGAATGGATACACTCAAATTTGTAATTTAAAAACAATTCTTGTAATATCTTTGATCATTTATTTGCCAATGTGTGAGAATATTAAACCCTCTAACCGTTATAACCGTCTGTAGACGGTCTCTTTTTTCTTGCAGATATATAGAATTCAAGAAAGAGATAAATATTACGAACCGTTATAGCGGTTTTGAGTGGTAGTGTGCTTTGTGAAATCCAAGTAACATTCGCTTTTTACTTTGTATTTTGAGTAGACGTGTCGGTTGAATGTTGTAAGTCAGTGCAAAAACCAAAAAGTGAAATAAATTATTTTGAATAAAAGTGAATCTTGAATTACAGTATTTATTTGTTTATTATTTTTCTTAAGACTTGAAAATTTTATGGTAAGTGTGAAATATTAGCTATTTTCATAATATATTGTTTTATTTCGTATTAGAAAAAAAATTTATATATATTCACAATGTTTTCTGATGACCGTTTGTAGACGGTCATAACGGTTAACGCCAGATTTTATGTATTTAAGTGCGTGCCATAGCAGGAGACTTTTTAAAGTTTTTTGCTTTATATATATCGACTTTTTTAACTGCTTTTAAATTGCAATGGATGGTAGGTAGGTAGGTAAGGTGGCTGCGAGGGCGTGAGCGCAGGCACACTTAGGCCGCAGTTTCGGCCCGTTGTGATACCACAAAAAGGGGGAGGGGTAGGGGAGGGGGGGTGTGTTCTGCCGGTAGTCGCTCGGCCCACTGGGTTCCCTGTGATTGCCTCCTGCGAGGTAGTAGTTTTAGGGGGCGAGATACACCTGAAGGGGTCAGGGTGTGCAGCCTGGCTGTACTTCGCATGGGTTGCGATGTATTAGAGTGACTAGTGCAGTGGCGACTCTCGCCTGACATCCGAACCAAGGGTTGGGATCGAGATGAGGTGATTGATGCAGTCAAACCACAGGTCGATCCCAAATTCTGCGCCACGGAGGGGAAGCTATTGCTACCTGATCACCGGGGGAGGGAAGACTCTTTTGAGATGACTGTTCTTCACTCTCTTTGCAGGCAATACCGTGCCGGGGAGACTGACTGGTGCAGCTTGTGTGGCGACTGTTGCAGTACGAACCTCAAGTTACACCATTCCGCGGAAAGGGAGCATGGAGGGGCGGCTTTGATAGTCGATATTGGATTATGGTGACTGAGTTCGGGGGTTTGTGGTGCAGGTTTTGAGGCATGGGAAAGAAACAGAGTGGGGACTGTTACAATCTAACCTCAACTCTGTTCCCGTTTTGTCTGCATAGCGGGAAGGCAGCAAGGCCGGGGGAGACTGTTTCAGTCGATCCGCCGGGTTACTGTCTCGCCCTCGGAGTGGAGTGCTGACTGAAGTGACTTATACAATCTAGCTTCAGTGAGATATCTTTTCCTTTGCAGGGGAACAGGTTTGGGGTGATCTGCGTTAAGGGAGCGGGAGGGGCTCAATTCATCGTCCAATCCGTCCTCTAGTTTAGTTTAACCATTTGGACCTAGTGACGAATTTGCTGATACAGCCAATATCTGTCTCACTGAGATCGCTTAGATTACCGAGGAAATAATTGCCAAGGATTTGTTTCCTTGGGTTGGCTAGTGCGGGGCAGTTGCACAGGAGATGTGTGGTGGTTTCTTCCTCTTCGACGTCTCTGCAGCTTCTGCAGAAGTCGTATGAGGGAGCTCCCAATCTGGTGGCATGTCTGCCTAAAAGGCAGTGGCCGGTGATTGCTCCGATTACAGAGCTGATATTTTTCCTGCTGATGGAGAGAAGTTTGGATGTTCTCTTTGCATCGTATTGGGTCCAAATTTGCTTGGAGGACACACATGTGCTGATGCTATTCCACCTGTTGTTTGCTTCTATTAACGCGTTATCTAGAAGTTTGAGTTTCAGTGTCTGAATGGGTACCGCCGGTGTCTCTCTGTTGTTAGAGAGTTCGTGTGCGGAACCCCGTCTGGCTAACTCGTCCGCCTTGCAGTTGCCTGGAATATCACTGTGACCGGGTTCCCTACACAGGGAAGTTTTACATCTGACCGCGATCTCGTTAAGAGATTCGCGGCATTGTTTTACCAACTAGGATCTTATTGTTGGTGATTCTAAAGCTTTAATCGCTGCCTGGCTGTCTATGTAGATCACGATAGTTTTCCCATCTATCGGGCTCATAGAGAGTCTGCGTGCTGCTTCGCAGATACTTAGATGATTTAATAAATTTTATTTTTATTTTTTCGTTAACTATTATCACATATATACATTTTTGTTTTAAAAAAAGAAGAAATAAAACATCCCTTATGTTTGACATATAAATTTAATATCCAACTTTATATTTACCTTAAACCGTTTTGACCGTCTACAGACGGTGAACGTATTTTTGCACCTGGCGCACGTATTTTCACAGGTTAATTCAAACTAAGTTTGGATTATTGCTCAGAAAACTCTAATTATCAAAAACTGAAATTATGGTCGATTTGAAAGCATTATTGAAAGAAAACGGTTAGAGGGTTAAGCCTTTGAACAAACTTCATCCTTTTTTGCCACCAAAGCCTTTAAGCTTACCTATATTCATCGTATTAAACTCGTCCCAAGGTTAATGAAAGACAATTTTTGTTTGATATTAAAAATGCAGATTATAAGAAAATTAATCTATTTTTGAATTATATTCTGCCCTAGCGAGGTAACCGTCGGAACGGAAAATTCTCCGCCACGCATACTCCTTCGGAGACTCAAATTGCCTTCGAGGTGTCTGTCATCGTAGCAAAATTATATATAATTGCGATGGCGCACCACGTCGCATTGATTTGACATGCGACAGACTTAAAGTTCCAAAAGAGACGTGCAAAGTACATTTAAATATCGATAAGTCAATATGTCTTTCGATAGTTTTTCATAGTTTTTAACAAGGAAGGATGCCACTTTACCAATAAATTGTACGCTTGAGTTAACTAGAACACAAATCGATTTTTATTTAAAATATATCGATTCAGTCAAATATCGATATATTTTCGAAAGTACCATCTCTATAATTCAAGAATATGTAATTACCGAGTTGTCAAAAGATGAAAACAATTCCATTTAAAAGTAAAAAAAAGCAGTTTGTTTGGAACAGGACTAACATTATGCAGGATCCGGGACGTTTGGCATACTTGGAAATGATTAAGTAAAAAATGTCATTATTTCATTCAATTTAAAACACTCATTCACTTCCAGTCAAAGAAGCAAAATTCAACAAAGAGAATCTGAGTCTGTTCCGTGAGGTGAACACTGGAACAGGTGGTGCTATGGCCAGTCGTGGTAGCTGGGCGAGACGACTGCGTCGCACTTTGAAGTGTTCTTCTCGACCGCAACGATTCGTGGAATCGATAGTGTGGGAAGTTTCCTGATAGAAGAAGCCGATGAAAACGAGGTTAGAAGTGAGGTGTAGCAGAATTGGCGAGGTGAGGATTCTCATTGCAACCGATGTTGCTTCCAGAGGACTTGATATCGAGGATATAAGGTAAGTAATTCATAATGTTGACTTGCAGATCAATAAATTCATCATTCCATAGATATGTTGTCAACTGTGATTTCCCATGCAACATCGAGGAGTACGTGCATCGTGTTGGTCGTCGTGTGCGTCGTGGGATCGTCGAAAGAGTTGATTGAGATCTTAGAAGAAGCTGACCAAGAGGTATCTGACGAGCTGAGGGATATGGCTCACCGTTTCCAGGTCATGAAAGACGAGCGTGCAAATGAAATGGAACAGATGGGCGGCCGCGGTGGCGGTAGTCGTGATTTTGGCTGCGGAGGAGGGGGATTCGGTGGAGGTGGAAGAAATAGATAATTAAGCTTATTGTTAGTTGCATTTGAATTCTTTTAATTCGTTTTTTACTTTCTAATGGGAAATAAAATATAATATATTTATCAAAATGATCATGTAAAAATCATTGAAGTTAGTGAATTGGAACCGCTCAACTTGGTAATTCAATAGCAGAGTTGCACAAAAGTGAGTTTAACTAAACTCAAAAGCTATAACTAAATTAGCTGTAGTTTCTTTGAACGTACATAGCTAAACTATAATTTTAGTTGTAGTTGCCACAAATTTTGGAACTAAATAAGTTATTAGTTGCGAAATGCAACTAAGCGTGTTTAGTTGTGAAAAATTGGTTGCCAGAGTGTAACTAACAATAATAAGGTCCTTGGAGCACTAAATAACGTCCTTAAGCCCGAAAAAAAACATTTTTTTAGAAAACTCCTAGAAAACCGCGCAGTATATTGTGTTGAATGTTATTTTACTAACAGATCCTTGGAGCAACAAAAAAGGTCCTTAATAGTCGAAAACAGGATATTTTTCCAAAATGTTTGTTGTTCCTAGGACCCTTTATTCAAAAACCATTGAACTCATTTAACCGTGCCGTTTCTAAGGATATTTTTGGAAAATAACCTTTTTTCGGGTTTAAAGAACTTTTATTGTGGGTCCAAGGACCTCTTTGTAAAATAACCTGATGTAAAATAAAAGGGGCATTCAATCAATTTTTATTTTAAACGTATACAAAATAAATCCCAATAAATTATCACCATTATAGCAAAATAATAAATTTTTATTCAAAAAATTCGTTCATCCAATTTACAAAGTGTTAACTTAAAAAAACAACAAATTCCGCAACAAAATGTTGGCGGACGATTTCGGAAAAAAACTTGTGTGTCAAAATGTCAAAAACAAGAAAAAATGCACTTCATCGTACTACAACGCATACCGCCAGTGTGCGTTAGATTTTGACGGAAAAATTGTACGTTCCGTCGGAACGGAGATTAATTTGAAGCAAATATTCTCCGATTCGGACGATTTCGGAGAATTTTCCGTTCCGACGGTTACCTCGCTAGGGCCCATTAACTGGTTTACATATTCATTAACAATTGATTAAAAAGCTCTCGGAATTTTGAAATCTGTTTTTGAAAACTTGATTCCTAGAAAAGTAATGACCTCAAATCTAGTGATGGCAAAAAAAATCATTAATCGATTAATTGATCATGTGATTAATCGTGAATATTAATCGCTATTAATTGCAAAAAAATTAACCGATTAATCGGTTTTTCGGTTAAATTTTCTGTTAAAATTTGATATTGTCGTGAAAAAGAAAATAATTTCAAAAATAAATTGTTTGCTGAGTACGAAAATAATTTATTAAGCGTTTAATTCACTAAATTTAATTTAATTTATACATATGGAAAAAAAATTCATTATTTGTTAAAAACTGAATTCAAAAATAAGAGTTCTGACAGGTGTTTCGTCGTTAAACGATTCCGTTTTTCCGTAGCAGTTACACCTGTTTGTAAAAAAGCCGTTCGGATGGTACTGAAGTCCCAATCAAAAAGCAACATGTTTCGGAGAGAGTGTATAGCTTCCCAAGCATCAACCACTTTTCGTTTTAACTCGACAACCAGAGCATTGAGGAAGAAGCTTAGTTCGTCTTGAGGATGTGCTAATTCATTGCATCGGGAGAAAGTAAAGAGAAGCCAAAAGTAAACATAAATATGTCGCGTTATAAAACCTCTCATTGCATAGTTGCTATTAATAAGAAATTTGTTTTGTATCAATTATATACATATGTATATATTATCACGCCCACAGTTAAAAAAAAAAACGTTTTATGGAAGAAACTAGAATTCGAGGTATGAAACTTGGAATATATAAGTTCTAGGGGACCAAAATGATCCAGTATAATTAACAAACAGTTTGCACAAGCGGACTTTGGACTTTCCTTTTTTTGAGGCAATTTTTTTTTCCATTTTTAAAAACATTTATATTTTTATAACTTTAAAAAAAAAGGCATATTATAAAATTACCACTACCAACCGGAAAGAAGAATTTCCTCGACCCTTTAACTGATATCAGCGCCATCTGGATTTCAATCTTAAGAAACTGAACTGAGTTCTGGGTTCACTGACGAAATAATATTGAGTGGATATTTATTTTTGGTTTACACGTAAAATTGCGAATGAGTTATTATTGAGTATTATCTACTGATTTCTCTCTCAATGTGTTGTGTTAAGCCAGGTGCAGGGAAATAAGTCCACGGGAACTAAGTCCACTGAGGGACTTAGTTCCCACACCACTTTCGCGAAGTGGACTTAGTTCCCATATTAAGTGGAAACTAAGTCCATTTTTTATGGGAACTTAGTACACATTGAAAAATAAGAAGAGGGAACTAACATCCAACATTTAGAATTAGACAAAAAACTGTAAACTACAGTTAGTTATCACACTCTTTAAGCAAAATCTTAAGCTAATCATGGTGATATAAAGTCAAAGTTTCAAAACCGTACCTAGCACCTACTCCAAAACAAACAGTAACCCCAAGCAGGGGGGTTGCAGGGGGGCAGCATGGCCCCCCATATGCATTACACTGTTTATGGAATCTACTTGCGATTTCGTAACTAATCCCATAAAGTGCAATGCATGTGGGGGGGGGGGGCATACTGCAACCCCCCTGCTTGGAGTCACTGTTTGATTTGGAGTAGGTGCAAGGTCACGGTACCTATATTACTCTGTCTCAGTTAAAAGTTAATTTCTCCTCTGTTAATAAAAATTGCAAGGTACCTACTTGACTCTTTAATTATACCCTATTCTAAGGGTTTATCAATTTTGACGCATAGTTTGTAACATACCTTAATATTGCCCGTAGACCCCTAAAAGTTACTATATTTATGATCAGCATCGATAGTAATGTCGATCTAGCCATGTCCGCCCGTCCGTCCGTCGGCAAAAATTAGGCCTTTAAACTGGACCTAGAGAGCTGAAATTTTACCCATATACTCTCTAGGGTCCCAAAATAATCAAGTTTACGAATTTTTGAAAGCCCACAAACTTAAAAAAACAAAATTTTGGAAAAAATCGAATTTTGAGCTAGAAAGCTGAAATTTTTTATATATGATCTATGACTCCTAAAACTGCTCGGGATAAAAAAAAATTCAAAATCCGCCCACTGACACGCCCACAAATAAATAAAACATTTTTTTTTTAAATCCAAAGTTTGAGCTAGGGAGCTGAAATTTATAACATATACTCTCTAGGGGCCCTTTATGTTCATGTGTAAATATTTTCAAAATCCGCCCACTGACACGCCCACAATTAATTTTTTTTTTTAGTTTGAGCTAGGGAGCTGAAATTTATAATATATACTCTCTAGGGGCCCTTTATACTCATGTGTTATTTTTTTTTAAATCCGCCTACTGACACGCCCATAATTAAATAAAACAATTTTATTGAAACACCCAAGTTTGAGCTAGGGAGCGTTTTTTTTGATAAAATCCTTTAAATGTTATATAACAAAATATGTAGAGCGTTCTTAACAATTCAACTATACTTAGACTTTTGTCACGCCCACTTATGAGGGATAGGAATAAGAATAGGGTATCCAACAGTTCGCCCAAGCGGACTGTAGCCCGTCCCTATGTTTTTATTTTGTTCTTAGTCGACAGTGAGAATTTACTTCACATTAAAAGGGAACTAAAACCACTAAGAGTTTTTGGGAATTTATTTCCCACTTTACATGGGAACTAAGTCCAATTCGCGAATTGGTTTTATTTCCCACTATGTGGGAACTAAGTCCGTCAGTGGACTTAGTTCCCGTGGAATTATTTCCCTGCACCGTTAAGCCATCGTACGATTTCTCGCTTATTATGGGATTTCGATGTTCAAATAGCCTTCCGTGTAAAAAATTCTTTTTTAACAACATATACATAATATATGTATTTATTATGCTTTGCCTTCGATTTCAAATTCAGCACGCAAAACTTCTCATTTGTCTTAATTGTGTTAAAAAATGCAGTGTGAATAAAAAAGTATTTTTGTTTCACTTTCAAATGCACCTGATATCTGTGCTGTCTTTTGGTTAAAACTGAGTGTTCCAATTTCTTACCTTCACTCCAAGTACTTAAAACCCAAACTGTAGCAGCCATCTTTAATACAAGTACATAATCGCTTTTCTTAGACTAACTATTTACTTTTTTCACTTATCGCAGAGAAATTATTAGTGTTAGTAATTCAAATTTCAATAATATATATATTTTTTCTCACTATTTGAATTACATCAAATTTACTTTATTAGAAGGCATATTTTATTACTTTAAGCACTTTTTAGAAACTTTAAAAGCACATTTCCCATGACAACTTTAAAATGCTACTAAAAACACGCAACTTTAAATCTTCGCATACACAGAATTGAACGAACGAACTGAGAGATAAAGAATTAATGTTGATTTTTAAGATTCACACTGCACCGTTGCAATTCTGGGTATAAGAGGGAATTATGAATTCAAAATTATTGCAGTCTGTTAATAAAGCTTGTGAACACACAGCCAGAAAGTTGGAGTCGCTCTTTTTATTTAAAATTGGTCGCCTGGGTCTGTTCATTTCCGATACTCGCCGTATTTAAAACGTTCCCCCGGTCTCCAGTAGACAGGGAGTTACGGGACACTTGATGGATCCAAAACTGACGCGGGGGTAGGAGGCGGTGTGTTCTCTGACAGGCTGAATCTCAGCCTCTCCTTTCGACTCCCTGATCACTGCAGTGTGTTCCAGGCAGAAATCTTGGCTATTAAAGAAGTCCTGTCGTGGCTGAAAAAGAGCGTGTTATCCGTTACGGATATCTGGATCTTCTCAGATAGTCAAGCTGCATTAAAATCCCTGGATTCTGGGTCCACAAACTCTATCGTAGTCCGTGACTGTCGATCATCTCTAGTGGAGATGGCGAAGCATTTTAACATCCACCTATGCTGGGTGCCAGGACATACAGACATTCCAGGGAACTGTAGGGCGGATGAACTCGCCAGGAAAGGCACCACACTGCCCCTTTTACCTGATAAATGTTCACTAAGCATCCCAATCGCTACATGCAAACTCATGTTTATGAGACAGACCATTGAGAAATGTAACCTTAGGTGGACAAGTGGCAACACTTGTCTAGCGACAAAGCAGATTAGGCCAAAGCTGGATCTGAAACGCTCTAAGTGTTTGATATCTCTAAACAGACTTCACATTGGTGCTATAATTGGTGTGATCACCGGAAACTGTCTCATAGGCAGACATGCAACAAGGCTTGGCGTCCATGCAAATGACTTCTGCAGAAGCTGTATGGACGAGGAGGAGGAGGAGACAGTTCTCCACCTTCTCTGCACGTGCCCTGCTCTTTCTCAAAGGCGTAAACTCCATTTAGGATCCTTCTTTTACGTTGATCTTAACGATCTCATTAACACTGACAAAAAAAGTCTGTCAAGCTTCATCAGAAGCTCCAACTGGTTCAACGAGTAGGAGGATGATACATCCGGGTGGTATCACAATGGGTCTGTCACTGGCCTAAGTGTGTCGGCCTCTGCCGACTGCCACTACAACCTAACCTAACCTAACCTACGGGACACTTGCACCGCTCGCCGGGAACTCAGTTTTCACCCACCTCCACCCTTAAGCATATATTTTTAGATATAGCCGTGTTTCTAATGTACCTACTTCACCAGTTTTCGAAATATAGCCCTTTTCTGAGGTGCTGTTATTTGAGTTTTTTTTGCAAAAGTCTGAGTATGCCATAGTTTTTCATTTTCTACAAGTTTTTTAGAAGTGATTACGCAGCTAAAAGTAATATTCCATCTGTGATCACCCTTTTAGGTTTATTCCTCACTCAGGGATCATGTATTTGTGTGTCCTGCGGGGGTAGGCCCTCTACCAGGCGCATCCCTTGGGTGGCGGATAAGGGGATGCCCCGGTACGATTCAATGTAAGTTCCACATTGATTCGTGATCCGGGGTAATGAGGTCATAGCAGTGAAGATGCCAAAAAATTCCACTGTAAAACCCATCGAGGACCAAAACCAACTCTGGGTCAGAGTGTTGGAAGGGAGTTAACCCTAGCTAAATCCCACTTATAAGCCAAGGTGTCGACCCGTGCCGAGGGCTGCATGGTCAGATAGTGGTTAAAGAGAACTGGTTGTTAACGGTCACCTCCAGCGTAAAAGCAAGGCCGGTTAAATACAACCGTGCCTTGTCCCGGTAAGTCGGCTCTGCCGTGACGGACCAACCCTTCCGGACATACTCGTGGGACCAAAATAATAGTGAACAACCAAATAACAATAGAAAAAAAAGAAAAAAAGAAAAAAAAACAAAAAAAAAACAAAGACCCAGGCACTTCATCAGAAGATGAACTGCTCGCCTCCAGTCAGGAGACAATCGTGGGAAGCGGGGACTCTGAGCGGAGCTCCACTCAAAGTACACCTGCTATCCACAAACCATCTAATTCCTCTACACCCGCTGCGCAGGACACTCGACCTAGTGCCCAAAAACGTGCGGTAAATACCCACAAATCAGCTAGTAATCGCAGAAAGAGCGCGTACCAGAGGGCCATCTTCTTTCTGGGTAAGATTACCAAGAAGGAAGAGGCCGGCACGGCTACTCCGCAGGACCTAACTGAAAAACCTAAGCACCAGCAGATTATTGATGAGTTCATCAAGAATCGCAGGGAGCCACCACCACGCAAGACGGAAGCAACTAAATGCAACCGCTCATAAGAGGAGGTCAAGTCTGACCCTCAAAGAAGCAAAGTTGATAAGTTGGCTACCGCCAAGCACCACAACCCAATCTCAGCACCCCAGATGACACGAACAGTCAGTGAGGTTGTCAGAGACGACCTAAACGCAACCGCTCACAAGAGGAGGTCAAGTCTGACCCTCAAAGAAGCAAAGTTGATAAGTTGGCTACCGCCAAGCACCACAACCCTATCTCAGCACCCCAGATGACACGAACAGTCAGTGAGGTTGACAGAGATGACCTACAAGTCGCTTTGGTGGATGAACTTTCTACCAGCGGCAAGACAGTGGCTGACGTTTGGGGTGCCATTGAAAATAAACTTTCTGAAATGGTGATGGGCCATCTCTTAAATAACCAAGGCGGACCCCTCCCCTGCTTTGACTCAGCTGAAGTCATAAGAGGTTACAGGGTAATCAAGTGTGAAGACGCTTTCTCCAAGGAATTCCTAAGCGGCTGGGTTCACAAGATCCGTGACGACTGGACCGGCTTAAAGTTTAAGCTGATCCTGGCCAGAGAGATTCCGAGGAGACCGAGAATTCGCATTTGGTTGCCAAATATGACCATCGACAGTAATAAGTTGATCAACTGTCTCAAGCTTCAAAACCCTGCGGTTCCCATGGATGACTGGAAAGTCATCAAGGCTGAGGAACCTCACAACAACACCCTATCCTTCCTAATAATGGTGACGAAAGAGAGCGCAGATCACATAGAAAAGATTGGCTGCAAGCTCCGCTTTGGCATAAGGCATGTCAAAGTTAAAATATTCATGTCCCCGTGTCAGGTCGACGACTTAGATGAAGTCGACGATGCAACAAGCTGTTGGTGGACGTGAGGAACGAGGCGAACCGTACTACCACCCTAACCGAACAAACACTCGAAACCAATCAATGCTGAAAGTCGTCCAGAACAATCTGAAGCACTCAGTCTGTGCGTCAGATAACCTGATGGTTTTCCTCAAAGAAAGAACCTTGGGTGAACGGGCCCAATATAAGAGGCCTAAACGATACCGGATATATCCTTTACTACAACCGCAACAATAATAACCGTGGTAAGCCAAGAACCTGCAAATTTTAGCTCAGCCGATCTAACAGTTGTTAAGATGGAGAACGCTGGAGGCGACCTACTTATCGCATCCGCCTACATGGCACACGACAGGCAAATACCGCCGGAAGAAGTCCAGGCAATGATAACCGCCATAGCAACAACAAGGACCAACCTGCTGCTGGGCTGCGATGCAAACTCCAGGCATGTGCTATGGGGCAACTCTGAGTCAAACGAACGCGGTGAGTCTCTTTTTGATTAAATTATTGAAAATAACCTACTAATATGTAACAAAGATAACACCCCGACCTTCATCTTTCCGAGTACGGACATTTTTAATGGCTGGGAAGACGTTATAGATGTTACTCTCTGTAACAATAACAATATTATGAAGGTTGAAAATTGGAGGGTATCCAGTAAAAAATCTTTCTCAGACCACAACTGGATACTCTTCGACATAGATCTCGCGGAAGAGATCCCGAAACCTTTCCGAAACCCCAAAAGAACCGATTGGGCAAAGTTTAACCAGGTCATTAAGACTAAGTTACACAAGACCCCCAATCCAAAATTTACCTCCACTTTAGAACTCGACACAAAGGTTGAGACTTTTGAAAAAGCTTTCAACGTAGCGTACAAAGTCTCGTGTCCGATCAAATATAACAAAAAATCATTCCCCCCTTTGTGGAACAAGGAACTCTCTGCTCTCAGAAAATTGACTATAGAAAACTTTAACATCTGCCATAAATGCAACTACTGGCAACCCTACCGTGATTGCCTTAAAATCTACAAGAACTATATTAAAACGGCTAAGACACAGTCGTGGATAGAGTACTGCCAATCCATCGAAACCCTCAAGGACTCCGCAAGACTCAGCAAAATATTGTCCAAAGAACACTCCAACCCATCTCTTCTGAGAAAGGAGGACGGAGAATGGGCTGAGTCAACTGCAGAATCCCTAGAACTATTAATAAACACCCATTTTCCCGGATGCAACGATTACGGTGCTCACAACGCACACTATCCGACGCCTGGGAAAATATAACATCCATTATTACCGAGCAAAAAAATTTCCTGGGCAATAAACAGCTTCGCTCCCTTTAAATCGCCTGGCCTGGACGGCATTCTGCCCATCATGATCCAAAAATCTCTGGATCTGGCAATTCCATGGCTCACATCGATTTACAGGAACTGTATACTCTACAATCATGTACCCTATTCATGGAGACGAGTGCGAGTTGTTTTCATTCCAAAAGCGGGTAGACGCGGTCATGAAACTGCGAAAGATTTCAGACCAATTAGTTTGACCTCCTTCGTACTGAAGACGCTCGAACGTCTCCTAGACAACCACGTGAGAGGGGCAATAGAATCTTCACTCCTCTCCAAATCTCAACACGCATACCTCAAGGGAAGATCTACAGAATCAGCTCTTCACGAGGTAGTGCGTACAATAGAAAAATCCCTACACTACAAAGAATACACCTTGGCTACCTTCCTAGACATAGAAGGAGCCTTCAACAATGTACACACTGAAGCAATTCTAGAGTCCCTGAGGGAGCTGGGAATAGCAAACTATCTAAGTCAATGGATTGTTTCCATGCTCAGCACTAGAATCATTCAAGCAGCTTTAGGAAATAGCAATATAACCAAATATGCCAGGAGGGGAACACCTCAAGGAGGAGTCATCTCACCCCTACTCTGGCTCCTAGTAATGAACAAAATCCTCATAAGTTTAGACAGAGAAGGAATCCAGGTAGTCTGGTATGCGGACGATATGGTGATATTGGTGTCAGGAATGTTTCCCTTCGTGATTAGCGAAATCATGGAGAGTGCTCTAAGCAAAGTTAGCACTTGGGCAAAAAAGTGCGGTCTGGGAGTCAACCCGGAGAAAACTGTGCTGATGCTCTTCACCACCAAAACCAAATTACCTGACTTTACGCTTCCTAAACGGCACACCGCTACCCCTTTCAGCCAGTGCCAGGTATTTAGGAGTTATCCTAGATCCTAAACTCAACTGGAAAATAAACATAGAACAGCGGATAAAGAAGGCATGTATAGCATTCTATGCCTGCAGCAGAACCTTCGGCAAAAAGTGGGGCCTGCAACCAAAATTGACCCTGTGGATGTACACAGCCGTGGTACGACCAATACTCACGTATGGGTCAATAGTATGGTGGCCGGCACTAAAAAAAAAGTACAATATAACCAAACTTAATAAGGTACAAAGAACGGCATGTATAGGAACAACGGGAGCTCTACGGTCAACACAGTCTTATTGCATCTTTTATCTCTTGATCTACATATAACAAACATCACAGCACACAGCGCGATCAGACTCAGAGAGTCTGGAGTCTGGACTGCGAAACCCTACGGCCACAGTAGTATTCTAGATTCTCTACCTAGAAAACTAGTTCCGTCTTCAACAGACTACATCATTCCCAGAATGTCCTTCACAAAATATTTCGTCGTTCAAATCCCTACTAGATCAGAATGGCAAAATGGACAAGTGACAAGGGATTTCGATCAAACAATCTACACCGCCGGTTCAAAAATGGACTGCGGCGTGGGTGCGGGAGTTTTTTCGGAATCCTTAAACATCGCAAAATCGTACAGACTTCCGGATACTGCAAGCGTATTCCAGGCGGAGCTACTGGCTATCCGTGAAGCCTGTCGCCAGATCAAACTTCACTCAGACATAGCACCGAGGCAAAGGATCGCCATACTTATTGACAGCCAGGCTGCCATTAAAGCGATCGCTTCGGTCACTATATCCTCTAAGTTAGTACTAGAATGCCGTAATGAGCTGGCCCTGCTTGATAAGTTCAAGGTTACCCTGATCTGGGTTCCAGGGCACAGTAACGTTTATGGAAACGAACATGCCGACGAACTGGCCGGGCAAGGCCCAACTCTCAACTGCTCTTTGGCGGAACTAGCCCACATTCCGCTCGGAGCAGTTAAGGCAAATATCACCACAGAATAGGTACCTCAAGAAAGCCAATCTCAGATGGACCAGGCTGACTACATGCGTCATATCCAGAAAAACGTGGTCAAACTACAACACGGCAAAAACAACCGCCATTCTATGTAGAACCCGAAAAGATATTGCAAGAATAACAGCGATCATCACGGGACACTGGCCTATAGGTGACCATGCGGCCACGCTGGGGATCCCATACAATACACACTGCCGCAGTTGCAAAGTGACAACTAAAAAAGAAACCCTAATTCACTTTTTACGTACCTGTCCGGCTTTAGCTAGGACCAGACTACGAACATTGAGAAGCCCTTTCTTTAATACACTTGAGGAAGTCTCCGAGAAAAGTATCAAGGAACTGATAACTTTCCTGAACTCCGCAGGTTGGATTTAGCCTCCCCCACCAATCGATAATACCCAGGTTTACGTGAGTTTGAGGTAACAAAACGGCACTCAGTGCTAATTGGGTTTGTCTTATCAAACCGCCACACCTACCTACCTACCAGGGATCATATATTTTGTTCAGCTTAGCTATGTTACTTTACTTCTCTCTAACTATAAGTTTAACATGGTAATGTGTATTTTGCTTTTGTAAAGAAGTTGTAACGGTGTTGCAAGTTACCATGTATTATGCCGAAGCAGAACCAAAGGGAATTTATACTTGACATCTCTGGCACAGACTATATGAAAAATTATAAAAATGATTAGAGCCGTTTTTAAACACATTTTTTTTTTTTTTTTTTAAATTTTAGCAACTGTTATAGCAACAATTATGTAAACAAATTAGGAATAAATATTTGAGAAATCTGAGTATCAGGATTTCTTCTAAACTTCAATATCAAATAACATAATCAGATTTCCTCAAAATTACTTCACCCTTTCTGGAGATATTGTTGGTTTTCTAAAGTACCTACCACTAATTAAGTCTTTTCGGAAACACTGAGTAAGCCATCTTCTGACACTCACCCCAAGTATTCAAAATGTCAAAATTGATCAAAATCGTTATAGGGTAACGGATGCAGTAGTTTACACCCTTTTTTTGATACGTAGTTGACACCTCTCAGTTCAATAGCGATTTGCTTTGTTCCAGTTACTTCGTTTGAGGAATATATTTAATTTTCCAAAAATATAATAAATTTGTAACATTTTCCTGCATTTCCTAAATTAAAGGCTCTCTTCAGTCGGTATTCGTATATCAAAGCTCAAACACCTATTAGTGCAATTTCATTTAGTGTTAAATCTTATTAATTTTAATAAGGACTTCCAATTTGGCAAGTAATGTTTTTTTCCGAAATTCTGGAAATAAGAATAAAAATTTTAGCTATTTCAAATGGCAAGATATAAAATATTATTAATTTAAGTTTCAATATTCCAATTACCTGCTAGTATATATAATAAGAGGGGCGAGAATAACTGTATCAAAAAAAGCATAAGATTCAATTATTGCCAGGGGGTGCCAATAACTTGTTTATATGGGACTACAGTTGTTGGCACTGCCAATGACAGTACTTTTGACGGTGCCAACAACTGTACTTTTCGGCGGTTATTTGTTTCAGATTTTTGAAAATGCTAAACACAAGAAAAGTTATGACGAGGATCGGTTCCAACTAGCTCTTTTGACAATAAAAGGCGGACAGTTTTCAAAAAAGATAGCTTCGGAATTCTACGGCATACCAAGATCAACTATTTCGAATTGGTGCCACTTTTAAGAAACCCGGTCATGGCCCGTCTTCAATTTTATCAAAAGAGGAGGAGGCAACAATTTTTAATTGGATAAATCTTTGTCAACTTAAAGGTTTTCCAAAGCGAAAGGAAGATGTTTTAAGCGTCATTCAAGAATTCCTAGAGCAAAATGCAAGTGAGGTATAGTTATTATTTGATTTTTGGGTGCCAACAACTGTAGTTCCGTAGAGTGCCAAACACTGTACAGGGATGTCAACTACTGTAGTTTTTGAGAGACTTTGTTTATAATTCATTTAACTGTAAATTGCAATCCATAAACTCGAAAAAGTAAATTTTTAGTAAAAACTAAATTCCTTAAGCAATATATAAATGTATAACATATTAAAATCACGTTTCAAATAACAATGCTACGCTTGTTTAAAGTCAAAATTTCCTTATGGTTGGCAACTACTGTATCGCTTACGCTATGTATAAATAAACAAATTAGCGTAACCGATACAGTAATTGACACCCAAAAGAATTTTTTTTTTTTTTTCAAATCGCCGTAAAAAATTATTGACTGGAGTACTTTGAAAACTCTTGGGATTTCGAAATATGTTATATTATTAGAATTCATTTAGTTTTTATAAAAATTAAGAAAAATCGATGAAATAAAGTTTAATCACAATATTTCAAAGGGCTTATAAAATTTTATATTAATTGACACCCATGCACAATTGTTGACACCACGTAAAAGTACAATGGTTGACATTTATATACAGCTATTGACACCATGTAATGATATAGTTATTGACATATCTTTAAAAGATTTACACGGCAGGAATAAAAGAAAAAAAATAATTACCTTGATTCGTTTATCTAAGAGAAAATATACATTTTATAGCGATTCAAAATTAAAAAGTACCTATAGAAATATTTTTGTTACATTTCAAGTTTATTAAATCACATTAAATCACACAAGAAAATGAAATCACATTCATTTGTTTATGTTTAACATAAAAAACTTCAAATATGTTAATACAGTTGACTAAATAAGTTAATACAAAACTAAAATAATCACTCAGCAACTTTAATGTTCCAACGATTTTTTAACGGCTTGAATGCCGCAAAATCCGCTGGCTGCAATATTCTTGTGGCATTTGGGTATAATGCAATTAACATGATTCCTAGCTGAACACATAGTTTGGTGACGGGTAAGGTTTGATGTGTGCTATGACCATCAAAAAAAAATATAACTGGAAATTTAGTTCCAATACTGACCAAATGTGGATGAAAAATTTTGAAGATATATTCATAGAATACTTCTTTGGTCATCCAACCATTATCGCTTATACACAAGCCCCATCCCTTAGGTAATGATTTTCGAATATCCTCTGGTATTCTCTTGTATGGATATAATACAGACGTAATAGGGCTTGGAAGAACTATTTAAAAAGTCTCTGCCATTCAGATCTTGAACTCTATCTCACATTATTCAATGAGTTCAAATCTTTATCCTGCAACTTATATATTGACTATATAAGTAAAATGGAATGCTCTCTAAAATTGGACCCCAAACTTTTTTGGGGATTTGTTAATTCTAAGAAAAAAACCGATGGTTATCCATCGACACTTACTTACAATAGCTCTACAACTGCTGATTCGCTAGATGCAAGCAATATGTTTGCAGATTATTTCAGTAAGTCTTTTAGGGTGGCCCCTCTTCACATAGATGAGCAATATTTTAGTTATCTAACTAGCTGTTCCCAAATAAGTTTTAATAGCTTCCCATTTGACTTGGAAACAATTTTAAAATTTATTTCTTCTCTGAAGAATGATGATTCATCAGGTCCTGATGGCATTGCACCGATTGTTCTTAAAAAATGCAGACATGCAATTGCTCCATATCTTAAATATCTGTTTGAATTGTCCATTAGTACTGGTAAATTCCCTTATGTATGGAAAAGTGCTTTTATCACACCTGTATTTAAAAAAGGCGAACGTGGTGATATCACTAATTATAGGCCTATTTCAAAGCTTTCATGTATCCCTAAGCTTTTTGAACAAATTGTTTGCGAAAAGTTAATATTTCTTTGTCGCAATTTAATTTGTAATGAACAGCATGGATTTGTAAGAAACAGATTGTAAGAAAGGGGGGTGTTGTTAAGGTATTATTTATCCCCGTAGCAAAGAGGGCACGCTGGTGGTCGCACGGCGACAGCTCGTCGGATGGGGGGGGGGGGGGTTCACTGCTACTAACCTGCCTACAAATGATTATCGTGCCTTTTTCACCTGGTTGTATTGGTGGTATATTAAATTAACCTGTTTCGTGCCCTACCGCGTCCTGAGTCATGTATATCCTTAGGGGAGTACATCAAAAAAACAAATAAAGAGATAACAAACTATTTCGATTAAGAGCACCAAATAGTTTTTACGCGAAAGAGAAGTTTTGTCAGGTGTTGATGACAATCAGCGAAGGTCATCGTTAGTTATATAACGAACTCGCCTTTCAGGCTGGCCCACCCAAGTACATGACTATCATCATGTCTCCTTGACTATCTGTTGCCTGTTGCATATTTATCGATAGTCCCAAATCACTTCCCACAAAGAAGCTCACACTCTCACCTTTTTGATTCCATTACCTCCAATTCATCACCCCTTTAGCCAATTCGAAAGAATTCAATCCATATTAAAAACAGAAATTCGGTTTAGGAATCATTATAAAATGGACAATTTATTAAGATAAGATATAACTTAAAATGAAGTTCACCAATGTAATTTTGAATCGGAATGATTTAAAGAGAGTTGTTGAACTTCTACGGTACATGGATATTACTTTACAGAATTCTGATTAGGTATATATAACTTATTTTTTTGTTATGATATAATCTGAGTTTGAGCAAAAACTGAAATGTCTTTAATTTACTCAGGGAGTTATGTTCGCGCCTTATCACAATATGTGGTTTTAACGGCAAGTACTGGAATATATATGTTTATAAGTAGTGCACTCTGCAACTACTGAATTCAGATATGTATTTATTATTATTATATGTTTCAAATAGGAAAATTAAATTTAGGTAACTATAGGTATGTAAGTACCTAATCTGATAGGATCATAGCGTTTAATTTGTATTAAATGTAGTATTATGAATGTATCAATAAAAATAAATTACTTTAGATCAATTTACTATTTAGATTTCACATGCAATTTAGATATAATAGGCAATGCATAGGGAATGAATATGTTAACGAAATGCCAAACAAAACTTACAGTTTAGCTCCATTATCGAGCTGTTAATTAATCCATTCTGACGAAATTCACTGATTTTCGCTGACTGCAGACCTGATGTGCGCACGTCGGTTCTGTAGCTGCTACCAACTGTTGTGGAAGAAAATTTATTAAGGTTAGAACCAATGATTGGCAAATCGTTTCGCTATTATTACCTCGTATAACCGCTTACCTACTTATAATTTAGGGCTATTGTACCGTAATATATGTAAATGAAAATAAGATGTTTGTTATAAAATTTATACAAAAAAAATTAAAGAGAAATAAAAAATGAAAACGTCTCTGTAGTCCAATGAATGTCCTATCATATACGTCTGCAAACTTGCTGCTGCTTGACCCTGAGCGGGATGGTCACTGGTGCGGTGACTTTGGTGTTTTTACTTGGTGCTGGGGCGAACGTGGCATGTGATGACGGTTGAAGCTACGGAGCTCGATTGAACGGAGAAACTATTCAGCGCTGAGAGATTGAGTCACTTTTGGCGGACTGTGCCGCGCTCGTATGCAATGACTGCACAGTGCAGCAGGTTCTATTGGTGAATGTTGACTTGATCTGCCTTTATTATATATGTTTGTCGCACAGCTAATGGAGTTCTGCGTGATGTATTTGTTGCCTTACGATTCCCTTGTGGTGAACCTCCGTCTTCGTGGCTCTTTAGGTCCACGCGAGTACGTAATTATGTACTTAGGTGAATCGCACGTGCAACCAATCTATAAGTTGGATTTTCTTTTCCCTTTCCCTTTTTATTAGCTGTTGGTGATATTCACTCGTTCGGTGAAGTAAACGTTGCCTTGTATTAATTTTATGTCAATCACTTGTTGACTGTTTTAATTGAATTTTATCAATCACTCTTATATTATTTTATCTCACTCGCTAAATTTTTAGAAAATTTTTCACAAAAAAAAGGCCTTAATCCATGCGGTCCACGGCTTTTATACCCCTCATTTTCTTGCGCGGATTTCTATGGATGAAGTGTGGTTTAAAAATATTTAGCTGGATTCGTACAGCGGCTCACGCGTGTTCTCTACACGGTAGGCATTACCATCCACGCTCATTAAATGCGAATTAGAACTTTAAAGTTTATTCTGGGCAGTAAACATAAAATGTTGAAGAAATTTATTGAGCAATTCTTCCAAGGCGCTCGCTACAAGATCCACTGTCACTAATCTGTTAAGTTTCTTGCATGATTGTTCTAATGCCTTAGAGAATAAGGACGAAATGGATTGCATATACACTGACTTCTCTAAAGCTTTCGACCAGCTGTCCCATGAAATAATCGAGTTTAGCTCAGGGCTTTTGGTTTCCCACGAAGTTTCATAAAATGGGTTAATTCATACCTTAGATCAAGGGTTTATCAAGTCAAATTTAGAGGATCGCTATCTGTATCTTTTACAGCTGAGTCTGGAGTTCCCCAAGGTAGTCACCTCGGACCAATTCTATTTATACTAGCCATTAATGATGTTAAAGCATGTATAAATCACAGTAATATCCTGATCTACGCTGATGATATGAAAATATTTAAATCTATCACTTTCACTAGTCAGCAAGATAGAATTTTTCTTCAATCTGACATTAATAGCTTCGCCAATTGGTGTGATAAAAACGGTTTATCCCTGAACCCCACTAAATGTCAACATATGACATTCTCTAGAAAGAATATCCCTTCCACCTTTCAATATTCTCTGTCTCAACATATTCTTTGTAATGTTGATAATTTTAAGGATCTTGGGGTTTATTTCGATCCCAAACTGGTTTTTGCCAAGCATATCAATTTTATTGTTAATAAATCTAATTCTATGCTGGGCTTCGTAAAAAGGTGGGCGAAAGAATTTAATGACCCATACGTTACTATGTCATTGTACAATTGTTTTGTCCGTCCGATTCTATAGTATGCTTCACAAGTTTGGACGCCGTTCTACAACATTCATTCAAATCGAATAGAGGCCATTCAACGTAAATTTATTCGATTTGCACTTAGAGGACTTCCATGGGATGATCCTTTTAACCTTCGTCCTTACAGTCAGCGTATTAAGCTTCTTCAAATGTTACCCCTTTCTCAACGAAGGCTTAATAGCGATATCATTTTTTTACAGCAGCTTATATCCGGTCAAATAGATGCACCTGACTTGCTGTCGTCTATTGGCTTTAATTTTCGTGGTGGTGCCCATAATTTGCGCAGTGCTGAACTATTGTTTAGCCCCCATCATAGAACGAATTATGGGAAGCATGAGCCTATTAGTCGCATGAGTAGAATCTATAATCTAAATGATCGTGTGATTGACTTGCATGTTAGTAAAATTAAGCTAAAAAATATTTTGCGTAATAATGCTTTAATGTCTTAAATTGTTTGCATTATTTTGTGTCTGTGTTAGTATTTTGTAGGTACATAATTATTGTATTTTTAATTGTTTTGTCCTTACTAACACCTGCACTAAATGATGAGCCTGTGAGAGAACTTTTTGTGCCGGCAATTTCTGCTCGTGATAGTTGCTTGCTTTAAGCACTCCACGACACAGAGCTGATAGTGTAATAATAACCATGGGTGGAGCCCACTGCTGAGAATGAGAACATAACTGTGAGGTTAGATTTCGCTAGTCCTCTATCAATCTCGTATATATTACGAGCACCTTTTGCTGCCAATACGTTTTTGGTTTTTGGACACAGTAAGAAATTGGTTTCATCACCATTAAAAATCCTGCTACCGTCTTCTAGAATGTCCCGCCACTCCTTCTCCTTCAGGAAATCTTCAATTTTGACAAACCACGATTTTATGTCCGAGGATCCCACTGTTGCACTTGCCGATGTAACCGGGTCTGGTGTTCTTAGGAAAATGGAAGGGTGTCGACTTAAAAACGCCTTAAACCAACCATTTCCCGGCATGTTTTTGGGCCCAAATGGATGGTCCCGTTTGTCTCCATCGAAAAACTCTTTAACGGAATTGAGCACATTCTCTTTTCTTTTAGGAAAACCTTTTCGCTGGGATGTAGTTATCCATTCTTCCAAGGCTTCTTCTTCGCTGGCAGTTAAAACTGTCCTAGGACCTGGTCTTGTTTTAACAAATTTTTCGCTTAATCGAAATATAAGCGTTGTTCGAGGGACCCCATAAAATTTGGACGCTGCCTTTTTAGACATAGCTTGCATCCTGACAGCTTCAAGAGCTTTTTGGAGGTCATTTTCTCAGTATTTGTGGCCACATTTAGGCATTTTTCCAGCTAAATATTTATTTAGAGAAAACTACTATAATTGACATCCTCCAACAGCATAATTATAGACACGGTGTCAACTTTTGTATTCCCATAGAAGCCAATTATGGACACCATGGTGTCAATAAAAGGAATTGAGCAAATACTAATACAATAGTTCACACCCCATTTATTTAATCAAATAGCAGTAGGAAAAAAATATTAAACATAAAAGATGATAGGTGAAAGCATGATCTTTTGCAAGAAATGAAAAATTTGATCATGATTGTATAAAATAAATCATGCAAAGTCACTTACTTGTTTCAGTTCCTTAACGAATTGTTCTGCTTTCTGCGCTCGATTTAAGAGCCACGAACCACCGATGTTAACTCACTGAAATTTTGTACTACACTGACAGCGTCTCAGAGCGTAATAATGCACGATTGTAGAGAGAAAAAGAATAAACTACACGACTTAAAAAATCAGTTTCTAGATTTGCTCCACATTTAAACCAATGAGTGCTTGTGTTTGAAGAGGGTGTCAATAATTGTATCGAAATTCTGCTGTGTCAATAATTGTATACGTTACGCTATAAGAAATAATTTCAAAAATTATAAAATTTGTCCAGAATGTTAGTATTAGTTGGTACCTATATACATTTTTATGAAAATAACTTGACTCGTTTTTGAGATTTCTGCAAAGTATCGTTCTTTGACAATTTCTCATACTCACCTTAATTATTATGTATTTGAAAAACGATTAAAAAACAAAATGCTGCGATATATAGGGTAGGAAGCCTAAAGTACGAAGTTTGAAGTAAATCCGTTTACCCATTGCGGCTTGAGCCTCGGCTACAGACGGACAGAGAGACAAGTCCACCTCTCGGACGGAAATTTGGGACACTCTTTTTTGGAATTCTTTAAAGTCGAAAAGTTTGAAATGTTAGCACGATTGCATTATCTTTCTCTTTTGTAAATGATGCATACGAGAAAGTTCAAAATATTCATACAACTCGCCTGTTGGAAGCACCTTCTTAGTAACAAAATCGTATACCTAAAACCTCATTTAATTATCTTAAGGCAATATCCATCTTTAAAAAAGTCTGTTCACAAATTGGAGAGTCATACAACAAGCAAGCAAATCAAATAATATTATTTTCTCAAACTCTCGTTCGCAATTTCAAATAGGGAAAGTATTGCCACAGACGTAAGCTATGTTGTACATATATGTGTAGTATGCCACTCCTTATTGTTAATATAATTCTATGATATAAATATGTTGAAGGATTGTCCGAATTTGTATACGATGCTGAAAACAATCCGATTTGTGGAAACCATACACAAGCAGTACATCCTCGTGGGATCCAAAACAGAATACCAAATGCGATACTAAACTGATATCTCAATCCAAATCCCAACGATTGTTTTTCTATGGATTATGAATGAACAAAAAAAAATCGTTATACGTAGTAGAATGGAATAATCAACGTCAAAGAAAACTGAAAATTAGATTAGAAAGTATATAATACCTATGTACGTATGTATGCCGTAAACGCATAAACATCTAATGTAAAGAGGATAGGAATCTACGGCAACAGATTTGTGGTTATTCCATGAAAAAGGTCTTGTTGGCTCCTAACCAAGCTAATGGAACGAACGACATTGTTCAGTTCAGTAATCCGCTTTGATAAACTCATTTTCCAAAATGTTATATCGCCTATAAATTGTTTACACAAAAAGCATGTTTCCCGAGTTAAGTTTCATGGGCCATGCTCATGGTTAACAAAACGGCTTGCGGTTTGATGAAGATTTGTGGTCACCCCAAGAACTCGATTTTTGGTGAACCTGTCTGTTTATGAAATTGAAGAACTAATTACAAAACGATACTTGAAAGTCCGGCCCACAACAGTCAAATTCAGAGACACCTTAAAGCATTGATAAATAGTGAACGGTATTTTGCAAACCAAGCCGAAATTTATGGGAACCTACATAATATTCAGATACGTACATTCATACATAATATTGCTTTTAAAGTGAGAAAAATTAAAATGTATTCCAGCAAATCCCAGGAAATGGATTCTTCAACCTCCGGATGTTTGCCTGTCCCATAATGGGGATAATCGATTCCACCCCCTTTCAGCAAAAAGGAACGTGCTAAGATTACTCGTATCTATGCATTACCATCCACAGCAAATGAATTGAAAATGAAGTGACTTGCACTCAAAGACATCTAAGTACAGGGTAACCTGCCTGAAGTGGCCCAAGTTAGAAAACTAAAAACTTAACAGTCAATAACAAACTCTCTTCCCGAGATAAACAAACACTATGTTGATTTTGCAGCTCTAGTGCTTTGTTGGATGGTGTTTGCACCCCTGCCCCATGTGCATATGTGCACGCACCGAGAGAAGCTCTCATTCCCAGTCTAAGTATTTGCTTGCCAAACTAGATATGAGCGGGACAAATAATTGCTCACTAACACCTAAAAAGGCTGTGCAACTGGCTGTGGAATAAAATTTAAATATTTAATTTAATAAATGTACATTCGGGCTTAGACTTTGTTTTGTATGTCTTAATTTGTGACGATGTTCTCTAAGGGCTGAGCGAAATGAATAAACACAATACACGAATTGCAATTGCACTTATATAAATATTTACTGATGTGCAGAGAGAGAAGTACTCTGCTTTGAACTGCATGATCATGTCCTTACAGCACAGTCGACAATGATGTAAGTTACACTCTTGCTTTGAGAAATTACTATTTTAACAGCAAAGATAGGAAACAAAGGTCCTTTTTATAAGGCTGTATGTTTATTCACTGTGAGATGAGGAGCACAGTATGGAAGACTTAAACTTTCCGATGACAAAAGCAAGCATCCTTAAATGTGTGTTGTGGCTAAACTTTTGTTCCCCCAAAAGAGTCTCTATTTCTCATACAAATACACACACACACATGCTGAGGATAAAGAGATTTATTCGAAATTGATGATGAGACAAATAGGTTGGATTTGATGGTCGTCCTTGTCACTGAACAGTTAATGCTCCGCACTTTGGGGGTCGCTGTTAACGGCTTTATAATTCCATCATTGTGTGTGCGAGTCCTTTTAAACTGCGATAAACGGGGATTTATTGAATATAATAATAAGAGCCAGGAAAATGAATTCCTATTCGATGATTCCGTTCTCCGATTTATCATGATCCCACAACGACGATGACGACGGAGTCATCCAGCCATTCAATCATTGAGCCAACTGCTCTAAAGCCATCAAATCTGTAATTTCGATGGCTGCCTGTGCTCACAAGTTCTCCTTGGTCATGGGCACTAACTGAGGACGAAGAAGTCGAGTTTTGGCTTATGGGAATGGAAAAGTGGGTCTCCTCTAAATACGGTAAAGCTGAACGGAAATATGTATAGGTATAGCAATAAAGTGGTTTTTATTACATCACATTTTCTAGATGGGTTAATATCCTATTAAATTGGATTTCAATAATTCGCAGAAATATCCTTGTGCGCTTGCCACATACAAGGGGAGTCACGAGTGGAGTGGAAACATTGATAACATTTTGCCGTTTTATATTTCCGTTCATTGGCATTGCAAAAGGACTGGCTGCTGAGTGTCCTTTATTCCTGATCGATTGTAGTTTATTTTGTTCGAAATCGAAGAAGAGACTCGTATACGAGTACCTACATACAACCCGTATCCGTATCCTGCTGTTTATTGAGTACAAGGTGAACAATGAATTATAGAAATTTCTGTGCACGCGACCGACGCGACGCGACGAAAAGTGAAGGTATGATTCTGGTATAAATAGGTAATCTCAAGTATAATTCAATTGTACCTACCTATTACAGAAGGGGATTAATGTTATCTATTAGTAGTCTTAAGCTTCTGGATGTAAGGAAAGCTTCATCGCTCATAGGAATGAGACTATTCGAACTGCGGACTTTGAGTTAAATAACTATAGGAAGTTTGGGATAGCGAACAGAAAAGTGTGTCGATAGCTCACTAGCTGAGTTTTCAGCCTTGTGCATATATGCCGGGAGCAAGCATATATACAACAAATATTTGTCTAAAATTTTAAGTAAAATGTATTTCATGAAGCTGTTAGTTAATAATAGTTAATTTTGGTGGGGGCGATAGCCCCCATTTATTAGGCTTAATACAAGCTAAAACTAACATAATGACTTAAAGCTAAAAACATACTTAAAATTAAGACATGGAAAACCTTAAAAATAAGACTTAGAGGCTAAGGAAGATTAAGGAGATCGGTTTTTAGGGAGGTAGAGCTGCGGTTAAAGTCGAAAATAGTGAGGTTTAAGTTAACCTTTCTCAGCATGCGAGAGATTGGTTCGTTAGAGCCATAGGAGGTGTGGTGGGATGGAAGATAGAAGAGGCGGGGGCAACGTAGACTACGAGGGTTAGTATTAAAGCAGATAGAGTTATAAAGAGACGCGCAATCTACCAAACCTGAGAGTAGTCGGTGAATGAAAAGAATGTCTGCTGCGTCCCTGCGTTCCTGAAGTGTATTGAGGTTAATGAGTTTGAGACGGTCACGATAAGGAGGTAAGATTAGGTGATCATTCCAAGGAAGGCCACGAAGAGCAAATCGAAGAAATCGACGTTGGATGCTCTCGATTCTTGAAACATGAACTTGTTGAAAGGGATACCACGCTTGGCTAGCGTACTCGAGGAGGGGGCGAACGAAGGTGATGTATAACGATCTGGTCACATACGGGTCGCAGAATTCTTTGGACCATCTTTTAATGAAGCCAAGTGATGAGTTTGCTTTGGTAATTATCTCATCTATATGTGAGCGGAAATTAAGCTCCCTGTCGCATAAAATGCCAAGGTCACGAATGGATTGCACGAGGGAAATAGGTTGGCCGAGAAGAAGGTAAATTCGAGCAGCAGACTTATTGCTTTTACGTGAGAAGGTAATAGATTGACATTTGGAGACATTAAGTTCTAAACAGTTTTTAAGGCACCAGGTGGAAAAACAGTTCAAGTCTTCTTGAAGGAGACCGGAGTCAAGGTGTGAGGAAATGGGTTTAAAAAATTTGGTGTCGTCAGCATAGAGAGAGAGAGAGGAGTTTCGAATGACCCTTTCAAGATCGTTAATTGTTAGAATGAAAAGAAGGGGACCTAGGTGACTACCTTGAGGAACACCCGAGCTGGCTAAGATAGGGGCCGAGAGAACGCACCTAAACCGAACACTATAAAAACGGTTTTCCAGGTATGAAGAAATCCATTTTAACAATATGGGTTCGAAGCCGAGGGCAGACAATTTGAAAAGTATTAATTTATGGGAAATCTTATCAAAAGCCTTACTGAAGTCGGTTGTAATAACGTCGACTTCTTTGCCGCTTTCTAGAGCAGAGAGTGTAGAGGATATGAATTCGATAAGATTAGTTGTTGTTGATCTACCTTTCAGAAAACCGTGCTGGTTTGGGGAAATAATGGACTTGCACTTGAAGCTTAGGACTTCATACAACAAACTTTCGAAGAGTTTGGGAATATGAGAAAGTTTTGCTATGGGGCGGTAATTAGTTACTTCTTTCTTGGATCCCTTTTTGTGTATGGGTGTTAAGAAAGAGGACTTCCATATCTGAGGGAATTCCCCTTGAGAGAGTGATAGTGGAAAGAGATATGAAAGGGGGAGGGAAAGACTAGAGGAGCATTTTTTGAGAAATATTGCAGGGAGGCCATCTGGGCCTGGAGAGTATTCATCGTTAAGGTTTTGCAGCTTATTTTCTATTTCTGTATGATCAAAACTTTGAGATAGAGAAGGACCAAAGGAGAAGTTTTGAAGATATTCGAAATAAGAGGGATCCGGAACAAAGGTGTTGTCGGCGAAAGACTGCTTAAAAAAAGAAGCAAACATGTTGGCAATGGTGGAAGGGTCGGAGGATGATATGTTTTCATATGAGAGGGATGGAGGAAAACCGTCCGACTTTTTTTTATAGTTAACAAATTGGAAAAATGACTTTGGGTCGTTTATAAGCTTGGTTTGTGCACTATTAAGATGGTGTTGGTATAGGGAGTCGTATAGCTGAGTGAATTGAAGGTATACACCGAGATAGTTGGAATAGTCCGAGTAAGAATTAGTTCGAAGGAAGACTGCCCATAATTTGTTTCTCTTGTTACGTAGAGACCGAAGTCTTCGATTGTACCAAGGGGGACTTGTAGAAGGGGTTTTGTTGTGGGAAAACGGCACATAAAGGGAAATTGAATTAAATAGTTCTCTGTAGAAAATGGAGAGAGCATCATTAATAGATAGATTTGCGAACTCAAAAGTACACTTGCTAAGATATTCGTTAATTTTGGGGAAACTGGCTTTATGAAAGTCGTAAGAGTGTCCGGCTGCCGGAGAAATGGGCTTGATAGGAGAGTCGAGGAAAAGAGAAAGAAGAAGAGGTGGGTGAAATCTATCTATGGTCGATAGGGCTAAGGGACACTGCGAGACAGAGGAGTTTATAGGGTCAGTAGAGAAGATAAGATCTAATTGCCTACCCATAAAGTTGGAGATCCCACTGATTTGACATAAACCTGAGTCTGTCATCCCATCCAAGAAAAGACATTCCTTACTTGAGTTGGGGTTTGAGGCGCTGAAAAAAGATTCGTCATCTGATAGGGTCCAGTGCAGCCGGGGTAGATTAAAGTCGCCAAATATAATAATATCATCAAGGGAATCCGATATGTTAATTATATGATCGATTGCAACGATAGCGAGTTGGTAGGATTCGATAGGTTGAGCCGGAAGTATGTAAAAACACAGAACGTATAAAGCCTTGCTGGGGAGTTCTATTCGTAATGAAACGAAGTCAAGCTTGGAAGAAGTAGACGTAGCGATTAAGGAGGCGTCAAGGTCGTTTTTGATGGCCAGTAGGACGCCACGGCAAGGACAGTCGTTCATTGGACGAGTATGGTCATCGTCACGAAAAACATTAAAAGTAGGAGGGAATAGCTCATGGTTCTTTATATCGGGAATTAGATTGGTTTCAGTCAGAGCGTATATATCGAAGGGGAGAGTATGAGATTGGCTAGATTATTCCTTTCTAGCTAGCCTGATATAATTTTAAGTCGGCTACTTTTAAAACTTAAGTCTTCAAAAAAGAAGGTACTTTGTCTTTGGCCTCAATAAAAATGAATTGAATTGATGAGTTTTCAGCCAAAAATCGGTGCATACGTTCCCGTGGTGGACATATAAATGAAGTCGAAATCCATTCATAAATGTGTTGATTGTAATTCAAGCCAATTAATTCTTTTTTGATTTATCTCAAGTAGGTTGCATTAACTTTAAAAAAGAAGTTGTCAAGTCCTTAGTGAAAGACCCTTTAGTTCTGAATGCAAGATCTATCTGAATTCGCTACGAAGGTTGAATTCACAAAGTCTTGTCTGGGTCCCGGGTCATAACGGGATGACAGGAAATGAGTTATCCGATGAACTTGCTAGACAGGGCTCAGAGGAAGACTTCTCGGAACCTGAACCCTCTGCCTGCGTTATCGGTCAGGGCGTCCATTGACGGTTGGGTTTCATATTAACACAACAATCGCAGATGGCTTGACTCTTCAGGGTGCAGACAAACTAAATGAATTCTTCCCGACACGTCGGTAAAAACTCTGCGGAATTCTTGTCGTCTCTTAACAGAAAAGACTGCAGACAAATTACTGGCGTTCTTACGGGCTGTTTCTGGTATTTACACTTTGTATTTCTTAATTGTTCGATATCCACCTTACCTTTGGTGGCGCAGGGACATAAGTCCCGAAGACATAAGTCCCGAATTCATTTTTCGGGACTTATGTCCCACTTAAGTGGTAGATTGATTGCTGATGTCGAAGTGATGTCGCAATTTTCATAAACACGGGCAATTACGCGTTATCTTAATGTGCTAGGATTAAGGGATATCACTAAATGCGAAGTCTGTGGAGAAAGAAAGAACATTGCCTTGGTGATTGTCTTGCTTTTGGTAGTAACTGGTGGCAGGTATTTGGTGCTGATGTCAGTTGCGTATTTTAGTTTGGGGCCGCCCGGGCAGACCCAATTTATGCCGCCCCTAGTAATTCTTTCACACACAAAAAAAAAACTTTGTCTACGCTTTCAGTCCTTCTGTTTGCAAGTATGTTTGGGTATCATTACTACACGAAGTTGTACTGGTTTCCAAAAGCCCAAAAGAGTCACAAATGAAAACGATTGCAATGCTATTAGCAATTGTCTGCCTCCGTCAGTTTTTCCAATGTTTTAAAAATGCCCTCATAATGGTCCCAGGTATTCTCGGCTGCATCAGCTCTTGCTTCTGGCATCCTCTTCCTCTTCAATGCTTTGCCTGAAGTACAAAGCAGAACTTCCAAACGGTGTGTGGAATATATGCGTTCTAATGTACCGAAGAAAGTGACCAAATTCGGCGCAACAGCAGCAGCGTGTAAACAAACCAAGTTCAAAGAGTGATTGGAGCAGGGTATAAATTCTGTTTTGGGGTTTATGACTTTCGGTCTTTGCTGCACTGCTGTATATTTTCCGACTACGACAGCAGCATTGTCATATGCTTGACCTCTGCAATCCATTATATCAAGCCCATCAGCGTTTAGCTTACTTGAAATTATGTCAGAAATGCCTTCAGCTGTTTTGTTCTTTGTTTCGATAAAATCAATAAAAGATTCCACTAGTACTACTCTCTGATTTTCAATTTTAAGATAACGCAATATACATCTGCTTTTGAATATAATGGAATAATATTTGGCCTTTTTAACTTGACAGGAAATTCGTTGACAAATGTTATCTGCTTAAATATTAATAAACTCGTTTTGAATTTGTGGTGGCATATAAGTGAAGTTCTTCCACCCATTTTTATTCGTAAGATGTGTTCTCGAGGCACTGGATCGTAATTTGCGATTAGGCGCACCAGTTCTAAAAAATTGCCCCTATTGGTACTGTATTCCGCGAGGAATTTAATAATATCGACCATTCTAGAAAGAATTTCTTACCATTTTTTGTTTCTTCGGCTACGATATTTTCCTGTCTTATCAATTGTCTCTCCTGTTCGAAGGCTGGCCTCTAACTCCTTCCATTTGCAAAGATTTGTGTTGCTTTGGGGACTTGATTTATACATGGCTACTTTGGCATTTAGTTTTTGCCAGTTATTAAAACATCATGTGAGCAAAACTGTGATGCGTTGTTTTTGTCCGGAACTTTAAACAAATGGCAACAAAAGCAAAATAATGACGATTTAGAAGGAGAATAAGCCATCCAAGAACGCTGTTACTCAACGTGCGATAAAAGCATTCATTCGTTAGCCGCCTCGTCGTTCCAGTCGGTGCTTATAACGCACTTAAGTGGGACATAAGTCCCGAATTTTTATCGTTGAAACTGGGACACAAGTCCCGAATGAAACAAACAGTTGGAAATATTTTATATTTTATTAACGATTATAAATTGATAGGTAAAAAAAATTAAAGAACCGTACCTCGCACCTACTCCAAATCAAACAGTGACCCCAAGCAGGGGGTTGCAGGGCGGCAGCATGGCCCCCCATATGCATTGCACTGTTTATGGAATTAATTGCGAAATCGAAAGCAGATTCTATAAACATTGCAATGCTTGATTTGGAGTAGGTGCAAGGGTAAATTGTTGAAAACAGCACCAATGGAAAGAGAAATAACGCCAAATTGGCCTTATTGCGTAAGGTGTTATTTCACTGCACCGGTATAGTGGGACATAAGTCCCAAATTAATTTGTCGGCACTTATGTCCCACTTAAGTGGGTCCCTATTTCAAAACTTGCGCTGCTACCGATGTCCTGAAAGGTGTTCCAGGGGGGGCCGCGATGTTTGGGATTCAACGGTTCAAACGATTAAACCGCAATAATCTTATTGATTTCTGAGTTCTGATGTCATTATTCTTGTATCTATTATTTCTCTTCTCTTGTAATGAAATGTAAATACTTATTGGTCAAAGATGCCGTGTCTGCATACATAATCCATAGATATGTATGTACCACTTGTTTGTCTTCTCATTCTAATCCCGCACTTCGTAACAACAACGATTTTACCGATGGTGAAAAGCTCGGAGTTGTCGAGAGAACAATAATGGTCTGATATAACCGATCGTGCATTGCCTCTGGCACTCATGTTTCGGACACTGCAGACACCACCAAGTATCGCTAAGAATTTTTTACTGTAACCGACAAATACAATTTATAACGTTTTGCAACTTTCGTGATTTTTAATGAAATCTCTCGGTGTAATTAAGATTCGAATATCTTAATTTTCAACAGGTGGTATTTGACTAATCCGTGGTGGTACTTTTACGGGAAGCTGAACTTCCTTCGGCTTTGACTCATTTAGCTTTGCTTCAACAGACTTGGCCATTGGTTTCTTAGCTTTTCTCCTAAGCTGGAGTTTACGAAACAGTGTAATTGCAATCAATAAAATTAATACGCCGAAGATTGCGTTAACTTTGTTACGCGTTTCAAGAAGCTCAATACATAAGAGTAGGTATTGTTTACATGAATTTCTTGAAGTGATAGTAATTCTTAAGTGCCTCTCTGATCGGCGGCTGGTTTGTATGCAGATATCTCGGTTGACGTTAAGTCTCGATATTAAATCTTTATTAATGTATTGTGGAAATGAATGATGAAAGTTTCGTTAAGTTGTATCGATTTTTCACTTATTTCGATGGTGTAACAGGATGCCTGGTGCTACTTCTGCAAACGCTGAAATATGCTAATTGCTTATCTTCGTACAACTTTACTTGCAGCTTTTGAGTAAATTCGGAATATACAAAGAGCGACTTATATCCACTATATTACTTTAGAGCATACAGATAACTTATGATAGGTGTCATATGGAGTCTTAATTTCATAAATTTTGTTCTTACACTCTAGGATATAATCATCATTTCTTGATAGCTACAGGATTCGACATTGGTCGTTCGTAAACTTAATACATAAATATAATATTAAAGAGGCAATCTTTACTTCAGAAATTTATAATGGCTCTATGATATTTACATATGGCATGTTTTCTTCGTTTGAAATATCTTCCATAGTATTCATTAGCGCCGGTAACGCTATCAAGTCGAATGCTATTGGTCTGGATGGCATGCATCCGCGATTCCTTAAATTAATAATCCATGAAGTACTGCCAAAACTTACGTATATTTTTAACAGTGTCCTTACCTATTCACCTACCCCAAATCCTGGAAATCCTTTAAGATTATTCCTATTCCTAAGAACTCAGCAAATTGCAATGCACCATCCAATTTTCGTCCAATTTCAATTCTACCTTTTATTTCAAAAGCGTTCTAAAAGCTTTTAAGTGAACAAGTAAATGCATACCTTAACAAGACCTGTCTTCTCTCACCACACCAGTCCTGCTTTAGACCGCATTATAGCTGTACTACTGCACTTGTGAATTTAGTTGAAAACTTTCGTGTTAAAATGGACAAGAACAATGTAACATCACTGGTATTATTAGATATCTGGAAAGCTTTCGATACAGTACCCCACGAAATACTGTTGCATAAATTAAAATACTTCTTTCACTTTGACTCAACGGCACTTAAACTTATGGATAGCTACCTTAAAGGCCGCAATCAAGCTGTGTATATCAACGAAACACTATCTGCTTTCCTTGAAACCAAAGCTGGTGTCCCACAAGGGTCAATAATGGGTCCGCTGTTGTTCACACTGTTCAACTATGACATTCCATCAGTTCTGAAGCACTGCAAGATCCAAATGTATGCAGATGACGTGCAGCTGCATTTAAGCTACCCTTTTGGACTGGTGGAAGATGCAACGGAACGATTCAATGAGGATCTGAATTCTATTGTTTTGTGGTCCCGCAGAAACAAATTGACGCTTAATTCCGGCAAAAGTCAGGCAATCGTTATAGCCCGATCACGTATGGATACCCTTACCATACCTCAAATTATAATTGATGGCTCACCCTTAATTTACGTCTCCAGCGTCAAAAATCTGGGAGTAACATTTAATCAAACTCTTACGTGAGAGGATCACATCACAAAAACAGTTGGTAAAATTTACGGCTCGCTGCGAGCTCTTTATCAAGCGGGAAACTGTCTACCCCTCAATATTAAAGCCATATTAGTGAAGTCACTTCTGTTACCTATCCTTTTTTACGCCCATTCAGTTTTCTGTGATTTAGACAGCCACAGTTTCCATAAGTTTAAGGTCGCCTTAAATAGTTCAATGCGATTCGTCTATAATTTAAGTAGAAGAGAACACATTTCCAGCCGTGTGAAAGAATTTCTGGGAATGGACCTGCAACGTTATATGGATCACAGAACATTGACTTTCCTGTTTAATCTGAAAGACAGCCAGGCACCAGATTATCTGTTCCAAAGATTACAATTTGCTTCTTCAGCTAGAAGCAGAATTCTAATTTTGCCGACCTATAAATATAATACAACGAAAAAACAATTTTTTGTGTACGCCATTCGACTGTGGAATACGCTTCCGGTTAACATTAGGAGATCATCAGGCTTCAGCGACTTCCAGAGAAAATTTAAAGAATATTTTTGCACATAATTCCAAACTTGTTTTAGGGTTTTTAGGGTTTTTGTTTTCATTTCATTTCTTTCTTTTTTTTCCTTTTTTTCAACTTTTTTAGAAGTATGTAGTTTTAATTTTGCTCTAAATCCTTGTTTTAATTTGAAATTATGTACTTTCGAAATTAACCTTTTATAACTGTTACACAATTAATGGATTTTGTATCTACGTGTTAACACAATAGTAAATAAATAAACAAATACTCCCATCTTTGACAGTATATGAGTATTAATAATATCGGCCTTAGCCCAGTGTTTAATATTTCCTCTTTTACAATTTGCAATTTAAATATTATTTTCAACAATAATTCGGCTTTAAATTGTACACTATTTGTTACCTTCTTACTTTGACCATTTGTTATGTTTGTCATTTCGTTTATTTCTCGAATAAGCTCTTATATTGCTTTCACGACTTCCTTGTGTTTGCTGATAACATGAATGATTCTAAAGGTAACAGTCTGTACGTAAGCAGTTCCCGTGGCAATTGCAACGAGCTAGGAATTTTAATAATTCAATACTTCAATATCGGCATCACATGCTGTGATAAGAAATCAAAAAAATTTTTTTTATATTAGGCTTATGGGCAGTTTTGCCTGCCTGACTTCAAAAAAAAAAATGAAATTGAAATATGTGTTTATTGGTTGCCTACTTTTATTATGATCATATCCATGATCATCGTTAAAGTTTTCTGAAACTTCTCGCTGTCTTAAAAGCACCCATAGCAGATCTCTGGATTGTCTATCAAAGGCTTATTCAAAACCAACTTGCAATGTACTTAAGGAATCACGATGTTATCCCTTTTTCATCCTTGCATAATGATTGATTTACATGTGAACCTTATCAGATAACCGTATTTTTTCAGCAATCGACCTTCTTATACAAGCTTAACAATGTTTATGGTGTGGGACTTCAGCTTGAAAGAACAGTAATTAGGACAGTTCCGCGTATCACTTTTTCTTTTGTAAAAAGTTAGAAATTCGACCACCGCCATCAGTTTGCAGATGCGCATGATTGTCCATCTGGACCCGCGTAGAGACCTCTCGTCCGACATAACCGCTATGTTTTTTTTGCGTTTTTATCTTAATCAATACCATCAGCAATTCAGTTCTTCACCCTTTACTTTTATTGGGATACAATTGCGTCCACTTACATATAATTTCCTCGAACTATGGACGGACATCACTACAAACCACACTCCACAAATATCCACAAGTGGTTCATGAATAATTTATTTTATGCTAATACAGGACGTGCACTACCAAGAAGTATATGGTTTCGGTTTTTCTTTTGTCCTCTTATTTTCAACGATTACCAAATTAAAAAACAAAATCACCACGCGTTTTGAATGTTTTATAAATCTTACCAGAAATACGTTAACTGCGTGCTTGCCGAATTTTCGCATCGTTCCGCTAATTAATATCATCGAACTTTCAAAAAGTGTTTGTTCATCGCTCCCATGAAACAAATTGTCCAGTTAAATGGAATTGAAGCTTAAATATTTGAACCCCCAAAAACCCATGCACCATGCGATTCGCGTTTGTTGTTGGGGTATTGTGAAATGCTTAAAGCCTTCGCTGAAACTTCCTGTCTGATAGTAATCGCAGATTGGGGATGTTGACAGTTGCGTTGGTGGTGATAAATTCAAATTACTCTTTGCATGCCAAGTATTTGTTCATTCTCTTTGTATTGCCATTCCTAATTCGTCTATGGTTAGGTGGAAAGTAGAATGAACAATTGGTTTACGTAAATGCTTAAAAATTGATCTTTGAACTTTGGTAGGGATTAATCTGAGAATGATTTATTTTTTCATGTCGCTTTGCCAGGAACATTTTTTCCTGACAGTCAACATTTTTATAAAAGCATAAATTAATAAATTTGTTTAATTAAATAATTAAATTGCGTGTGGTCAATAACTGATATTGATAGTTAGTTGTAAGTATTTATATACATATATTGGTTCTGAACCTTCGTACATCCAATTTGTACAACGCTTTTTTTCCCTAGCATAAATTCAACAAACTGATGGCCTTGCTGAGATTCCATTAAACTTATGAAATATGATTTTCAACATCACTTCACTTAACGGAAACGTAGATTAAATTTTTATTCAATTATGGATTGCCGTCTTTCCCCATCGAAATAATGAAAGCTGGTAGGGTACCCTTCGTCGTTTTCCTATTGACTCCTTGGAAATTCCGGTGTACATATGTACGTTACATATCGCTTGGAGTTAAGTTTATCTGATTTTCTGATAGACGGTTTCATTGGCATGTCGTCTAATAGAATGTTTGTACATTGGAATGTTATCATCTGTAGAGATAATATTAAGGCATTTCATATGAACTGAAATTGAAAGTGATACAACGTAGCTAAATAGCACAAAGAGAGTTTTATGTTTATACCCTATTCTAAGGGTATTTTAATTTTGACTCATACCTTAATATTCCCGGTAGATCCCCAAGTTACTATGTTCGTGATCAGCATCGATGTCCGTCCGTTCGTCCGTCCGTCAGTTGGCAAAAATTATGCCGATAAACTCGAGCTAGAGAGCTGAAATTTTAACCATATACTCTCTAGTGTCCCGAAATAAAAAAAGTATAAGAATTTGTAAAATCCGCCCACGGACGGTATGATTTCAAAAGAAAAATATCAAAAAATCGTTTTGAGCTAGAGAGCTTAAATTTAATACAGAGTATAATAGTATAATTTTACAAGGATATACATTTCATAAAAAAAAATTATTAAGCAAACGTTTTGAGAAAAATGCATTTTAATAAAAAAAAAACTGGGACAACAAATTTTCATAATTTTGAATTTAAGGAGCCATCATTTTTTTTTGAAGCTGCACAGATGTACCCAAAGTGTTAGAGACCTGTGTCCGCTATTAAAGTGGTTACACCTCCAAATTAGAGGTCACCCACTTTGATGTGCTTAAACTTGAAATTGAGTGAGAATAGACCCCCCACCTTTTAGTTGTCATCCGCAACTTACTTTGGCAACCTAACGAGCTGAGTTACACAATTTGCAAACAATTGCTAATAGCTACGAGTACAATTAGTTGTCAGTATGATAGCTAACAACTAAATCGATTGCATTTTTAGCGCAGCTAATTCAACTACGTTAGTTACTTAGTTATAGTGTGGTACCACAATGGACCTAATCCTGGTCTAAGTGTGTCGGCCTTGCTGACAGCCACGTCAACCTAACCTAACCTAGTTATAGCGTTAGCTAGATAACAAATTAGGTAGCTAACGCGCAACTGTGCCCCAGCATCATTGACCATCAAGAGTACTGTTGTGAAGAAGGCCGCATACGAACTCCAAACCTGAATACCAAGACAAATGAAAAATAATTCTATGGTGGCAGGTGTGAAATGCATTCTCTGGTGCCAATTCAATGTTAATGTAAATTTCTTTAAATAAAGTATTGTTTCACAATACCATGTGTAATAATGTGAAAATAAAATTTCGGAGTGCGTTTTAGGGTGCAGCAGGTATAGAAATACTTACCGGCCAAAAAAGAAATCAAGGAAAGTTGTAATTCCATGAATATTTAATTTAAAATCACACTATATTGGACTTTTCTTAAAAGCGCGAACTAACAAATAGGCAATTTGTGTAAAAAGTTCTTCTTACTATTCCTGGAGCGGGATAGTTAACAATTTTGTAAATATTTATAAGGAAAACTGTGTTTCAAATAGTTTTAACAATTAAATTGGGGATTCCAAACTTTTTCTACGTGAAGTGCCGCAAACTCGGCTTCCTAGCTGAAAAAGTTTGGACTTTTCGATAAAATTGTTTTATTAAATTGTGATTTAAAAAAATTTAACTCCCGAGTATACAGGGGTGTCCCCGTAAAGCAGTATAATCCTTAGGTTAGGTTAGGTTTATGTGGCTGCGGGCAGAAGGCGACACACTTAGACCAATTTAGGTCCATTGTGATACCACCGTATGTATTATCTACCTTAACTCTGTAGATGGTTAGAGTGATATTTGATTCAAACAATTTTTTATTTATCTATATATTAATACGAAGTTGCCTATAACGTGTTTCCACCCATTTTTGCTATTATACGTCACATAAATATGCCAACACTATATATATTTGGGTAGGGGACAATACATAGAAGTGCACAATACAAAAATTATCCACATATATAACACACACTATGAATTACAGCAGGTAAAATGAAGCGAATTGGATGAAATTACAACAACAACAACATTGCTGTGTAAGGCAATTTTTTTTTTTTTTTTTTTTTAATTTCTGGCTCGCCAAGGCGATTTATAAGGGGGGGGGGGGGGGGGGGGGTACTTCGACCTAAAAGATCTTTTGTACCGTATGGGCCAGAAAAGTTTAAACTAGTAGAATTTCTACTTTCCGTGTAAAGCGGACAATTTTACCAGTAGAAGAATTCTTTATGTCCTCGGGGCTCATTTGCTCCCTGAAAAAGATCTTCTTTCTAAATCCATTAAGGGCTGGACATTCACATAAAATGTGTTCAGCTGACTCGTCCTCTTCAAGATAGAGTCGGCAATCAGGAGAGTCTGATATTCTCATTTTGTGTAGATGATATCTTAAACCATGGTGACCAGTAAGGTAACCTACTAGGTTTTTGATATCGTGCCTGCTTAGGTTTAGACATTTGCTGGCATTTTTATTGAAGGGCCGAATGGCTCGTTTGGCCTGTCTTAGACCTGGGATGCTTTCCCAAAGATAGATATATTTTCTATGTTCCCAGCTTTTAATTGCTGCCGTTGCTGCTGATCTAGGAGTGCAGCAGAAAGGTTCGGGACCTATGAAAGGTGTTTCTGAACCTTTTCTGGCCAGTTCGTCGGTCTTTTCGTTACCTTCTACCCCGACATGACCCGGAACCCACCATAATTTGGTCTTGTTTCTTATTCCGAGTGTTTGTAGGGTATTGAAGCAGGGTGGCGACGGTGTAGAGGTTAGTGTGTTGGCTTGTGACCCGTGCGGTGCAGGTTCAATCCCCATGGGGAACAACAACATACGCCACCCAATCACATGCCTCTACACCAAAAAGGAGGATTTCTGCCTGGTAGTACGTTACCGAGTCTGAGTGCTCTGGGATTTGGATTTCCTTTTTTTATAAAAAAAAAATAAAAAAAAAAAAGTTAAGGGTATTGAAGCAGTACATGACTGATTTAGAGTCAATGGTATACGAGCTAAGGGCGTTTATAGCTGCTTCACTATCCGTGAAAAAATGGATGGTTGCACCTTTTATGCCAGATAAAATAATATGGCTGGCGCATTCTTGAATGGCGTGAAGCTCTGCTTGAAATACGCTGGGACTTTTTCCCATGGGTATCGTAAAGCGTTTGTGTGGTTCGTATATTCCCGCTCCTACCCCCGTTTCCATTTTAGAACCATCCGTATACTACTTTATGCCGTTGTGGCTGTTTGGTGGGTTATTACTAACCCATGCTTCTCTCTTGGGGATCTCCGTGGAGAACTGTTTGTTAAAGCATAGCGTTTTTTGAATGCGGTCTGTGACCGCGCAGTTGATGTTAAGTTCTGGCAGTTCATCGAGAAGGGTCTTTAGTTCCGGGTGATCATTAAGACTTATCTCGTTTAACTGTATTAGACTTATTGCACTGCGGATCGCCACTTTTTTAGTGTATATGTGGAGAGGTGTAATTCCTGTTATTGCCTCATGGCTTCGGAGATACCAAGGCACGCAAGCCGTTGTACCTTTTTGAGCTTCTCTATTGCGACCTTTTGTGTGGATTTTGTCCACCATACTATAGAGGCGTATGTTATAATGGGTCTTATCATCACTGTGTAGATCCAGTGGACGATCTTTGGAGATATTCCCCAGGTTCTGCCATATGTGCGACGACAGGCCCATAAAGCTCTATAAGCTTTAGTGATTTTGTTATTTATGTGAGAGTTCCAGTTAAGTCTCTTGTCTAGGATTACTCCAAGATACTTGACTTCGTCGGAGTACTCTACGACCGTGTCGTTTATTGTGATTAGGCCTAGGTCTAATTTCCTCCTTTTAGTGAAAGGAACGATGACGGCTTTACTGGGATTTATGGAAAGATTTTCCTTGATGCACCAGTCTATGGCTGTCTTTAGAGCATTTTTCATTTTTGATGTGACTCCAATTGAGTCTTTGCCCCTGACTATGATGACAATATCATCGGCGTACCCAATTGTAGTGTAGCCCAAATTGCCCATCTTGTGTAGCAGGTCATCGATGACCAATGACCACAAAAGAGGTGAAAGTACTCCCCCTTGTGGGCAGCCCCTTACGGCTGTTACTGATACTGAGGTCGTTCCTGACGAGGCAGTTATTTTACGACTTTCCAGCATCGCTTTGATCCATTTAATAGTTGGTTTGTCTATGTTTCTATGGTACAAAGCATTTGATATGGATTCATATCCAGTGTTGTCAAAAGCACCCTCTATGTCCAGAAAGGCACAAAGTGCGATCTCTTTGCAACGGTAGGCGTTTTTTATCTCTGTAGTTAGTCTTAACAGAGCGCCTTCCGTGGATTTACCCTTTTGGTACGCATATTGGTCAGGGTGCAGAGGCATGCTTTTTGATATGCATTCTCTAATGTGGACGTCAATAATCCTTTCCATTGTTTTCAGGAAAAACGATGTCAAGCTTATCGGACGATATGATTTAGGTAATTCGCTCGGCTTGTTTCTCGGTTTGGGTATAAATACTACGTTTACCTCCCTCCAGGTAACTAGTATATACCCCCAGTTGAAGCTGAACCTAAATAAGGCAATCATGGATGGTAATAAAAATTCTATTCCATTTTGAATGAGGGCTGGAAAAATACCGTCTGTTCCTGATGCCTTGAACGGTTTAAATGAGTTAATTGCCCATTTAACCTTATCCGGAGTAAAAAGTGTTCCGGATAAACTATTAATTCTGCTGAGGTTTCTTGGAATTGAGACCTCCGCTATATGGTCATCTGTAATGACCATCGTGTGAGACCCTGGGAAATGAGCCTGAAGCAAAGTTTTCAGCGTTTCTTCCCGGTCGCGTGTGATTGAACCATCTGATTTGATTAACAATCCCATGCTTTTTGCTTGATCCTTTGACAGAGCCCTTTGGAGGCGTGCCACCTCTGGAAGTTTTTCGATCTTCTCGCAGTTTGCACGCCATGAGGCTCTTTTGGATCTGCGCAACTCTAAGTTGTATATGGTCAGCATGGATTTATATTGTGTGTGAGGCAATAATTTGCCAATCGGAACGGAAACATTTTATATCATGAAGTTACTTGAAAATGCTGGAAGTTACTTGAAAATGCTTGAAGTTACTTGAATTTACTGAAAAATGCTTGCAATTCTTGAAGTAACTTGAAAATGCTTGAAGTTACTTGAAGTTACTTGAAAATGCTTGAAGTTACTTGAAAATGTCGGAAAAATTGTATATCATGTGAAATCAGAGAATGCAAGGTCGAAAAATTTCATTTTCCGATTAATATGTACAACAGTCGACTTTGTTTTTTTTTTTTCAACTTATAGAATAAATTAGTTTTACTTAATATCTTTTTATTAATCGTTATAATTTTCCCAACTTTTTATTTTTTGTTTTTTGCGACGCGTTTCGAAGCAGTAGCTTCATCATCGGGCGTAAACTAAATCATTGCCAATAAAGTTTTTGTTATTATTCGTAAGTCTATTGTTGTATAGATGGGACTGGCCAACAACACGCGGTTGACGAGAACCGATTGACCCGACGTGGTATGGTCGTTGGTTAGTATAATGCTCAAGATTTCTAAATTTAAAAAAAAAATTGTCCCTTTTATTTTACATTAGGTTATTTTATAAAGAGGTCCTTGGGTCCACAAAAAAGGGCAGAAAAAAGGATATTTTCAAAAAAATGTCTTTAGAAACAGTATATCTGTGTTTAATATTATTTAACTAAGAGGTCCTTGGAACAATAAACATTGTTTAAAAATATCCTTTTTCGAGTTGTAAGCAACTTTTTTGTTGTTCCAATGACCTTTTAGTCAAATAACATTGAACACATATTTATATACCGTGCGGATTCTAATGACATTGTGGAACAATATCCTTTTTTCGAGTTTTAAGGACCTTTTTTGTTGTTCCATGGACAACTTAATCAAATAAAAGTAAGCTTTTTTCGGGTTTTAAGCTCCTTATTCGGTGCTCCAAGGACCTCTTGGTAAAATAACCTAATGACAACTAAAAGCGAAATTCTTAAATCAGCCATCGGTTACCCCAGTCCAAATCTATATTCTTACTCCAACCTTCACCTAATGTAAAGGGTGTTCAAATTTGAGGTAACATTTTAAATTTTGAATGAAACACAAAATTTGTCTGAAATCTGTATTTAATTTTATTGAAAATTAATATGCATTGGTTCCGGTTAATAATGAAAAACACTTTCCTCCAAGTGACCTCCTCTGATAGCTCGGTAGACTGTCAACCTTTTACCAACATTTTGAATCACTTTTTCGCATAATGATGGTTCAAGAAGTGATATTTGTTCGCTGATGTAGTCTTTGAGGTGTTAAACAGTTTGAGCATAACTTTACTCTTCAAGAAACCCTGTAAGAACAAATCCACTGTTGTTAAATCGCATGATCTTGGTGGCCAATTCACGTCTGTTCTTCGGGAAATTATGCGATTGTTAAACTTCTCTTTCAAAAGATCGATTGAGTTCGTTGCTGTGTGCCATGTTGCACCATCCTATTGAAACCACATAGGCTGAACATCAATATCTAAACAAAAAGTTTCTAATCATCGCTTGATACCGAGCTCCATCCACAGCAACTGCATTGCCATTTTCATCTTCGAAGAAAAATGGAGCAATTACGCCACCACACCAAAATCCACACCATACAGTAATTTTTTTTTGGTTTCATTGGCCTTTCAAAGAATTCTCTAGGGTTTTCTTTAGCCCAAATGCAACAGTTTTCTTTATTGACATAACCGCCAATTTCAAAATGAGATTCATCGGTGAAGATAATTTGCTTGAAAAAATTGTCATTTTGTTGTTGCTTTTCTATGGCCCAATTAAGGAATTGCCGATGCAATGCGTGGTCAGTTGACTTTAATTCTTGTGTAAACTGTATTATGTAAGCCTTTACATGCTGATCTTTGTGCAAAATGTTAAACAAAGTTGTTGGTCTGATGTTTAATTACTGTGAACGACAACGAATTGACGTCCTTGGCTCTTCAGGAACAGTTCTGCTAACAGTTGCAATATTTCCACTCGAACGACCACTACGATGATAGGCTTTACTTCTCTGATCTTGAGCCGAACCAGTTTCTTCAAATTTATGAACGATAAGTTTAATAGCACGGTTTAACGGAACATTCTACCGTATTTTGAAAGAAATTTTCTTTCGCTTTGTTTCAACTGAATAAGCACAAACATTTTCTAAGCAACGTTGTCCATTTTTTCAAAACCTTGTATGGTAATATAACATTTGATGATGCTAACTGTTTGCTTCAGCACAATGGACCTACTTCTGGTCTAAGTGCATCCTCATCGAGGGCCGGTTTTCAACCAACCAACTGTTTGCTTATGATGTTGAGAAAATAAATCGGACAAAATAATTCAAAAAATACCGCTCTTTTTCCCTGCTTCTCTTGAAAAGCATTCAATATGGAAAAATGCGGTTTTATTTGCGTCAACTGAATAGACACAAATATTGAAATTGGAAATAAAAGTTATTGGGATTAAATGAAACAATTTTTCTTAAAATAGTTTTTTATTGGTTTATTTTAGTAGTGGGTACTGCCACCTTTATTCGTAATAGTTTCATTAATTCGATCCGGCATGGAATCGTACAGCCTCCTTATCGTCGCTTGAAAAGCAAACTGACATAAGTCAAAATTTGACGATTTTGAGTTAACTATAAAGAACGAATCGCAAAAAAAATCAATTTTTCTATCAAACCGTTATAGCTATAACTCTTAAACTGACAGCATGAGGGCACAAGTGTCGTTTTGAATTTAAGGAAAAATCCCTGTTGTTTTCCCAGCTAAATGACTTTTTTCATTTGTAACACTTTGCTTCTAAACAAATTATGAATTCGTGATAAATAAGTTTCTTGAAAAGTGACACTTTTCGTGTTGTGTCATTATGCCTTGGAACAAAACTAGTTAATGAACTTCAAAGTTATTTTGATTACTTTAAGAAGTGTCGTTTTAATATTAAGCTAGGTTTTATTTTATATAATTTTATTATAGTCGATTTTTTCATTAAAAGTTCCTATATTTTTATACCCTATTCTAAGAGTATATTAATTTTGACGCATAGTTTGTAACATACCTTAATATCGACCTAGCCATGTCCGTCCGTCGGCAAAAATTAGGCCTTTAAACTGGGCCTAGAGAGCTGAAATTTTTTATATATGATCTATGACCCCTAAAACTGCTCGGGATATAAAATTTTCAAAATCCGCCCACTGACACGCCCACAAATAAATAAAACAATTTTATTGAAAAGCCAAAATTTGTGCTACGGAGCTGAAATTTATAATATATACTCTCTAGGGGGCCCTTTATGCTAATGTGTAAATATTTTCACATTCAGCCCACTGACACGCCCACAATTTAAAAAAAAAAACTTTTTTTCAAAATTCAAAGTTTGAGCAAAGGAGCTGAAATTTATAATATATACTCTTTATGCTCATATGTTAATTTTTTTTAAATCCGCCTACTGACACGCCCACAATTAAATAAAACAATTTTATTGAAACACCCAAGTTTGAGCTAGGGAGCGTTTTAGTTTGTAACATACCTTAATATCGACCTAGCCATGTCCGTCCGTCGGCAAAAATTAGGCCTTTAAACTGGCCCTAGAGAGCTGAAATTTTAACCATATACTCTCTAGGGTCCCGAAATAATCAAGTTTACTAATTTTTGAAATCCGCCCACAGACACGCCCACAAACTCAAAAAAACAAAATTTTGGAAAAAATCGAATTTTGAACTAGAAAGCTGATATGATCTATGACTCCTAAAACTGCTCGGGATATAAAATTTTCAAAATCCGCCCACTGACACAATTAAATAAAACAATTTTATTGAAAAACCAAAATTTGAGCTAGCGAGCTGAAATTTATAATATATACTCTCTAGTGGCCCTTTAAGCTCATTTAAAAATATTTTCAAAATCCGCCTACTGACCACAATTTAAAAACATTTTTTTTTGAAAATCCTAAATTTGAGCTAGGGAGCTGCAGTTTATAATATATACTCTCTAGGGGGCCCTTTATGCTAATGTGTAAATATTTTCAAAATCCGCCTACTGACACGCCCACAATTTAAAAAAAAAACTTTTTTGAAAATCCAAAGTTTGAGCTAGGGAGCTGAAATTTATAATATATACTCTCTAGGGGCCCTTTATGCTCATGTGTTAATTTTTTTTAAATCCGCTTACGTGTCCCACAATTAAATAAAATAATTTTATTGAAAAACCAAAGTTTGAGCTAGGGAGCGTTTTTTAACAAAAGCTTCGTTTCTTTTTGATAAAATCCTTTAAATGTTAACCATAACCATACTTGGACTTTTGTCACGCGCACTAATGAGGGATAGGAATAAGAATAGGGTATCCAACAGTTCGCCCAAGCGGACTGTAGCCCGTTCCTATGTTTTTATTACAACTTAATACTATTTAAAGTGGGTTGTTTCTACAAAATACGCAAAAAAGTACAAATGGTTTTATTTCAAAACAAATCTACACTTTTTCACACTTTTTTCTTAAATAAGTAGCAATTTGGATGTAAAACATAAGTGAAAATTTTTTTTTTGAAAAACCGCTTTATGTAGTATCTTAAATATACCACTTGAAAGAAGAAAAATGTTATACTTTTTTACTTTACAACTTTTTGGTATTCATTGAAATTCAAACTAAAATGATTTTTTTAAGTTATGAAAAATTTCAAATTTCTTTTGTGAAAATGTATGAATTTTGACTTATGTCAGTTTGCTTTTCAAGCGACGTTATGTAGTCCAGCGAAATTTCCCTCCAGGCCAATTTAATGGCTGCTATAAGGGATTCTCTGTCCTCAAACTGACGGCCAGACTCATAAACTTTTCGTACTAACCATCCCCAAACGTTTTCTATAAGGCTCAGGTCCGTTAAGTACGGCGGCCATTGAAGCAATTCCATATTCTGCTCCTCTATCCAATTGTTTACTATGCGCGCCGTGTGGATGGGGGCGTTGTCCTGCTGAAAAGTTCAGTTTATGGGTCCAAAAATGACTGAACATTTAGGAAAATTTCTTTCCAAAATTCCTTTATAACTTAATGCAATCATTTTTGAGGTTTGGAACTCAAGGGAACTAACTACTCCCCATACCATAACACAACCTTCTCGAATACTGCGCAAAATATCGTTCTTCTTTCCTTACACCGTGGAAGTAATAATGAAAGCCATCAGGGCCATCAAAATTAAACTTCTTCTCATCCGAAAAAAACTACGTGACGCCACGTACTTTATTTTTGCCGCACATGGAAGCACATCTTCGATTTTAGCTATTTCAACACTATTTAGAGATTTTGATCTACCCATTTTTCTTTGAAATACAATTAATCAAATAAAATTCACTTAAAGCACTTCAACTGTTGCTCTAATGTGTCAATCTCCACAGAATACTCATAAGCAGTGAAAATAATGACCTTGTGTCTTTCAGTTGACGCAAAATAAAACCGCATTTTTCCATATTGAATGCTTTGCAAGGCAATAGCAGTACTTTTTGAATTATTCTCTCCGATTTATTTTCTCAACATCATAAGCAAATAGTTAGAATCATCAAATGATACGAGTATATTACGGCACAAGGTTTTGAAAAAATGGACAACGTAGCTTAGAAAATGTTTGTGCTTATTCAGTTGAAGCTAAGTGTACGTCCAATTTCACTCTTTACAACAAACTTCAAGCTATACAACCTCAATTATTCAAAACTTATCAAGGACAAATCTACTTCCCCACAATTTTCCCGTATTTCGTAAGGACACAATAATGTCCAAAATTAAACATAATTAAAACCTGAAAATGTATAACGAAATGAAAGAATTGCTCCTATAAGCCTTTTTGGGTGAAATTGTTGGAAAATAGTTAATAGTTGTGTTTATTCGATAACTAAAAAGCTAAAACTAAAGCTAATTATTGTAAGTTAACGTTTAGCAACAAGTTAAACTAACTTTCGCATTGCGGAGAAAATAACACGATTTTCCTCTTCATCGCGAGGAATCCATACACGGGATGTTCCTTGGAACAAGTATGATGGCATTTTATGGTGATATTTTGAATTATTGAATTAAATAAAACAATTAAATGTCAAAATACAAAATATACTCACCACCGATGATAAAGGTGTGTTCAGCCCAAGAATTTGTACGCAAATTTTGTGAAATTCTTACTACTGAATTCGTTCGTATTGACTTACATCTATTCAAAGACAGGGGTGCACTGGAAGTTGATTTTAACATAAAAACGGAAACAAATAGGTGTCGCGGGGCGAAGGAGGTAAAGGTTTGGTTTCTAGTTAATTCAAGAATCTGTGCTTATAATTAATTTGATGCGCTGTCTGATTCCATCACAAGAATTGTGTCCCTTCATCCTTGTACTAAAATCATCATTGCGGGCGATTTTAATATACCTGATTTGTATTGGCTTCGACATTCTGAAAAGACAACACCCGAAGGAAGGTTTGTTGATATTTTCGCTGAGGTAAACAATCTGACTCAGCTTGTAAATGAGCCGACACCTATACCGGACAAAAGCAGTTAAACCGCCAACACACCGGACTTGTTTCTTACCTCTCACCAGGAAAAATGCGCTATAAACCGCTTTTTGGTTCGTCAGACCATTGTGTCATATTAGCGAATTGCTCGTAATCCAGACATATCGTTAAAAAACAAAATCCTAAAAGATCCTTAGGGCAATAGTAGAAATTCAATTGCGAAAAACTAAACGGTAGCTGCAGGAGTTTAAACTGGCCGATGTGCGTCCTCGACAACGACGTGGATGCTGCTGCTGATATGATAACTAACATAATTTTACTGGGTATGAAATGCTTTATCCCTAAAACGATAAAAAGTATCAAATCCTATGTAATCGCGTCCTTCACGAAGGGTAGTCACCTTGTAGAGTGCACCATCCATCGATGGTGCCGGTGTGAAGGCTTAACGATGTTTCATACATCCACTAAGAACTGCCCAAAGGACATTCCGTCCTGCCCCAAGTCCCCCTTTCTCCCCTACCCCTCCTCACTCCTGATAACCTCCCTCTGATTCTTTCTCTCCTTTTCCCTTTCCACGATCCACTGGGCTGGACTTACGGTGTGACACGACCCGTGCCAATAGTCGGCCAGGCTGAGGGCCCAGTTTAAAAAATAGCTCAGTCGTCCATGGAGTATCCGGATACCTGGCGATCTCCGGATTAACCAGCCTTACCTGCATATTGCGGATCTCTGTGCAGGCGGACCTCCTTTCTCCGCTACTCGTGGGTTCTAAAAATTAATACAAACAAAAATAAAAACAAAAACATCAAGACCGGTATCTCTTCTAAACCGGGCGGTAGCACGGCGACCATGCTGTCTACTGACTCGGCTCCTGCAACGAAAAGTAGCACAGCGACTGTGAGTAATCGTGGTCCAGTTGCTACCAGCAGCAGTGAGCCTAATATAGGCAAAACAATTCCTAGCAGCGGTAGGATTGTGGCACTTCATGGCCTTTCCGTTGCTAGCCTTACAATAAAACCAACCACGGATCCTAGCACGTTTCGCAGTGGATGTTCGCGACAACGCACTCCCTCGAGGGCGTACTACAATGACAGGCGAAATGCGATAAGAACTCTGAAGGTCTTTGGAGATATTCTGGAGACCGACAGAACCCCGCAGCAGATCGCTAAATTAAAATGGGCCCAAGGCCTCCTTGAGAAGGACAAGAGCGCTTACAAGGACTCCACGTCCAAGCGCCAGAGATCGGTGGAAGAAACCACTTCGGTTTCCAAAAACCTAAGGTGCATAACACCAGCACCACCTCATATTCCGCCCCTAAGTCTCAAAAGTCCTTCAGCGATGTCCTAAAGGACAAAATCGTGGTCGCAGCGATCCGGAGGGCAGAATTTCCCCCGAACGATGGCATAAGATGAAGAATAAGCTACTTAGCCTCTATCTGGAATTCTTGAAGGATCATCCTGGACCAGCTCCAGTAACTGAAGATGCCGGACTACACCAAGGGCATATCCGGCTCGTCGCCTGTGACGATGTCAGATCTTTGGATCTGTATAAGATCGCCATAGGCAAACTCGGGGAAGTTTGGCCTGGAGCGAAGCTCGAGGTTGTTGCGAAGGAGGATATCCCGAGCAGACCGAGGGCTCGCGCGTGGATCGCTGCTGAACCCCCTCAGCAGAAGAAGTATTGGCGGTCATCAGACTGGGCAATCCCTCCCTCCCAACCCACGACTGGAAGGTTGCGAAGCTGGAAGAGCATAGGGGATCCTTCAGATCAGCTATAATAGTGATCAATCAGGAATCCCTGGCTCCTTTGGCGAAGACCAACGGCGCAATCCAGTTCGGTTGGGACAAAATCACACTTCGGGTGTACAAGAAGGATGACCCTGACGCTAACAAGCCTCCGCATCCCCCTGAAACGGGAATTAACACCCCTGATCCTGGAGCATCAATCTCCCTTCCATCAATGGAAGATGATAACCCAATTAAAGCTGCTCCCACTCAGCCCTCCACATCCACTGCTAACACGAACAGTCCTTAGTGAGGACGAGCTTTTAAGCTCGTCCTCGAACTCAGACCTAAATAACACCGTGGTGGAGGTTCCTCTGCCTGATTGCGACGATCAATGTTGCGATTAGTACAGATCAACCTCCACCACTCCAAAAAGGCTTCGGCCTCCCTTCTTATCCGTCTTTCTAAAGATGGAGAAGCTATGGTCCTGATCCAAGAGCCATGGATTGTTAACGACCTGGTTCGAGGACTCCGGACTCATGGATACAAATTGATGTATGCAACAGACCAAGGTAAACCTAGAACTTGCATACTAGCAAAAAGTAGCTTAAATGTATTTTTACTCCCTAATTTCAGCGACCGTGATGCAACCGTGGTGAGTCTAGAGACTGCTCGCTTCACCTTTTGGATAGCCTCGGCTTATCTGGCCCATGACCACGTAGGGTCCTTACCTGGTGTCAACTTAGAGGGACTGATCGCGGCAGCTGAACATCAAAAAACTGGACTCATTATTGAATGTGATGCCAATGCGCACCATTCAGTATGGGGCAGTTCCGACATCAACGACAGAGGTGAGTCTCTTTTTGATTATATTCTTAATACTAATCTCATTGTGTGCAACACTGGTAGTGAACCTACCTTCATTACAAAAGATAGACAGGAGGTTCTAGATATAACTCTGGCCTCCGACTCAATCCATCAGGAAATTATAGATTGGAAAGTCTCGGCGGAACACTCCTTTAGTGACCACCGTTACATTCAATTCAGTTTAGCTGATGACCCTCCTCGCCAACCAGTTTTTAGGAATTATAGGAAAACTGACTGGCTCAAGTATAGAGAAGTGCTGAAAAGTTAAATGAAATCTGAACTCCTACGGCCACCCTGTAACACAATGGAGCTAGATAAGAGGGTCAGGGTACTCACCTCGGCCCTCAATAAGGCTCTGACTTCTGCCTGCCCACTCATACGGCTTAGAGGCAAAAAGAAGCCGCATTGGTGGACCCCAGCACTAGGACCTCTAAGAAGCAATTGTAGGAAACTGTTCAACCAAGCCAAGTTCGCAAAAGCTGAAACTGACTGGGCTTCATACAAAGCATCTCTCAATGCTTACAAAAAGGAGCTGAGGAAAGCCAAACGCTCGTCTTGGAGTCTCTTCTGTGGAAAAATAGAGGAATCTTCGGAGGCAGCAGGGCTTAGAAAACTCCTCAACCAACCCAGGCATGCCTAGCTTTTTAAAAAAGGCAGACGGCTCCTGGACCTCTTCCAGCGAGGAATCGCTCAATCTACTACTGGATACACATTTCCCTGGTAGCTCCCACGTTACTGGCAATAAAAACCTATCTAGGTCAATTGTTCGTACCACTAACTTCAAAGGTCTGATTACTAGGGACAAACTGCTTTGGGCGATACACAGCTTCAAACCATACAAATCCGCGGGGCCAGATGGCATAATACCAGCTGAAATTCAAAACACCTCGGATATCATCTCGCCTTTGCTTGATGCTATTTCTTGCTAAAAACTAAAATGGTCTTCTTAAAGTAAGTTTGTATATATGTAAAAAACAAAAGAATTATTGTTACCCTTAGTTTAGTTTTTGGAAAGAAATAAAGAAATTTAAATAATAATAATAATAATAATAATAATCCTGAAAAGCTGCATAGAAATGGCTTACATTCCGCTGTTATGGAGAGAAGTAAAAGTAGTTTTCATACCCAAAGCCGGTAAATGTTCCCATGTTCATCCTAAGGATCTCAGACCCATAAGCCTATCGTCAATCCTTCTAAAAACATTAGAAAGGCTGATTGATATCCATCTGCGTACTAACATTGATACAAGACTTCTGTCTACGGCTCAACATGCATATTGCAGAGGCAAATCTGTTGAAACAGCCTTACACACGTTAGTACGTTCAACCGAATACTCCCTTCACCATAAAGAGTACACTATGGTTGCATTCCTAGACATTGAGGGTGCTTTTAACAACGTCAATACATCCGCGATCGCAAATGCACTGTCAGATTTGAAGGTGGATGACTCGCTTGGTGATTAATCTACTTCTCACAAGTCGGATTATAAACTCGAAACTGGGTATGACATCGGCCAGAAGATCTGTCAGTAGAGGTACGCCACAAGGTGGAGTCCTATCTCCCCTCCTTTGGAACTTAGTGGTGAATAAGCTGCTGATGTGCCTAGAAAAGAAGGGCTGCATGGTGATTGCCTATGCAGATGACGTTGCAATTGCCGCCTCAGGGAAGCACCTCAACACCCTGAAAGAACTTCTCCAAAACGCTCTTAACAAGCTACTTGTAACTACATGGGCTACATAATTGCATTTGCAGAAATTTAGTTGGAGCACAAATTTGACGGAATCAGGACGTGACAATTATAAGTTTTCGAAATTATTCCTCTTTTGCGGTCGTAATTCAATTGACCGGCACCGGACCGGTGTAATTATAAAAGTTTAAATCGTGTCGCGGTTATCCACGCCAAACAAAAGCCTCCGTGCCATTTTCATTAATTCTGTAGACCGGTCCCCAGAGGTAATGGGATGCATTTTTTTTTGTGTTCACCAATGCAAGAAATATTTTTTTTTTAGTGGGACCCAATGAGGATCCAAATTATCCAAAATTGCTGCGAATCCAAATCACCATACCGAGCTAAGAAGTGCATTCCCGAACACCCAGCTTACGGGGCACACGCGCTCGTGTACCCCCTTAGGTTTGGATCCCGTTAAGATCCACAACGAATTGTTTTGCCCACTTCCCAGCCCAACTCATTAAAACCAACAAACAAAGACCTAGGAAAAGAAAAAAACGAAACCATCTGAAAATATAATAGATCTTTTTTTTTGTACCTACTACAAGTATTCTAAAGCAAGAACTTAACTATATTAGCAAATTCATTATTCAATTACAGTTTCATGTGCTAGTGTTTTTTTTGGTGCATTATGGGGAGGGGTATCGCGAATTTAGTGGGGAAAAGTGTCAACGAAGGGAGTTCATCGAAATCAGCAGGCCTGCGGAAGGAGATGGAAACAGGTACGTACCATTTGATTTGTTAAGCTCATACATATGAGGAGTCGATATAATTTATCGAACCAGATGCTAGTAGTGCACCAGGAATAACGTTATTTCAATTTTAATATTATGTCAATGTTTCCCTCTTAAATTCGGCTCACTTTCGTATACTTAAATTACCTACCTAATTACATAAATATTTTCTAAGAACAAATTTTTTTTTTTAAACTAATTTAAAGTAGATATATAATGAAGTAAATTTAGAATGATGGAGATATTAGTTATTTTAATAATTTGTTTTATTGCGGTTAAATAAATGCCTTATTTAAAGATGGATAATTAAGTGTTGTATTATGATCCTATGGACCATTGCTGTATAAGGATCTAGTCGTGTTTGATTTGGGCTTTCGGAGGAACAGGTATGTGTCCCGAAATGCATCTGGTAGGGAGGGTAAAGTAAGAGACGTTTCAGCTGGTCTCTCAAGGGTTGGTAGAGGTTGATTTGGGGTCGAGATATGGGTATCGCACGTGAGTAACATCTCCATTTTAATTTAGCACGCATTTTTTTATTTGTGAACGGCAGCGAGGTCTTGGTCGATGCAAAGAACTCCCCCATTCCGACGAGCTAAGCGATAGTATAGCTAGGCGTGCTACCCGCATCCGGCTCAAGACCCGGTCCAACCTGCTCAGCGAAGTGTCGTTACATAAATTGGCGCCCAACTACGTGGAGCCTGGAAACTTCGTCTTCAGGACTTCAACTTTTTATATATGCAGACCATTTTGAGGTTACTTTCCACCTAACCACGTGACCAAAACTGATTCGGGGAATTCGTTAGCTGCTATTGTGATAATACGAGGCTGAACGACCAGAATTCATAATTTGAACACGCATTTTCAGATACAATAGCAAAAACAATTTTAATTTTAATTTATACAATCGGAGTGTACCGTGAAAGTTGCATGAATTTGAAACAGTTGGAATTCCGCTAGTTCTGTATAAAAACGCGAGCCACTGTGGGTTTTGTGACGTTTCAATGGATTTACATATTCGGATAAATGATTTCTTTTCTAGAGAATCAATTCAAGCATTTACAATTTTATTCGGAATTGAATTATCAGGAATTATATCTGGATTTTAACCAATGAGAGGATAATGCCTAAGTGAAACTTTGTATCCATAAATTCAATCTCAGTCAACCGTTACCAACCCTTATTTAATCAATACGACTATTTTTTTTTCTCAGCAGTGAGAAGTAGGATCTAATATTATGATTTTGAATTCTTACATTAATTAAATAATTTCGTTTTTTTTACAAAATCATTATGGCGGTTTATCGAAGTAATGAGAATTTAGATGACCTTAATAAAAGTGTCAATATTTGTCTGGTTTGTAAAGATAGATTGAGCAATGGGAAGGAGGTTATCATAACCCCATGTGAACACAGTTTTCATAAGGTATGCGCTTCTGAGGCTTGTTCCAAATCTAAGGTTTGCCCTAACTGCAGTGATGTATGCGATATCAAAAGCTTTAAACCCAAGGGTACATTCCTTGGCAATCCACAGAAATCTTCACCCATGACAGGCAAAGGTGCAATTAGTAGAACTCAACGTCCCAACACTAGGTTTCAGAAAAGTTCTCAAAGACGAGAATCCCCTCTACCAAATACTTTATTCCATCAATCGGTATTAGCAGAGAATCAATTTAGGAATTCTTCTAACAACCATACCCAGTCTGGTAATATATCGAATGCATTCCAAAATCCGGATACAGTTCGGGAGGAAATTCAGATAATGGTTAATGACGTTATAAATGAAAGTCAACAGCAATTATTTCTTAACCTAAAACAAATGCTAGGTTCCATAATTGATGAATCGGTTCATAATTCCTTGAGGAATGCAAATTCCAGCGGCCAGTTCCAATCTCAACATCGAAGAGATGACGATATGTCAGCCGGAAGGAATCCTAGTAGAGATCAGTGCAATTCCAACGACAACCCTGGATCCACCCAAATACAATTAGGTACAACTGGCATTTGAAATTCGATGGTTCGTCGGAAGGCATACCAATCGAAGAGTTTTTATACCGCGTGGAAGCACTAACGAGACAATCTCTTAGTGGAAACTTTAGCTTATTATGTGATCATGTTCATTCATTATTCAGTGGTAAAGCGCGCGAATGGTACTGGCGTTTTCATAGAAAGACTACAGAGCGACCCATAAAGTGGGACACTCTGTGTCAAGCGCTTCGACGTCAGTACAACGATTTAAGGAGTGATTTCGATATTCGTGATCTTATTCGCAGCCGCAAACAAAAAGAACATGAATGTTTCGACGACTATTTCGATAGGATTTCAATATTAGTTGATAAACTGGAAAGACCTATGTCTGACCGCGAACTGATTGAGACAGTTATACGTAACTTAAAACCTGAAATTAGACATGAACTTCTCCATATAGAGATAAATTCAATTGCTCATCTCCGAAGTGCCTGTCGAAAGAGAGAATACTTTATCGAAGATACTCGAAAGACACCTTATAGAGGGAATATCTCAATGCGTAAGCAAGTATTTGAGGTTGCTGAGAATGGTGAACAGACTTCTTGTCCGGATGTCTCTGACATTGAAGAAATTTCACAAGAAAGAAAAAATTAGTAGCGGCTAAATCCTTTAACTGCTGGAATTGCGATAAAAAAGGTCATCGATATGAAGACTGTATGCAACCCCGGCGAATCTTTTGCTATGGGTGTGGAGCTGTCAATATCTATAAGCCGCATTGTCTAAAATGTAATAACTCGGAAAGCTTGAGGAAGGATGCCACCAAGAGCAGCGGGCATCCGAAACAACTGCCCCGGACTCAATAATTTCAATACCAACTATTTTAAAACCTCCAACTAAAATATACAGCCCCCAACATTTAGAAACCCAGCCTCGTCAGGTTAGTAATATCGTTCCGCACCATATTCGATTACAAAAATATAACACCATTCGCAAAAATATATTCTCACAAAATGAAATTACTAAACCTAAACGGTCATCGTTGCGTATACGTAACTTTTGGCATTCAGTGCGAAAAACTCAACGCAAACTTATTTCAACCATTATTTTGAAACCAAATGACATACGGCCATATGCTGAGGTGCAAGTCTTTGGAAGAACCATAAGCGGACTTTTGGACAGTGGTGCAACCGTAAGTTGTTTAGGTTCCGAGATGGCAAAAAGCATTAGTGAGACAAATTGTAAAATTAAAAAATTCAAGAGTTCAGTTGGCACAGCTGATGGTAGAACGCAGCCTGTTATCGGTAGCACAATGGCGGAAATAACATTTCGCAACACAACGAAATTAATAGAATTATTTATTGTACCCAGTCTTTCTCAGGATCTATACTTAGGAATAGATTTCTGGAAGGCTTTTGAATTAGCAACGCACATTCTGTCTGAATTGGACAGTTCAGTGGCAGAGAACGTTAATGAACATAAACTGCTACCATTACAGAAAAAACAATTAGAAGCCGCTAAACTTTTATTTCCTTCATTCGAAGAGGAAGGTCTGGGTAAAACAAGTATCCTTGAACATGTTATTAATGTTGGAAATGCGAAGCCCATAAAACAGCGGCATTTTCCAATCTCACCCGCGGTGGAGAAGCTTATGTTTAAAGAGATCGACAGGATGTTGGAATTAGGGGTAGTAGAGGAATCAACAAGTTCCTGGAGCTCACCAGTGGTGCTGCATCGGACCCCTGGAAAAGTTCGATTCTGCCTGGATTCCAGAAAGTTAAATTCCGTGACGGTCAAGGATGCTTATCCATTGCCGCACATAGGGGGAATTTTAAGTCGGTTGCCGAAGGCTGAATTCATTTCTAGCTTGGATCTTAAGGACGCCTTCTGGCAGATCCCACTAGAAATGAATTCACGGGAGAAAACCGCATTTACCGTTCCGAATAGACCGCTTTATCAATTCACGGTAATGCCATTTGGCCTATGCAACGCTCCCCAAACTATGTGTCGACTGATGGATAAGGTCATACCAAACCACCTCCGCCAAAGAGTTTTCGTGTACCTTGACGATCTCCTGTTGATTTCCGAGGACTTCAGTTCTCACATGATTCTTTTGCAGGAAGTTGCGCAGCTCATCAGACGCGCAAATCTTACCATAAACGTTCGGAAAAGCAAATTTTGTTTGACCGAAGTCAAGTACCTAGGTTATATTGTTGGTAACGGAACGTTGAAAACTGACCCAGACAAGGTTGCCGCTATTACAGACTTCCCAGCACCTACTACCGTACGACAACTTCGGAGATTTTTAGGTATGGCTGGGTGGTATCGGCGCTTCATTCCCAATTTTGCGGAAATGTCGTGCCTCCTTACAGAACTACTTAAGAAAGGTACACGTTTTACGTGGACAACTGAGTCTCAGTTATCTTTTGATTCCCTGAAGAATGCGTTAACTACTGCACCTTTCCTAGCTAACCCAAATTTCGAACAACCTTTTATCATACAGTGCGATGCTAGTCAGAATGGAGTTGGAGCAGTGCTGGCCCAATTGAATCCAGAAGGGGTAGAGGTTCCCATTGTCTACATGTCACAAAAGCTCAATAAGGCCCAACGAAATTACTCCGTAACGGAACAGGAGTGCCTGGCGGCTGTTCTGGCTTTAAAGAAATTTCGGTCCTATGTCGAAGGGCAGGAATTTACCATAATCACAGACCACGCTAGTCTGAAGTGGCTTATGCATCAAACTGATCTCAATGGTAGGTTGGCGCGATGGTCACTGAAGCTACAAGGCTTCGTATTTAATATCCAACATCGGCATGGTACGGCCAATGTCGTTCCTGACACCCTGTCGAGAGCACATTGTGATGAAATACTTGAACTGAATAACAATGGTTCACTTATTGATTTATCTTCACAATATTTCAATTCTCCAAGTTATGAATCTCTAAAAACGAAGATAATTGACAATCAATGCCGGTTTCCCGACTTGAAAGTCATGGACAATTATGTATACTGTCGGAGGAAGTATGCGACTGAGGAGGGTGAGCAAGAGCAGAACTCTTGGAAACTATGGGTCCCTTCAGAATTAACCGAAGGTGTAGTCCACAAGGCCCATGACGTTCTGATCTCAGCCCATCGGGGAATGGGTAAAACGTTGGAGAAAATTCGTAGGCACTTGTTCTGGCCGAAAATGGTTAAACAAATCAAGGAATATGTGTCTAACTGCGACACATGTAAGTCCATAAAGAGTCCCAATATTTCCCTAAGACCACCTATGGGTAGACAGGTAATGACTGATAGACCTTTTCAGAGGCTTTGTATTGATCTTATCGGGCCTTTCCCGCGTTCAAAGATGGATAATATCGGAATACTCATAGTTTTGGATCATTTTTCCAAATTTCACTTTTTGAAGCCATTAAGAAGTTTACCTCGAAATTAATTTGTAATTTCTTAGAGCGTGAAGTATTTCACACGTTCGGGGTCCCAGAAGTGATTTTATCCGATAACGGAACACAATTTAAGTCTTCGGGGTTCAAAGCTTTCTTAACATCATATGGGGTAACTCATACATGTACTGCATTGTATTCTCCCCAGTCAAATCCATCTGAACGAGTCAATCGATCCATTGGAGCCGCTCTTAGAGCCTTTGTGGCTGCTGACCACCGAGATTGGGACGAGCATTTAAGTGGAATTAGCTGTGCTCTGAGGAATTCCATACATCAGTCCATCGGATGCACACCATATTTTTTACTTTTCGGTCAGAATATGGTAACCAATGGTGCAGACTATCAGTTGCTGAAAAATCTCGGTATGATCAGTAACCTTGATACGTATATAAGACGAGAAGAACAGCTAGCATTACATAGAGAAAAGGCGAAGGGTAATATGAAGAAATCCTACGAATATAACAAAACCATATACGATACCCGTTCCAGACCTGTTAATTTTAGGGTGGGACAGGAAATTTTCCGGAGAAATTTTGCTCAGACCAATTGGACGAAGGGATTCTCTGCAAAGCTTGCTCCTACTTTCATTAAAGCTAGGGTCAAGGAAAAGCTGGGATCTTCATATTACATCCTCGAAGATTTAAATGGAAAGCTGGTTGGAACCTACAACGCGAAAGATCTCAAACAATAGATAGTCCCTCAGTTCAATTGCAGTTCCGAATCAAACTAGCAATTCACCTGTTTTGTAATGACCCATTATCAACCGTATGCAAAGCGTACTGTGTTTTTTTAAATGTGCGTTGTCATGGGCTAGTACCAATCTACCCTTTTGCACCTTACCGCAAATAAATGGAGGGGAAAAAAAAAAAATCTATAGTAAAAGAATAGAACACAGTCGTGTTATTTACATAAATCTCTAAGCCCCTTTATGTGCTGGTACATAGAGCTTTTTTTTTGTCTTTGCAAAACGGGAAGATCGCCTGACATGTGCTGTTACCAATGCGCTTGGCGAGGTTTGGTAATTGGTAATTGCATTTGCAGAAATTTAGTTGGAGCACAAATTTGACGGAATCAGGACGTGACAATTATAAGTTTTCGAAATTATTCCTCTTTTGCGGTCGTTTATGGAAAACAAAAGTTAACGTGCGTTGGTAATTCACTTGACCGGCACCGGACCGGTGTAATTATAAAAGTTTAAATCGTGTCGCGGTTATCCACGCCAAACAAAAGCCTCCGTGCCATTTTCATTAATTCTGTAGACCGGTCCTTAGAGGTAATGGGATGCATTTTTTTTGTGTTCACCAATGCAAGAAATACTTTATTTTTAGTGGGACCCAATGAGGATCCAAATTATCCAAAATTGCTGCGAATCCAAATCACCATACCGAGCTAAGAAGTGCATTCCCCAACACCCAGCTTACGGGGCACACGCGCTCGTGTACCCCCTTAGGTTTGGATCCCGTTAAGATCCACAACGAATTGTTTTGCCCACTTCCCAGCCCAACTCATTAAAACCAACAAACAAAGACCTAGGAAAAGAAAAAAACGAAACCATCTGAAAATATAATAGATCTTTTTTTTTGTACCTACTACAAGTATTCTAAAGCAAGAACTTAACTATATTAGCAAATTCATTATTCAATTACAGTTTCATGTGCTAGTGTTTTTTTTGGTGCATTATGGGGAGGGGTATCGCGAATTTAGTGGGGAAAAGTGTCAACGAAGGGAGTTCATCGAAATCAGCAGGCCTGCGGAAGGAGATGGAAACAGGTACGTACCATTTGATTTGTTAAGCTCATACATATGAGGAGTCGATATAATTTATCGAACCAGATGCTAGTAGTGCACCAGGAATAACGTTATTTCAATTTTAATATTATGTCAATGTTTCCCTCTTAAATTCGGCTCACTTTCGTATACTTAAATTACCTACCTAATTACATAAATATTTTCTAAGAACAAATTTTTTTTTTTAAACTAATTTAAAGTAGATATATAATGAAGTAAATTTAGAATGATGGAGATATTAGTTATTTTAATAATTTGTTTTATTGCGGTTAAATAAATGCCTTATTTAAAGATGGATAATTAAGTGTTGTATTATGATCCTATGGACCATTGCTGTATAAGGATCTAGTCGTGTTTGATTTGGGCTTTCGGAGGAACAGGTATGTGTCCCGAAATGCATCTGGTAGGGAGGGTAAAGTAAGAGACGTTTCAGCTGGTCTCTCAAGGGTTGGTAGAGGTTGATTTGGGGTCGAGATATGGGTATCGCACGTGAGTAACATCTCCATTTTAATTTAGCACGCATTTTTTTATTTGTGAACGGCAGCGAGGTCTTGGTCGATGCAAAGAACTCCCCCATTCCGACGAGCTAAGCGATAGTATAGCTAGGCGTGCTACCCGCATCCGGCTCAAGACCCGGTCCAACCTGCTCAGCGAAGTGTCGTTACAATAGGCAGACACGCAACAAGGCTTGGCGTCCACACAAATGACTTCTGAAGAAGCTGTATGGACGAGGAAGAGGAGGAGACAATTCTCCACCTTCTCTGCACGTGCCCTGCTCTCTCTCAAAGACGTAAACTTAACGATCTCATTAACACTGACATTAAAAGTCTATCAAGCTTCATCAAAATCTCCAACTGGTTCAACGAGTAGGAGGATGATACATCCGTGTGGTATCACAATGGGCCTGTCATTGGCCTAAGTGTGTCGGCCTTTGCCGACTGCCACTACAACCAAACCTAACCTAACCTAGGTAATCGCGTGGTGTGGCTCGTGCTGCAAAGAGACTATCAGGTTAAAAGAGGTAAGCTTTCGGTCTTATAAGGCCAACCCATCTGAAGAAAACCGAAAAAAGTTCAAAAGAGCCACAGATGGCTGGAATGCCCTCATTAATCGTGTCAAATTCTCCTACGAACAAAAGAAAAAGGGGGAAAAATACTACAAAGTCCCACGGGTAGTAAAAACTTTTGGTAGTTTATTAAAAACATCAAAATTTCGGCCTCATCATATATCCCAACACTCATTTTCAGTGACATTCGAGCTATAAGCTCTCTGGTTCTTATGATATTCCCCCTATCGTTCTGAAGAGATATTCTTCTACGCTGGCAAAACCCAGCGTAAGCTTTTCTATCTGTCCCATTCTTCATTGGTCTTTCCGAGGAGATGGGAAACTGCATTTGTCCAGCATGTACCAACAAAACGCGAATCGTCTTCTCCCTCCTCTTACCACCCAGTTGCACTTACGTCCCTTCTTTCTAAGGTCAAGCGTACGCTGATCAACCATCAGCGAATGAAATATCTTGAATCCCGAAAACTTCTTAATGACCGGCAGGATGGTTTTCGCAGCAACAGGTCCAATAGTGATTTGATAACATATCTATCCGAAAAGTGGTACCAATCTTTTCACCAAAGTGGTGAAAGTAAGATTCGTTGCGCTTGTTATTTCAAGGCATTTGACAGCATCAAGCTCTCTTGTCGAAAATGCGTGCATTTGGAATCGATGATACTCTTCTTCAATGGACTAGAAATTACCTTTCGGACCGATCAATTCAAGTTGTTTTGGATGGTTTCATGTCTGCAACTCACCAAATAAATGCTGGTGTTCCTCAAGGATCTGTTCTGTGAAGCTATTATATTATAATTGTCCTAATAAATCCCTTTAGTGCGCGTTGTATGAAACAAAATGAATAGCGTTTTAAACAATTCCCCAATTGACAAAACCCAGGCCATCTTTTTCAGTAGGAATAGAAAGTCATGTGATCTTCCTCTTTGTCAGCTACAAATTACCCACTGTCATGTCCCGTAGGTTGATTTTATCAAATATCTCGGTGTATATCTAGACAAGACATTAACCTTCCGGAGCCATATAACAAATACGTTCAACAAAATAAGTATAGCTACTAAGATACTGTACCCTCTTATATCTTGGCAATCACCCCTGAGTAAATTCAACAAGATTACAATCTATAAAGTCATTTTTCAAGCCATTATCCTGTATGCTTGTCTGGTGTGGGGAACATGTGCGAAATCACACATCAAAAAACTTCAAATTGCACAAAACAAAACATTAAAAATGATGGTAAACCTTCCCTAGCTTTTCTCAACCCAACTTCTACATAAAGAAACACGGGTACTACAAGTGTCAAAGAAGATTGAAGTTCTCAACCAAAGATTCAGCTTAAGATGTAGCAATTCTAGTAACATGTTGATAAACAATTTAGTGAGGCAGTAAGCGCTTTTTTTTACGTTTTATGTGCACTTAAATATTATTTAATTATTTATTGTTGTTATTATTTATTTATATATTTATTGTTGTTTGTTATTTTATTTATATATTGTTTTTATTATTTATTTATTTATTGTTGTAATTATTTATTAATTTATTTAATTTATTTATTATTTAGTTTAGCAATCCTAGCAGTTTTAAGTCTTAAAAAAAAAAATTAAAAAAAAAAATATATTAAATGAAGGTTTTAATCATAGTTTCCTTCAAACTTTTTATCCCAATTGGTAATTAATTTCATAAAAACTTTAAAAAATTTACAGTTGTAAGATATAATATATCAAATCTCTGAGGAAGCTGCGTATTTGTCAAATTTTGTAAAGCCTTAATCTATGAATAAAAATTATATCTATCTATCTAAAACAATTCACCCATTCTTAGACTTTTGCCACGCCCACTTTATGAGGTATAGGAGTAGGAATGGGGTATGGAATAGTTCGGCCAAGCTGAGTGTAGCCTATCCCTATGTTTTTCATTTGTTTTAAAGTTTTCTCTACAGGTTGACATCCGTCAATGTCTTTATAAAAAAAAGTGGTCTGGGTGCGACCCGCAAGGTCCACACGACTAACTTCCCAGTGGGATCAATATGATTTATGCGATCAGTGGGAAATTTTGAAATGTGGTTAACCATAAGATATGGTTACGAATTATTCATTATTAAAAAATGCTTTTTAATATTGTTAATGGAAATCAAATGTTGTTAATAACAGCGAAGTGTGATGTATATTAATGCAACCATTGTTATAAACACGGAGTCATGTAAATTTACGTGTATACGAAATAACGGCGCACAATGTAGGTAATAATGAATTGCTCAATGACAAATTACAATAGATAGTACAAATAACAAAAAACGGCTGGACCGATTTCACTGGAAACTTAATCAGTTCTGAGTTACGTAATTACGCTTCGAATAAACCCAGCCCCATGCCAATATCATATTTGGTTCTCGAGATAATCCTAGCAAAAGATAATTCCGAACGCACATACGAACATACGCACATACGTACATACACACACACACATAGACATCTCTATAAAACGTGCCCAATCCATCTTTCGTAATAGACCATATGTTCCAGTCGGAGGACAATTGGACGACAGTTTGTAATCTGGTAACAACTATCCAAAATGAACTGCGGAGAGTAGAAAGGCTAAGGAGAGCATCAGAATCAGCAGAAGCGTCAGAAGCAACTGACACAAGACAAGCCGCATAGCATGAATTGCTAACCAGCCCCGCGAAGTAATACCTAACGGCAGTCCCGCGGGGAGAGTGGTTGACGTCTGCTGGGTGTGGATTAGTACGTAGGCGCATTCCTGGCATCGATTATTTGGGTTTGCGAATCGTGCATGCCATCTTTTGAAGATTACCACATCCATTGGCACAGCCAAGAAAAAATAAAAATAAAAAATAAAAACGTTGGATTTGGACTCTGGTGACCTTGAAACGTGGAGATATGTCAAAATTCGCGATTCATAAAATCGGGCCCATTACAACAACTTCCACTGGGAAAATAATAAAAGCCAAACTAGCTCAATTTTTTTAGTTATTTATTTATTAACAAAAAAGGCTGGACCGATTTCGCTGAAAACTTAATCAGTTCTGAGTTACGTAATTACGCTTCGAATAAACCCGGTCCCATGTCAATATCATCTTTGGTTCTCCAGATAATCGTGGCGAAAGATAATTCCGAACGCACATACGTACATACGCACATACACACGGACAGACATCTCTATAAAAACGTTGAATTTGGATTCTGGTAACCTTGACACGTGGAGATATGTCAAAATTCGCGATTCACAAAATCGGCCCCATTACCAGAACTTCCACTGGGAAGTTAAAAATCACTTTCCGCGCATTTCAAAAAGAAAAAAAGTTGTGCCAGTCGAACTTAAGTAATTGTACTCGGCGATGTAGGTATTCATGAAAGGGGTGTGGCTTTCTTACTATTCTTAACGGGATTCCGATCCGTGAAAGTACACCTCATTTATTTATTTCATATTTAAATAGTTATGCACATTAAGCCCTATATATTAGGTGTGTTTCTTTGAGAAATGTATTCCCAGGAGTGCTCCAATTTACACGTTAAACAACAACAACAGGGCTGCTTTGGATACATGCTCCAAATACATGCAATAATTTCTGTTGCAATTTATGATCCTTCTTTGGATACATACATTTTACAAAGAAACGCGCCTACTGAGGGTATGTATGTCATAAGTTTAGCATCTTCGTAAAATTGTAAGTACGTTTACGACGAATTTTTCATCAAAACCCCTAAAATCTGCTTGCGCGAATGATGGTAAATGAATCAGCTGTTAGATGCACGCCTTTGTTTTATCAGGCAGGCAGCGGACTCTCTGGCAAGAAAAGATGCAGAGGAACCCTTCATAGGACCTAAACCGTTATGCGGGATAGGAGAACACACTTTAGGCGAAGAGTTCAGGAGACTGGAGGAAGAAACAAGGGCCAAAACCTTTCTCAACCTCCAAGGTCTGAGGCAAGCAAAGAAACTCTTAGGAAACTATAGCCAAACGATATTCAAAGCTTGTATAAGCCTTAACAAAAACAACCTAAGAATCCTAACAGGCCTCCTCCCGGGCACTGCAGACTCAAGGAGCGCCTGAGGAAAATGGGTATATTGGAGGACGGGCTCTGCAGATCCTGCAGTGAAACCGCTGAAACTCCAGAACACATACTGGAATGCTGTGGGGCAATGGCCCACAAAAGGATAAGATATTTGGGCAGGCACCAAATAACAGACAAGGACATACAAACCATGGGCCCACAGCTAATTCGCAGATTCATCAAGGAAACTGGACTGGACGCCGTGCTCTAATGAGTGTGACCTGCCAAGGATAAATCAGACCAATACCTCGATACGCTTCGCAAAATAAGTATCTAGAGAGGGCTCTGAAAGAGGGCATGAAGCTCTCCGAGGTACAAGCAGGGGACACAATAAACCAATGGGTCGCAGTGTAATATACCCTAACTAAATATTATTATTATTATTCATCTGTGGAGTATGACAGAGAGTGCATTTAGTATGCCACGACCTTATTGCAGCTCGACCTCTGATTGGTTGATTGACCTGCACACGACCTTGTTATGAAAGATTTCCCATACAAATTTTGACATTTAATTTACCACGTCGCCAACGCTCGAAGTTTTCGACATTCACGAAGGTTGTACGACGTTTCATGGGTCATCATCTTATAATTTTGTGCTAAGTTAAAACATCATACAAAAGAGAGTTGCTTTTGTTTCCTCTTATTCCACCTAAAAGGAAACAAAAGCAAAAGTGATATATTGAGTTATTGGAAACATTAAGTGTCATCTTTTTCCTTAAATTTCGAAGCATTTTCCACTGCTCGTACATGACTCGGCAGAGGCTTCCATAAGCGGATCGAATGCACAAAAAATTGACATTGAGATGAGATCAGTTAGCTTTCGAGAACTTTGCGAGGAAGCTACGCTAATCTTTTTATGGAGATACTAAAGTGGATGATTTAAGAGACTGTTTGGGATTAAAATTCTCGACGAATACATATGTAAGACTAGTTCGTAAAATAGTTTTTTTAGGCCGAAAGGCAATAACAATACAAAAATAATAAGGTTATAGTTAAGTTTAGAACGTCTGCATAAGGACACATAATTTAGAATAAGTATCTTGTTAATTTTAAGTTAGATTTAATCATTTGTGTCCAGTACGTAAGTTCATATCTACCTCCGCGTGGTTAGTTACCTTGTCGAGTGTACCATCCTTGTGAGGTTGGTGCCGGTGCGGAGGCTTAAATCGTAATGAGTCAATCAGAACATGTCTGTTTTGATGAGCGATGACTTAGAATTAACCGGACTTTTCGTCCAAATGGGGAGTCAACCCCTAACAAATCTCCAACTCTAAGGTTGCATATGCCGATGGATGCATGGCTAGGGGAGTGCCTAGTCGCAAGTATGCAAACTCCGAATACCAGGCGACCTTCGGTTTTAATCCAGCCTTCCCATGCCATATCGGGCTCTGGCATGGGCGACTTACTTTCCCGAATACTCGTGGGTACAATTTTCAATAAAAACATAAAAAACATACAGACAGATGCCTCTGAAATCGCATCAACTTCTGGTATTGCTGTCGGGCAACCAGAAGACAACCCAAATCGGGCAGCTACTGGGCTCCCGAAGGCTGACGATTCTTATGTTACAGAGCAGAACTCGGCCTCCACTTCTCGGCTTGCTGACGGGCAACCGAACCCCCCTAACTCCCAAAGTATGGATAGTAATGTCATGTGGACAACATCCAAACTTATCAGTGCCAGAAAACACGAAGCGGAAACGACCACCTCAGATTCTGACACCTCCACTCTGGTGGACAATTGTAGCGTGGTCTCCGAGAAATCGGGTTTCTCCTCCATTGGCAAGAACTTGACTGGGCTACAATTACAGAAGCAGGGTGGTTTTGTAAGACTCAGCGGTCTACAAAATAGACGCTTCAAAAGTGCTTTGCGGAGAGGCTTACACAGAGAAAGTGCTCTGGTCTTAGCCCAAGCAGCACAAACAGACAAGCCTGACAACAAGCGAGGCAGATCTGAAGACCACACTCCCCCCAAAAAAACCCTCTCTCCCCAAAGCAAATGGCTGCTGTAAAGGAGGCGGTGATAGACCAATTGATAGATCAATTGAGCTGAGCGACCGTGGCGTGTGGCCCGTCTTCTCTGGCTCGCACCTTAAGACAGGATGGATAGTCTTTGTCTGCTCTAATAGCGCCATTGCTGGGTGAATGCGCTCGAATTTCGAGAAAATTAGAGAGAAATGTGGTCTGGACCTGATGCTTGTGGAAGAAGGATCTTTCCCGAAATAACACATCGTCCGCGGACTCTTTCCAGAGAGCCTCGAACTCTCAAATGAAAAAGTGCTGGCGACCATTGGGGCGCAAAATGCCAACACCAGCTCCAAATCATGGAGGGTGTTACAGCGGGGTAAGGTAGGTGCACTCCTTCACCTCGTAATCTCGATAGATAACGCTTCCTTGACTGAGCTCAATAAACTTATGGGGAAGATCGCATACCGATTCGGCATGATCAGATTGATTCTAAAGAGCACCGATAGAACCTCTAAATCTGCCATGAACCCTATAAATAACGAGCCAGCTAATTTTATACCACCTATCGGAAACGTGTCTGAAGGTACGGTACCTCACAAGTCAATCACGACTAGCTGTGTCACCGGACCCGAAACCACTGTACAACCTATCGGAAGATCGCTCTCACAGAGTACAACTCAGAACTGAGGAGATCAAAGCGTGCTACATGGAGGAAGTGCTGCGAAGACATAGTAGATATGCCGGTAGCAGCTCGCATCCACAAAGCGCTAGGCAGAGATCATAATAACGGTGTAGGATTACTAAAGAAACCAAATGGCACACGACGGACCGAGAAGATTCAATCAGAACACTTCTTCAGGTTCACTTCCCAGGTTCGTCTATTCGCGACATAAGTGGTAACTCTAGCGATGTGGACCCCAAGGTACATATGTATAGCAGAGTAAACAGCTTATCTGGAAAAATGTGTAGTCCAAATAAAGTTAAATGGGCAATTGGCTCACTCAAACCATTTAAAACCCCAGGTGGTGACGGCATATTTCCGGCTCTTATCCTGAGGGTTAGTGATGTCATACTGCCGATGGCTATTGCTTTATTTAGAGCTAGTTATAACTGGGGATACATTCCACTTTCCTGGAGACAGGTCAACGTGATTTTTATCCCCAAAAATGGCAATATACCAAGTGAACTGCCTAAATCATACAGACCCATCAGTCTAACATCTTTCTTTCTCAAAACCATGGAAAGACTTATAGATATTCATATTAGGGAGCAGATAGTAACATCAAGCCCACTGCACTCAAGTCAATTTGCGTACAGAAAGGGCAAATCCACTGAAGGTGCTCTTCACTGCCTTGTCAAAAAGATATAGGAGGCTTTTAAGTCAAAGGAAATTGCACTTTGTGCCTTCTTAGACGTTGAGGGTGCCTTCGATAATACAGGATATGACTCGATTGCCAGGGCGATCAATAATAAAGCTATCGAAGTATCGACGAACCAATGGGTCAGAGCCATGTTGGAAAGTCCTCCTCCTCTGGAGGTAAATCGGTGTCTGTGACGGCAGCCAAAGGCTGTCCCCAAGAAGGAGTACTCTCTCCCCTCTTATGGTCACTAGTCATCGACAGCCTACTGGTCAGTCAACATAGACTAGGCTTTAACGCCATTGGTTATGCTGCTGACCTAGCGATTATTATTAATGGTAAGCGTAGCGCAACCATTACTGATAGCATGCAAAAAGCGTTGCTACATGTCTCAGAATGGTGAAGGACTTTCCATCAACCCTCTTAAAACCATCCTGGTGCCTTTTACGAGAAAAAGATTGGTTAACTATGAAACTATCACCGTAAGTGGTACACCCTTGAGTTACTCCAATGAGGTCAAATACGAGTATCTGCGAGTCATCCTGGATAGGAAACTAAATTGGAACTCACACGCAAAGGCCGCCACTGAGGGTGCCACTATGTGGGCCTGTAAACGCCTATACGGCAGAACTTGGGGTCTTAACCCCAGAATGATACACTGGCTGTACACCATGATTTTAAGACCCATCATCACGTACGCCTCCATCGTGTGGTGGCCAAAAAGCTCCAGAAGCTACAACGTGTTGCCTGTCTGGGAATAACTGGTGCCATGCGCACATGCCCTACGGTAGCACTTGAAGCCATTATTGGACTGTCGCCGTTGCAAGTATTCATTCAGAAGACGGCTGCTAGATGCGCTTCAGCTTGAATACAAGTATAACTCAAATGACCATGTGGGTCACCTGAAAATACTCAACTCAATTCAAAATTTTGACATGTTTTACACCATCTCTAGAAATACTAGACCGTTCTAAATGGGTCTCGGGAGATCCAGCTGTGGACCCAAAAAGTCTGGTATGGTACACCGATGGATCAAAAATTGAGTCTGGAGTTGGTGCTGGTGTCTTTGGACCCAACACCTGGGTCTCGATACCTATGAGGATGTGCCCCACAGTCTTCCAGGCGGAAATCCATCCCAGATCTGCGCTATCTTAAACTCCAACAAAGGAATTAAGGGCGCTAAGATACATATCTTTTCAGACAGTCAGGCGGCACTTCAGGCACTGTCGTCCAACACAATGGACTCTCTGACTGTAAGAAACTGCTGCTGCGCCTTACAAAAGCTAGCCAAAAACAACAAAGTTAAACTCGGATGGGTGCCTGGCCATCGAGGTTTTGTAAGGAACGAATCCGCAGATGAGCTCGCCAGAGCCGGTTCTGAAGCCGCTTTCGACGGTTCCGAACCGTACTGCAGTGTCAACCGGACTAATGCTCTAGGGCTTATTAAAGATTGGGAGCAACAGACCCGCCTTAAACATTGGGAAAGCGCCCCTGGTCTGAGACAGTCCAAACGCTTGATTAAGCCCTACTCCTATAAGGAAATCCTTACACTTAATAAGGAAAACATTAGATTGCTGGTTGGCTTTCTCACTGGCCACTGCGGTCTGAGATATCATCTCAACAAGATAAATCTTAGTCCAACGTCAGAATGTAGATTCTGCATGGAGGACGAGGAAACCTCAGAACACATACTCTGTGAATGTCCGGCTCTGCACTGGCTGAGACGACGCCTTCTCCACAGAGAGCTGTTATCACTGGTGGATCTTCGCAACTCTACCACCAAAGACATGCTGAGTTTCATTAGGGAAGTCAGTCGCCTTTTGGTGTAAGTCAACATTGTGACATAAAAGATCTTTTAGGTCGCAGTGTCGGCCGTTGGGCAAGAGTTATAAAAAAAAAAAAAAAAGTTCATATCTACTAATGGATAAAAAAATTAATTTAAAAGTAAGAAAAAGTAAATTTTTTAAAAAGTTCATTGGCAATTTTACAAAATTCAACAGGTTGCTTAAAGGATTCATTCCAAAATCCCAATGTAGTTTAATAATGGGAATTTCAAAATCATTCTGACACTGCCGAAATGGAACGAAGGTATTTAATCCTGAATCGTTCATGATATTTAATGTGGTGTGTCCACTTTTTTTTCAACAGAATCAGGCATGTCAAGTGAAGAAGCCCGAGTAGTAATACATCCATTCAAAAAAGAATAACCATTTGATTATACAAGGTTTTTGGAAATCAATATTAGACAGTTTTTTTTTGTTTGTGGCCTGGTAAATTCGCTTTTAGATAGAATTGAAATTGGCCTAATTTCAGCATCACCTTATGTAATTGCACACTGCACAAATCCGGATGAAGCGATTCATTAAGAAATCAGTTTGCATCCGTAAATCAAGACCGCCTGCAAATGCCATTTAATTATTTAACGCTCTAGAGTAATTCGAATGGAAAACGAAACTCTTTAAAGACATAACGGACGGAAAATATGTATGTGTGAGTATTTCCAACTATACTTAAGCAACAATAATGAATAGCTTATGCCAAAGAACATCACATCCAATCCGGCCAACACCACTCGATGTGTAATTTGAGGTCCCTGCAATACTTACACAGAAAAACCTCCTGCTACAGTTTGATAATGCTCAAACCTGGTCTCTGATCCCCCCCCCCCCCCCCCCCATCCAAGCATCGTATTTCGTTTTAATAACATGTTTCAGTTCAGGTAACAAGTATGAATTTTTCAAATAGTCCTCTGATGTCCTTCTTCAGCTTCCATTAGACACTCTCTTAAGGTGGGGAGAAGAGATTTTAATTCGGTAGCTGCCTCTAAAGTGGAATCTCTTCACTGATGATATTCGTTTAATGTCATTATTAGACGTGAGTTTGAGTTCTCCCGGGAGCGCTACACTACACCATTCTGTTGTAAATTGGCTTTAGTTAACAACCACCATACCAACACGGACCAAAACGAGAAGACCATCGACCTACGTCGACTGTAAGCAAATAATGGACTTGGGGGGTGGTTGTAATGTATGTAATATTAGAATTCAGGCTTTGTTGCATGTGTTACATTGTATACTTACGAACGTGAGGGTTCATATTCAGCAGCAATATCTCTGTCATATTATATGTTTTCTCATCCGTCATTATGTACAATTCCCACAGCCATAACTTTTCGATTAAATAATTTAAACTTCATTTATGAAAGATGGAGGATACCCTTTCCATAGTCTGTACTTATGAAATAAAAATGATAACATTCAAAAAAAGGAAAATGTTGCGCTACGTGTGTGTGGCTGGAAACATGATCCACAAAACTTTGGGCCTGCGGTTGTGTAATAATAATTCTCGTATTTCGTTCCAACACATCATACCACTTACCTATACCAGCAGCAACTTAACTCCGCCTGTGTCTTTGTTGGGTTTTCGTGTTTATGATGAGGTGGCAAAACAACAAAGCGTTTAATGTTCGGAAATTGATATCATACCTACTGGAACAAGTTATGCAAACAAGCGAATGTAATATAAAAGTGCTAATACCAGCAAAAAGTGTGACACTTTCTGAATGAATATATAAAATCGAAAAATTTGTATGTGCCTATTTGAAAAAAAACCTCAGAGAGTGACTTAAGCACATACATTTGGCAAGTTTGCTAGATAAATATGTCATACAAGTGTGATAGGGAAATTTAGCTATATGGCCAAATTTCCCGAAGAATTGTTTCCATTCAGCAATTTGATTTACATTGCTGACAAGGGAAAAACTTTCCTCGGAATTTATAACCCTGCATAATCTGGCTTAGATTTTAGTGTCATATAAATATGAAATTGGTTGGATGATTTTTAAGCGTTTTTAACAGTTTTGATTTGACTAAAAGTAAATGTTGACCACGACCACTTTTTAAGTGGTCCATACGAAGAGTCCATTTTTATACCCTATTCTAAGGGTATATTAATTTTGACGCATAGTTTGTAACATACCTTAATATTGCCCGTAGACCCCTAAAAGTTACTATATTTATGATCAGCATCGATAGTAATGTCGATCTGGCCATGTCCATCCTGAAAGAGAGCTGAAATTTTAACCATATACTCTCTAGGGTCCCGAAATAATAAATAATCAAGTTTACGAATTTTTGAAATCCGCCCACAGACACGCCCACAAACTCAAAAAAAAACTAAATTTTGGAAAAAATCGAATTTTGAGCTAGAAAGCTGAAATTTTTTATGCTATGCTATTCTATAAAGCTATGACTCCTAAAACTGCTCGGGATATAAAATATTCAAAATCCACCCACAATTAAATAAAACAATTTTATTGAAAAACCAAAGTTTGAGCTAGGGAGCGTTTTTTTTACAAAAGCTTCATTTTTGTTTGATAAAATCCTTTAAATGTTATATAGCAAAATATGTAGAGCGTTCTTAACAATTCAATCTTACTTAGACTTTTCTCACGCCCACTTATGAGGGGTAGTTCGCCCAAGCGGACTGTAGCCCGCCCCTATGTTTGAGTATTTTTTTCGTCATAAGCGACCTACTGGACAAGCAATCCAAATCTATTTGACGCCAGATGTAAAGAGTGCCGTTCCTATTTTTTTTAAAACAAGTAATCGGTGATTTCACTTCGGTATTGCTCGCGTTTATCGATTGCAATATTTTCATAGGGACATTTTAATGGCCGATATTGAAGCTGTTCTATCTCGTATAAATAACCCGCCTACCTTTTTGGTTATTTTAATATTGACTTTCTCTTATTAAAACGTTCGATTGCCAATTTTCAAAAATAGGCATTTTTTGTTTCATTTTCAAACAAATAAAATCCATTTTTCAATAGGGAGAGGCTGTGAAATTAGAGTCATTTAGTTGCAACCAAAATGGCAACAGTGCTTTTAAATTTTGAAAATTCACTTCCAAAATTAAAACACATTTTGACAATGTCGTTCGACATCACTCGTTGTAAGTGCGCTTTAGAAAGTAATACAAAGTTACAAACAAAACATAGCAAATAAGTTTTATTATTAATTCAGGAACTCTTCATTAAAATTTACAAACTCAGAAACCTTATTAATAAAAAAATACATACTACAACGCTATATCACAGAGTAGTAATAGAGTTGGTCTAACAAAATTAATTTAAGTACATACTTATTCGCTTAAATTACAAGCAAAGATCACAAAAAGATAAAATGGGAATTAGTTAATAGTATTTTCACACGAAAAGAAAGTAGTCACTGACTTCTACCCCACACCCTCGTCTTCAAAAGGAGATTCGATATCAGAATCCCCGAAAGAAGCGAATGGAGTAATGAAATGGTCGCGAAAGAAGAGGAGATAGCTATATACACCGACGGATCCAAGATGGAAGTGGGTACAGGTGCAGGCATCTTCTGTGAGTATCTGGACCTGAGCGCATTATTTAGACTCTCCAGGCAGAGACTGCTGCAATCACTCAGGCGGCCAAGGAGGTGAAGAGGCGAAAAATAGCCGACAAACACATCACCATTTACTCTGACAGCTAAGCGGCTATAAGAGCTATAGAGTCAGTAGTAATCAAGTCAAGGGCGGTGTTGAAAGGCAAAAAAACCCAGACGAGATATCAACTGCCAATACGGTAACCCTATGCTGGGTACCAGGGCACAATGACATCTCGGGCAATGAGAAAGCGGATGAACTAGCAAGGAAGGGATCGTAGATGAATGCATGTCTGGCCTTAAAATCTATAAGTACCCCGCTAAGCACGTTTATGCTAAGTATCGACACCGAATCCATGAGTAGAGCAAAGTTACGTTGGATCAACCTTACACACAAGGGAGCTCTGTGAAACCTATAACCTGCTCAGGTTTAACCGCAAAGACACTGTGTAGTGGGGCTACACGCGGAGCGGCTGGGCAAACTGCACAACGACTACTCCAGGAGTATCAGTAATAGAATTTGTATGTCACCTGATATGCGAATGCCCTGCTCTTAGAACAAAAAGATTGACGATTCTTGGCAGCTACTTTTTTGAGGAGCTGGAGGATCTGGCTGCCTTAGTGCTGAAGAAACTCTGAGATTCACACATGAATCGAGGTGGTTTTGCTAAAGTTAATTACTGAGCTGTTAAACAGCGGTTTCTTTTATTTCTTTTTTCAGGTTCAAAGAACATTTTTAAGGAATCCCAAAATGGGCACAATGGACCCAAGCTGTTGGTCTAAGTGAGCCGTGACAGCCGTCACAAGGGCATCCATCTACCTACCTATTAGTATTTTGTTTTGATAAAAGTTAACAATTTATTAACTAATAAGAGGTTTAAGTAGTTTGCCAGTGGAAGAAACGGATTTTCGGGAAAAATGAAGGGAAAAGACAGATCAGCACCCCAGAAGGAGTCTAATGATCGGTTGTGGCGAACCGTGAAATAGCGCTGTAACTCCAGCCGTCCACTTCACGTGGTAACGAATGTAAAGGTATTCATTCAAAACAACATAAAGTAAATTGACGGAAAACAAAAATTAAAACCAGGAAAAATTGTGTGGTATCACATAAAAAACCATTAAAATCGTAAAATTCTCGACAAAAACAATGTCAAAAAGTCTTTCACCCTCTCTATCACCCATTTCAGTCCAACTATGCTTGTCGAAATGCAATAAAATTAGAGAAAACATAGAAAGAAAAAACCAGAATGAATAACATAATGTACTTATAGGAGCAAGTCTGTCCAAGAAAATCAAAATAAAAACTGGATGAACTGAAAACTCGTAACTTCAATGGCACAGTGCATGAGTGCTTGCCTGAGAAGACGCTGTCTAGGTTCGAATCCCAGTGGAAGAAACGGATTTTCAAGAAAAAGACAGACCAGCACCACAGAAGGGGTCTGATGATCGGTTGTGGCGAACCGTGAAACATCGCTGTAACTCCAGCCGTCCACTTCACGTATTAACGAATGTAAGGATATTCATTCAAAACAACACTTAAGTAGTTATTTAGATATCAGACTTCATTGCGTTTTAAAGTTGAACTAAAAAAATAAACATACATAAATATACATATCTATGTGTGTATACGTAAATCTACGAAAATGTTCTCTCGGCAGCTGCACTTATGTGAGGAAGTGCAATTATAGTTCCTACAAATTGTGTTATAGTTGGAAACATAGCTTTATGAAGTAACGAGTCTAACACTTGCGTCAATGTTATTTTTAAACAAGCAGATAGATGCCAGAGCTTAATTCACAAAATATGCCATCGAGTTCCAAAACATATTGTCATTATCATGCACCACTCTTCATACGAAACAGCCATTTTTAATTCAAACCCAATTTCTCTCGTTATTATGTAAAACGAATTCTATGCCTTAAAAAAATACCGCTTCGAAGCCGAGAATAAATTGATAAAATGAATAGTTTGTCTTATAATTTGACGCTTTTTACACACTGTTCATTTTGTGAGTTTTTTTTTATAAAAATTTTGTTTTTATCGAGGCAATGTTATGATCAGGACTTTAACTAACCCTCTTATTTTACAGAAAGTATCGAAAGACCTCCCGATTTGGAATCTCTTCGTCACTGAGCCCAATCAAATGCTGGTGTTGTCGCATGTTGAGTATTTTTATTTTTGCAATTATGTATTATAAGCATGTTGTTTTTAATAATGCCCACTCAGTTGCATTAACATCCAGTAGCAATCCTTTTATTGGGTAAGGAAATTGATACATCCCTTTTACAATATTATGAACCTATATTCATTATAAACATACGAGTGCGTCAGTCGATTTTACTAATAGTACCAGACAAAGCAAAAGCCAAAAGGAATAACCGAAAATGTAACAAAAGAGCTTTAAAAATTCACATCAAATTTCAATTCAACGAAATGGCTATAAAATGGGGATCAAGTTTCTAAGAGAAACAAATAAAACAGCGTGATCTCATTCAAAAAAGGATTTGCATGGTGAATGCGGATATTTCCGCTTTCATGATTTTATCAGAAGCCATTCAATTCGATATCTAGGACACCCGCTGTAATAATTGACGTAATGGATATACTGCTATTGTTTTTCTTGACTTTTAATCTGATACGATTTTAAATTGGTGGATGATGACGTTTTTTGAATTTAAAATAGACTGGATTTGCATTATTCTAGAAGAAGGACAAAATTCGAAAATAATAAAATAACGTTAACAGAGTTTTCTACAAAAAAAAAATTAAAACAAAACATGAAATCAATCAGTGATTCTGCATTTTGTTGGTTTGTTTAAAAAAAAATTCGTCCGTATGCTGAGGCACTGCGACCTGAAAAGATCTTTTGTGCCACAAGGTTGCCTTTACGCCAAAAGGCGACTGACTTCCCTAATGAAACTCAGCACGTCTTTGGTGGTAGAGTTGCGAAGCTCTGCCAGTGATAACATCTCTCTGTGGAGAAGGCGTCGTCTCAACCAATGTAGAGCCGGGCATTCACAGAGTATGTGTTCTGAGGTCTCCTCGTCCTCCATGCAGAATCTACATTCTGGCGTTGGACATAGGTTCATCTTGTTGAGATGATATCTCAGACCGCAGTGGCCAGTGAGAAAGCCAACCAGCAGTCTAATGCTTTCCTTATTTAGTGTAAGGATTTCCTTATATGAGTAGGGCTTAATCAAGCTTTTAGACTGTCTCAGACCAGGGGCGCTTACCCAATGATTAAGGCGAGTCTGTTGCTCCCAATCTTTGACAAGCCCTAGAGCAGTAGTCCAGTTGACACTGCAGTACGGTTCTGGACCGACAAAAGCGGCTTCAGAGCCAGCTCTGGCGAGCTTATCTGCTGCTTCATTCCCTACAAAACCTCGGTGGCCAGGCACCCATCCGAGTTTAACTTTGTTGTATTTAGCTAGCTTTTGTAAGGCGCAGCAGCAGTTTTTTTACAGTCAGAGAGTCTATTGTGTTGGACGACAGTGCCTGAAGTGCCGCCTGACTATCTGAAAAGATATGTATCTTTGCGCCCTTAATTCCTTTGTTGGAGTTTAAGATAGCGCAGATCTCAATGGCATGGACTTCTGCCTGGAACACTGTGGGGCACATCCCCATAGGTATCGAAACCCTGGTGTTGGGTCCAAAGACACCAGCACCAACTCCAGACTCCATTTTTGATCCGTCGGTGTACCATACCAGACTTTTTGGGTCCACAGCTGTAACTCCCGAGACCCATTTAGAACGGTTTAGTATTTCTACCTCAAATAGTTTATCGAAACTATATTCCCTTACCATTAAGTCAGGGATGGTGTAAAACATATCCAAATTTTGGATTGAGTTGAGTATCTTCAGGTGACCCACATGGTCATTTGAGTTATACTTATATTCAAGCTGAAGCTTAATAGCGCATCTGGCAGCCGTCTTCTGAATGAATGCTTGTAGTGGTGACAGTCCAATTATGGCTTCAAGTGCTACCGTAGGGCATGTGCGCATGGCACCAGTTATTCCCAGACAGGCAACACGTTGTAGCTTTTGGAGCCTGTTAGCCGTAGTACGTTCAAGTACTTTTGGCCACCACACGATGGAGGCGTACGTGATGATGGGTCTAACCATCATGGTGTACATCCAGTATATCATTCTGGGGTTTAGACCCCAAGTTCTGCCGTATAGGCGTCTGCAGGCACACATGGCTCTTGTGGCACGCTCAGTGGCGGCCTTTACGTGTGAGTTCCAATTTAGTTTCCTATCCAGGTTGACTCCCAGATATTTGACCTCATTGGAGTAGCTCAGGGGTGTACCATTTACGGTGATAGGTTCGAAGTTAACCAGTCTTTTTCGCGTAAAAGGTACCAGGATGGTTTTAAGAGGGTTGATGGAAAGTCCTTCCTTAATACACCATTCTGAGACATGTAGCAAAGCTTTTTGCATGCTATCAGTAATGGTTGCGCTACGCTTACTATTAATAATTATCGCCAGGTCATCAGAACCAATATCGTTAAAGCCTAGTCTGTGTAGACTGACCAGTAGATTGTCGATGACAAGTGACCACAAGAGGGGAGAGAGTACTCCTCCTTGGGGACAGCCTTTGGCTGCCGTCACAGACACCGAATTACCTCCAGAGGAGGAGGTAATTATACGACTTTCCAACATGGCTCTGATCCATTGGTTCGTTGATACTTCGATACCTTTATTACTGATCGCCCTGGCAATCGAGTCGTATACGGTATTATCGAAGGCACCCTCAACGTCCAAGAAGGCACAAAGTGCCGTTTCCTTAGACTTGAAAGTCTCCTCTACCTTTTTGACAAGGCAGTGAAGAGCACCTTCAGTGGATTTGCCCTTTCTGTACGCAAATTGACTTGAGTGCAGGGGGCTTGATGTTACTATCTGCTCCCTAATATGAACATCTATAAGTCTGGTTTTTAGAAAGAAAGATGTTAGACTGATGGGTCTGTATGATTTAGGCAGTTCACTTGGCCTATTGCCATTTTTGGGGATAAAAATCACGTTGACCTGTCTCCAGGAAAGTGGAATGTATCCCCAGTTGTAACTAGCCCTAAATAAAGCAATAGCCATCGGCAGTATGACATCACTAACCCTCTGGATAAGGGCCGGAAAAATGCCGTCACCACCTGGGGCTTTAAATGTTTTGAATGAGCCAATTGCCCATCTAACCTTATCTGGACTAAACATTTTTCCAGATAAGCTGTTTACTCTACTATCTACATGTACCTTGGGGTCCACATCGTTAGAGTTACCGCCTATGTCGCGAATAGACGAACCTGGGAAGTGAACCTGAAGAAGCGTTCTGATTGAATCTTCTCTGTCCGTCGTGTAGGTGCCATTTGGTTTCTTTAGTAAACCTACACCGTTATTATGATCTCTGCCTAGCGCTTTGTGGATGCGAGCTGCTACCGGCATATCTACTATGTCTTCGCAGCACTTCCTCCATGTAGCACGCTTTGATCTTCTCAGTTCTGAGTTGTATTCTGTGAGAGCGATCCTATAATCGTCCCACCTTTTGGTGTGTTTGGCTCGATTAAAGAGTTTCCTAACCTTCCTCCTATATTCAGCAAGTTTGTCATTCCACCAGGGGACCTTACGTCGCTTTATGCTGGTTTTAATGACGCAACTGCTCTGGTAGGAGGTTAGTAACACTTTGTTGAGCTGGTGTGCTGCTTCGTCAAGGTCCCAAGTGGACTCGATTGACGAAATTAGCATATCCGTTTTTGAGAGGACAAGTCCTCGATACGTATGCTGAGATAACTTATCTTTTAAATTCATCTTATTAATTTTTAACTTACGTCAACATACATACCCAACAAAAACGATTAAATCTCTCTTAAAATTAACAGAATACTTATTCTAGGTTGCTTGTCCTTATGCAGATGTGTTAAACTAAACTTATAATAACTGCTTTTCATCGTAGAAACTAGTTTACGAACTTATTTTACATACCTATCTATTTTTCCAGGGTCTTAAAAACCCGGCATCTGTATTTCATATATTTCATATTTCATATTTATTTATTCATAAGTAACAACATTTATGATAGACTTCCAAAATCTTTCAAGTTATAAATGTGAATTTTGTAAAAAAGCCTTTCGATTATTATACTTCATATTAACTGAAAATACGTGTATTGTTTTATATTAAAAAAAGAAAAGAAAAAAAGTATGACTATAAGGTATTCTAAATATAAACAATGTATACAAATTCAAAGAAAGAGAAAAAAAAAAAAAAACAATTTAAAAGAAGTAAAAAGAAAACGAAAGAAAGAAAACGATTTCTATAAACTTAGGTAGTACTTTCTGTATCTATGTGCCTGCAATGTGCCGAAAGAGAGTGTCACTAAAATTGTTTGCATCCTTGAGTCGTCTTAAACTGAGGGGAAGTGCATTCCAGAGGCGAATGGCGTGAACAAAAAATTGGCGTTCCGTGAGCTGATATACTACCCGGGGTGGAATCAAATTGGAGGAGCGTTGCGATTGTGCGAATTGAAGCTTATCATATAAATAGGGCGGCTGTTTGGTGGTTATGATATTATGTAGATGCTTGATAGTGCAGTATTGAAGATACTTGTTTAATGTACAGCCAAGAATCTTTTTAGCGTAAGCGGAAACATGGTCGTATCTTTTCAATCCAAAAACATATCGAGTAATATTGTTAAATGCAACTTGAAATTTGCGCGTTATGAAGGCGTTGTTACAACAGAAGATTTCACAGCAGTAGGTAATAAGTGGCACCAGCAGGGTTCTAGCCAGCATCAACCTTGTAGGTGTCGGTGTGAAATTTTGCGAAAGTGACAGGTTCCTGAGACAGCCGTAGATTTCCCCAATAACGGTCAAAATATGGTTGTCGGTGCCTACCATAACATGGTGTCAGAATTGTAAAAACAATAAAGAAAAAAAAAAAAAATTGAATAATTACTCACGCTAAATAAATACAAAATAAAAAAGATTTAAAATGCCTGACGATTTGGTTCCAGGCTCAAGTCGTGTTGGAAGTTTTGTCAAACCACCGGGGTACTTAGAAATAAGTGATTCTAGCCTGTCGGTCAAGTGGAAAAATTGGCTACAGAGATATCAGTGGTATGCAGTAGCAGCAGAATTGGGGAAGAAACAACCGGAGGAGCAAGCAGCACATTTTATGTTGGCTATAGGACCGGATGCCACGGATATATTCAACTCATTTGTACTCAACGAAGCCGACAGAAAGGAGGTAAGCGTCATACAATCTAAATTTGCATCCTTCTTTGACCCCAAGATAAGCGTCACTCTCGAACGGTATGCTTTTAACCGATTAGACCAGGTCGAAGACGAAAGCTTTGATGATTTTTTTACAAAAATTAAAAACCAAGCACAAAATTGTGAATTTAATTCTCTTCGGGATGAACTTATTCGAGATAAGATTGTAATAGGCATTCATAGCGATACAATCAGAGAAAAATTACTCTCTGAAGAAAATCTAACGTTAGACCAGGCCATAAAAATTTGTAGGGCCAGCGAAATAGCCACGAAACAGTTAAACCAAATACACAAAGAGCAAGAGGTACATATAGTTAATAGACGAAATAAAGTAAATAACAACGGACATAGGCTACAACAAGCAACCATAAATACTGATCAAAATGCACAGAATCATAACGGGTACGAATACACTTGCTCTCGTTGCGGTTCGCGGCATGCAAAAATTCAATGCAGAGCATACAACGCTATTTGTCATTTATGTAGTCGGAAGGGGCATTTTGCGAAGTTATGTAGACAGACAAAGGTACATAAATACAGTTGATGACACCCACGCAGAGAGCGAATGCGACAACGAGTCTTTGGCAAATGACCTTCTAATGATATCGACAGTTGAAACTAACAGAGATGACGCTGAGAACTGGTTTGAGGAAATATCCATTGCGGGTAAAATAATTAAAAACATAGGGACGGGCTACAGTCCGCTTAGGCGAACTGTTGGATACCCTATTCTTATTCCTATCCCTCATAAGTGGGCGTGACAAAAGTCTAAGTATGGTTGAATTGTTAAGAACGCTCTACATATTTTGTTATACAACATTTAAAGGATTTTATAAAAAAAAAACGCTCCCTAGCTCAAACTTGGGTGTTTCAATAAAATTGTTTTATTTAATTGTGGGCGTATCGGTAGGCGGATTTAAAAAAAAATAACACATGAGCATAAAGGGCCCCTAGAGAGTATATATTATAAATTTCAGCTCCCTAGCTCACTTTGAATTTTCAAAAAAAAAAAATAATAATAATTGTGGGCGTGCCAGTGGGCGGATTTTGAAAATATTTACACATGAGCATAAAAGGCCCATAGAGAGCATATATTATAAATTTCAGCTCCCTAGCTCAAACTTTGGATTTTCAAAAAAAATGTTTTATTTATTTGTGGGCGTGTCAGTGGGCGGATTTTGAAAATATTTACACATGAGCATGAAGGGCCCATAGAGAGCATATATTAAAAATTTCAGCTCCCTAGCTCAAATTTTGGTTTTTCAATAAAATTGCTTTATTTTTTTGTGGGCGTGGCAGTGGGCGGATTTTGAAAATTTTATATCCCGAGCAGTTTTAGGGGTCATAGATCATATATAAAAAAATTTCAGCTTCCTAGCTCAAAATTCGATTTTTTCCAAAATTTTGTTTTTTTGAGTTTGTGGGCGTGTCTGTGGGCGGATTTCAAAAATTCGTAAACTTGATTATTTCGGGACCCTAGAGAGTATATGGTTAAAATTTCAGCTCTCTAGGTCCAGTTTAAAGGCCTAATTTTTGCCGACGGACGGACGGACGGACGGACATGGCTAGATCGACATTACTATCGATGCTGATCATAAATATAGTAGGGGTCTACGGGCAATATTAAGGTATGATACAAACTATGCGTCAAAATTAATATACCCCTAGAATAGGGTATAATGAAGTTGGACACGGGAGCACAGTGCAATGTACTGCCGAAAGGACTCGTAGACAGATTGAACATCGATTTGATTCCATCGCACACTAAACGCTTGGTAGGATTCGGAAACAATAAGGTAGAGGTACTACGCGAAATACTTGTTCCATGCAATATAAGAAACCGCACAGCGAATTTGAAATTCAAAGTTGTTGCTGGCAATCTACTCGTATCCCCGATTCTAGGCAGGAAGGCATGTGCGCAACTGAAGTTAGTAGTTCGAGTTGAAGAAGTAATTCCAGACCAGGACTTATATGAGGGGCTCGGATGTGTAAAGGGCTTTATTTACGATATTGATTTGGTACAAAATTCTGTTCTGCAGTTCCATTCAGCGCGAAAGGTACCGTATAGGCTGCAAACCAAGGTAAAAGCTGAAATCGATAAAATGGTGAAGTTAGGCGTTTTAGTAAAGACGAAAGGGGTCTCAGAAGCAGTGTCGCCTATGGTGGTAGTTCGCAGATATGGTAAAATAAGAGTATGCCTCGACCCTTCGGATTTAAATCACAGCCTTCGAAGAAGGCACCACCCACTCAAGACTCTTGAACAAATTTCGGCTCAAATAAAGAATTCGAAATATTTTGCGTTGCTCGATTGCAAAAAGGGGTTTTGGCAAATAAAGCTGTCGGAGCGCACCCAAAAATATCTTACAATGTCAACCCCATGGGGAAGATATTCTTACACCCGACTTCCATTTGGTCTTGCTTCGGCTCCTGAAATTTTTCAGGAAATTATGTCAAGTCTGTTTGAGAAACTTACCAATGTGAAAGTATCTATGGACGACATTCTTATTCATGCGGAGACTAAGGAGGAAATAAAGTCGTTAACAACAAAAGTGCTTACCATACTTCTAGGGGCAGGTTTAAAGCTTAACAAAGAGAAGTGCATATTTTGCTCAACAAATGTAAAATTCTTAGGCCATGTGCTTACGTCAAATGGTATTCAGATAGATGATACAAAGGTTGAAGCTATCAAAAGACTAACTTTTACTTTTAAATTCATTTTTATTAATTATTAGCTTATATCAACTTATATACTAGACAAAAATGAGTAAATCTAACTTAACATTAACAGGATACTTATTCTAGATTATTGATCCTTATGCGGACGCCCTAAACTTAACTCTATCTTATAATTATTGCCTTTCGGCCTAAAAACTATTTTACGAACTAATCTTACATATTATGTTTTCATCGAGAACATTTTTAAGAAAACTCGGCATCTTTATCAAATTTTATATTTTTATATAAAAAAACAAATTACAAATTACAAACTACCTACTCTACTTACTTAAACTACTTAACATATTCTAACTATAATTAGGATTCTGAGCACTCGTTGCATTACGAAACAAGTGGTCAAATTCCCAATTGCTTTCCGAGCGCCTGGCAGTCGTCAACGTGCACACGCGCCGCCGTGAGCTGACTGATGCCTTACAGAATCAATCACCTCCCGGAAGCACCACCACAAGTTGGCGAGCCCGGCCCCTCCCAGAAACGCCCTAGCTAACTTAATCTATCTTACAAACTAAGAGGATGTTACCTAGAGTAACGCACCGTCTTGGGAGGGCATGTTGACCCCTCCCCCCTCAAAAAGCCACCAAAATTCGGCAAATTGCTTTTCTGTATCGAATTTATCCCTCTCCGCTATTGCGGTACTAAAACGGAGGAGCTCATGAGCATTGGCGACGTCCTCGCCGCGGATGAGCCGCTTATCTCTCGCACTGCGGTAGCGGTGGTATAATACCGGGATACCATCCCTCGTCTGTACCAGCCCTTTTGCATCAATATGGATAAATGCCTCTGGCGGGATAAAGCCAGACCGGAGTGTACTCTCAATGTACATTTCATTGGGGTAGTAAGCCCCAAAGATCAGACTATTGTCGCTGGCCATCGCCCTTGCAACGTGCCTTCGAGTCACCTTAATGAGGAAATTGTCAATCCTATTCAACTGAGCCCCATCGTATAGGACCTTGTTGGGATAGTATTTTATATAGTTGGATTCAGGCGTTCGGAACAACCGGAGACAGGTCCTAAGACATTGTCTCTCCAAAACCCGAATCTTTTCCATATAGCTAGGCGCTATATTAAACCATAATGGACAACCATAAGCGATGATCGGCCTTATAAGGGCCACGTAGCAAATGACCTTCACTCTGGAGTCAAGTTGACTGCTATGAAACAGTCTCCTTGTCAGAGCATAAGCCCTCTTGGCCCCAGCAAGACAAGCAACTATATGTCTATCGAAATATAGATACTGGTCAAGCCAGATACCTAGATATCTAACTGCGCTTCTCACCGCCAATGGCTGCCCATTTTGTCCAATAATGGCCAATTTTTTCCAGTTTTTTCTGGTATCCCTAGAGGCCCCAGCCAATGGAGTTCTGAACAAGATTGTTTCCGTCTTCTGAAAGTTGATTTTCAACTTCCAGTCGTCGCAATATCGCTTAATTTGATCGAAGTCACGCTGCAAAAGGATATTAATGACCTCGATTTTAGGACCTGATCTGTATGCCACCAAATCGTCGGCATACGCTATAGCATGTCTGAGTGAACCCACCAGATCACTCGTGTAAATGTTAAACAGGATCGGAGAATTGACCGCCCCCTGCTGTAAACCGTTTTTAATTTCAAAGACTCTGCTCGAAGTCACGTTGCCACATTTGACAACGAACTTCTTTCCCATAAGCATATTATAAATTACATATAGCAAAGGTTTGTGCATCCCCCGCCTGGTCAACTTGTAGAAAAGTCCCTCTAACCATACGGTGTCGAAAGCCTTCTCAAAATCAACCAGACAAGCACCCGTGCATTGGTTCTTGCATTTATTCCACTGAATGTCGGAAACCAGTTTCGACGCGGCATGAATAGTGTCATGCCTCGCCCTGAAACCAAACTGGTTGTCCGGGATTATGTTATTGTCCTCGACCCACTTTAACAGGGCTCTATTGACAACCTTTTCAAAGACCTTGCTAATATTCGGAAGCAAGCTAATTGACCGGAGATTGGCAGGGTTCGTCCTATCTTTACCTTTTTTCGGGATAGGGTGTACCACAGCTACCTTCCAATGCGCCGGATAATGTGCATTATTCAGCGCATTGTTAAACAGCGTGGTGAAAATATCTACAGCCTCCAGAGGCAGGTGTCTCAATACGACGTTTGGGACACCATCCATCCCCGCCGACTTTTTATTCTTTAGTGACTCGAAGATCCACAGAAGATCATCCTTCGACACGAACAAGTGCGATGCATCTCGGCCATTGGCGACAACTGCATTAGCATGGTTTTCATCAGTGAACACGGTGAATCCGTTATTCTCAGATCGCCAATTCTCAAGTTCGGTGCGCAGATAGAAGTGGCTCACCAGAGCCCTATTCTCAATGTCGTGGTTACGGCGAACAGGATTGTTCACCGTATACACGGCCTCGAAACAAGCGCCCAGCAAATCCACTTTCTCCTGCGGGTCCTCGACCACGAAAAAATCGTCGTTTGAAGCGACACTTTCTGGACTTATTCCAGCAGTCAGTACTGTCTGTCTGTTCTCTGCTGTCTGGGAGATTCGAACACAAGGAATATCATTGTGATCTTTCCTCCTGAACAACTTATTTATCTGTGGGAACATATTCGGACTACAGGTTTTAATAGCCCGAATTTTATTGCCCCAATACAGACTTACAGATTTTCTGTAATTTTCTTTTATCAGCTGTTTCAGGATTCGGATCTCTGACTTCAGGATCCTAACCTCCGGGTCGTTGGGGTCAGCAAATTGTCTGTACAGCCGTTTAAGCCTCGAGAGCAGTCTACTTTTCTGTCGGTATAGTGCGTCGATTGTAGGGTTTCTGTACTTTTCTGTCTGGTCGTCGTCGGAACGTCTTACCCGAGGAATAGTTCGTTCCATAGTTCGTTTGATGGCGTCGTCCATTTGCAATAAATGCCGATCAATGTCATCATTTGTCATGTTACTGTTTGTCGGTGGGTCGATCCCACTCGAACGTATATCTCGCTTTAAAAATCTGGAGAAGCGCGACCATTGTGCCCTCCGATAATCGAATGAACACACTGCTTCGTACTCCTCCAGCAGCGTTTGCTCGTTCGGGATCCGTATTGCGGCGGCGAGTCCGTAGTGATCACTATCGTACTCAAACGCACGCAAACAGTTCCGCGTGTTTTGATCTATGTTCGTCAGTTGAAGTCTTGCGTCCGTTAAGGCCAAGTCCAGGAAAGCACCGCTTCTTGGGAAAGAAGGGATATCCGTCGCGTACAACTCGAGGTTGTACTCAATCATATTGAGGCGCCACCAGTCGTGAAACTGGTTGCCCCTGGGATTTGCAGTAACATTTCCCCATGCCGCATGTTTGGCATTAATATCTCCGGCCAAGAAGTAATAATTCTCCTCCGAGTTCAGCTGCAGACCACGAAAAAGTGTCTCGAGCTCTGTCATAAATTGGTTTGGTGGAGGTGCAGCAGGTGCGTAAAGCGACACCACATACATTCTCCTCCGGCTATGGAGAGGAATGCATATGATGCATGCCTCCAACAACTGGAACCTACGCACGTCTCCGCTATATATAACCCTATGGCGCAGGCCTTTTCGAATTAAGATTCCAACCCCACCTCCTTGAGTGGAGTGAGGCCGGTCTCTTCTTATTACATGATAGTCTTTGTATCCCAGTTTGTGCTTCTGATTTAGCTTAGTTTCGCTAACCAAAAGCACATCCGGGTTTTCGGTTTTCAACAAATTGGCAAGTGACGTTCTTTTCTCGATCCTGACTAGTGAATTAACATTCACAGCAAGGATCTTTAAGTTTCCCTCATCCAGCGCAGCCATTAGATTTATGGCACACCAGACCCCACAAACAGCTCCGAATAGATAAAGTCAATTCGGGCCGCTTGTTCATTTAATTGTTTCTGGAACTTGTCGATCTTTCCGTGCAGAGACAGAAGGATCGATTTTAAGTCCAGATCCACCTCTGGTGCCTTTTGGGCTACCTTTGGTTGGATTGATGTCATGTGGGCTTGACCCGGTCCAGCTGCCATTTGGGCAAAGGACACGTTGGGTGCCACAAAATTCGAGAACGAGCGACTCTTTTGACGCCTATCGTCTTCCGACTGCTGTTTGCGGGCCTGGACTCGCTTTTTCAGCTCCTGGTACTTTGGGCAACCCCTGAAGTTGGCGGGATGCCCAGAGTTCCTGCAGAGCACACAAGAGAGGACACCCCGGTCTTCGACTCTCTCCTTGCCAAGAGAACATTCACCATGTTTGTGGTCTTTGTCGCACTTGACGCATCTAAACTGCATGTTGCAGTTAGCTGCGGCGTGCCCGAACCTTTGGCAGCGCATACATTGAAGTATGCGATCTGACCTCTTTATTTTCTCCCACCTTACAGCATGGTAGTACAGGAAGCGGATATTTCGCAGCCTGTCGATTTTGCTGTCGGGAGTGAGCTGAACCAGGAAGAATGGTAAGTGACGGTTACCACCCCTTGCCACAGCCGAGGAAAACGGCTTGACCCCCACGAACTTGAGGTCATCGCTTTCAAAGTTCTTAAGCTCTCTTTCGAGCTCCTCCGTTTTTATTGAGGGATCAATTCCCTTTAATACAACGGTTTTTAGCTTTTGCTCTCTTGGGGTGTACGTAAAGTACTCGGTCTTAACCTCTCCCAAGGCGGTGCGCACCCTATTGTACTCCTCTATTTCTTCACAAATAATTATATGTTTATTGGCCGATAGCCTTTTAACATGAAAGTTCTTTGTTATAAGCCTACATAACCTTATACTATCACTTATATCGAAATTACTCACATTAATCGGTGGAATTTTGTTCTTCCTTGCTGGTTTCTGCTGCTGTTGCTGCTTTGACTGCTGTTGCTGATTTGGCTGCAGTTGCTGCTTTTGCTGCTGCTGTTGCTGCTTTTGTTGGTTCTGTTGCTGTTGTCGTTGTTGTTGCTTCTGTTGATGTTGTTGCTGGATTTGCTCCCTCAGCACTATTTGTTGTTGCTGCTGCTGTACTTTTTTCAGCCTCAACTGCTCACGCTTCTCAAGGAGCTCTTTGATGAGTTGGTCAAGCTGAGCCTCCTCATCATCTTCCTCTCTATCCTCCATTTGGATGACATTGCTATCATCGTCGTCGACCGGTAGGTCCCTGAAGGAGTTTCCCTCTCCGACGTACCGGCCCGCTCGCACTTCAGCTTCGTAAGAGCTGGTGTTATCCGTGTCATCATCGGTACCAGCCATCGATGATTCCACATTAGGGCCTGCCAGGTTCGCCCTTCTCTTCGCAGAAAGATTCGGCTTCGGATTAAGCTTCCGTCGCCTCTTCTCCACCTTTCGAAACTCCTCCTTCTCTACTTCTGTAGCTGGGTTTTCAGCTGCTGCTACTGACTTTGTTGGTGCTGGTATTGCCTGCGAGAACACTCGCCTAGGCAACGATCGACCCGTTGTTGTTGCTGCAATTGGTGCCATTTTAGAAGCATGTGCAGCTACTGCCCTTGGCATACACACTGCTGCTGCTGCTGTTCTCGTTGCTGTTGCTATTGTTGTTGTTGTTGCTGATGTTATTGCTGCTGCTGTTGTTGCTGCTGTTGCTGCTTTCGTTACTGCTGTTGTTGCTGCTGTTGTTGCTGCTGATTTTTTTGCCGGCTCACGTGTTCGCACCACACGTCGCAACGGCACACCCACACCCGTAAGCGGGACCACCGATTTTCCGGGGTCCATCGCCTGATAATGCGGCACTTTTTTTTTGTTTTTTTTGTGTCTCTATCACTATATTTCCGAAAAAAAATAAAATTAAAAAATTGAAGACTGGCCGAGAATCGAACCCGAGTCTCCGGCGTCAAAGTCGGACGCCTAACTTACTAAGCCAACTTTGGACTTAAAAATACTTGGCTAAATCGCTTTTATAATCGATACACTTTCCGTTTTTCCCGCTGAACACTATCTAGCCGACCTATCTCGATGAGAGCTGCGGCACGACTGAGTTTAGTTGCCCTCTGCTCACGTCCATTGATCAAAAGACTAAAGTCGCCAGCGAATGTCACTGAGCTACAAAGATTTTTGGGCATGGTAACTTACCTAGGAAAGTTCATAGGAAATTTGTCAGAGCTCACACAACCATTTCGGGAATTAATTAAAAAGGAAACTTGCTGGGAATGGAACCACAATCACGAAGCAGCATTCGACAAACTTAAGAAGATGTTGTGTTGTACACCGGTCTTGCGTTATTATGACCCAAACGCCGAAGTAACGCTTCAGGTCGATGCTAGTAAGCACAGTTTAGGGGCAGTGCTGTTGCAGGGTGACCAGCCAGTTGCATATGCATCAAAAGCCTTAACGCCTGCACAACAGAACTATCCTCAGATGGAAAAGGAAGCACTGGCAATTCGATTCGCCTGCAAACGCTTCCACGAATACGTATACGGCGGTCGGCTTACGATAGAAACTGACCACAAGCCCTTAGAATCCATTTTTAAGAAACCCCTACACCGTGCTCCCAGTAGGCTACAAAGAATACTGTACGAAGTAATGCCGTATGCGCCCAAGGTTACTTATAGGGTCGGAAAAGAAATCGCGTTAGCCGATGCCCTGAGTAGAGAAAGTAAGCACACCTCGAGCCGCCAAGACAGAGACGAAACCGAAGAGGAACTGGAAATCAATTCTCTTTTGCAGGTGTCCGAAAGAGCCCGTTATATGATCGCCAAAAGCACCACTAACGATGCAGAATTGCAAGAAATTATAAAGCATGTACGGGAGGGTTGGCCTGGTGATGTTTCTAGTATTTCTGAAAGAGCAAAAAAATACTGGAATTTTAGGGATGAACTCGGTTTGGAAGAAGGAGTTCTAATGAAAGAAGAAAAAGTTGTAAAACCACTTTCTTTAAAGAAAACAATGCTTATTAGAATCCACGAGGGGCATCCTGGTCTTCAGAGGTCAGTTAGTCGCGCCAGAGGCTGTTTGTTTTGGCTTGGGATGGCCGAAGATATCACAAAGTTCGTGAAATCATGCTCCATCTGTGAATCAACACAAAGGTCCAAAAAACAGGAACCTTTGATTAGGAAAGTGGTGCCTTCACTACCCTGGGAAATAGTCGCGGCAGACATTTTTACATTTAAGTGCAAGGAATATCTTTTGATCGTGGACAGCTATTCCAGTTTCTTTGATTTTTGTCTGCTGGAAGGATCCACTTCAGAGACAGTCATCAAACAGCTTAAACAATGGTTTAGAATATTCGGCATTCCAATGGTTCTCGAAAGTGACAATGGGCCTTAGTTCGCGTCAAAAAAGTTCAAGGAGTTTGCTAAAACTTGGGACTTCAAGCACCAAACTTCCAGTCCCAACTTTCCTCAAGCGAATCGCCTAGCAGAAAGGTATATCCAAGAAGCAAAGCAAAAAATTTGAAAAGATGTTCAAGGGATAACTCGGAAGTTGACCTTGCCTTGCTGAGTTGGAGAAACACCCCACGTAACACCGAAATGCAAACACCAAACAAGCGACTGATGTCTCGTCTAACGCGATCAACTCTTCCCCTAACAAGAGAGCAGCTGAAACCTAAAGTAATTCAAAACGTCGGGGCGAATATGTTAAAGTCTAGGAAATTCGGGAAGCAGTTTGCTGATTTCAGAGGCAGGTTTTCGCAAGAATTTAAGACGGGTGATCGTGTTCGCTTGCAGAAAGGTCACCGCGATTGGGTATCAGGAAGCGTTGCAGAAACGACAGATGCACCACGTTCTTACATCGTCCGAACAGATGATGGAAAACTATTACGTAGAAATTCTATTCACTTAAATAAGACTAATGCTCATATCTTTACAGACAAATCGATTAGTGTCAATCCCCAACCGAAACAAACTTTTTTTGAAACTACTCAGAGTGACGAAAGAAGAAGTGTACCATCACCTAATCCACACAAAGCCGAGAAGACTACAAGTTGCGAGACAAGCGCTAACTACACCAACGCTAACATTTCACCAGAAACTATTTCGACATACACAACTAGAAGTGGTCGCTCGGTCAAGCCAGTTGATAGATTTATACCTGGTTAAACCTGATCGAACTATCAATATAATATTATAAAACAATTGAAATAAATAATAGAAGTTCGAATCTTCAGTGAACTAGAAACCATATTTGAAATAATTGAAATTAGATGTTTACTTTAGTAATCTTAAACTTTGAATTGTTGTCATTAATTTAATCATTGAAGAATTTTGTTAACTGAGAACTTTGTATAAACGATATTGTAATTCTTGTTGCACTTTAAATTATTATTGTTTTATTCGCGGGTAAAACTACTAAATTTACTTTTACTTGGCGGAAAACAAACGAGATAAATTACTAGAAAAAAAAATTGCGGCCGCCACCGCTGAAAACAGAATTTACCGAACTGTCAACGAAACGCATGCGAGATGAAAATATGTAATGTATGAAGAACGCGAGTGCAACAATCAGCAAGGTATATGCTGATTTCCCGGTAGCTCAGCAAGGGGTGGATTCAGGTAATAAGAAAATATTGTTTGGTGAATCGAACCAAAGGAAAACGCAGGTACTTACTGTGTTGGTATACTTTACGATTATTCACGAGTCTGAAAAATAGTTTAAAAACATAGGGACGGGCTACAGTCCGCTTGGGCGAACTGTTGGATACCCTATTCTTATTCCTATCCCTCATAAGTGGGCGTGACTAAGTATGGTTGAATAGTTAAGAACGCTCTACATATTTTGTTATATAACATTTAAAGGATTTTATCAAAAAAAAAAAGCTCCCTAGCTCAAACTTGGGTGTTTCAATAAAATTGTTTTATTTAATTGTGGGCGTGTCAGTAGGCGGATTTAAAAAAAATTAACACATGAGAATAAAGGGCCCCTAGAGAGTATATATTATAAATTTCAGCTCCCTAGCTCAAACTTTGAACTTTCAAAAAAAATAAAAAAATAATTGTGGGCGTGTCAGTGGGCGGATTTTGAAAATATTTACACATGAGCATAAAGGGCCCATAGAGAGTATATACTATAAATTTCAGCTCCTTAGCTGAAACTTTGGATTTTCAAAAATTAATATACCCTTAGAATAGGGTATAAAAAAATTATTTTATTTATTTGTGGGCGTGTCAGTGGGCGGATTTTGAAAATTTTTTATCCCGAGCAGTTTTAGGAGTCATAGATCATATATGAAAAATTTCAGCTTTCTAGCTCAAAATTAGATTTTTTCCAAAATTTGGTTTTTTTGATTTTGTGGGCGTGTCTGTGGGCGGATTTCAAAAATTCGTAAACTTGATTATTTCGGGACCCTAGAGAGTATATGGTTAAAATTTCAGCTCTCTAGGTCCAGTTTAAAGGCCTAATTTTTGGCTACAGACGGACGGACGGACGGACGGACATGGCTAGATCGACATTACTATTGATGCTGATCATAAATATAGTAACTTTTAGGGGTCTACGGGCAATATTAAGGTATGTTACAAACTATGCGTCAAAATTAATATACCCTTAGAATAGGGTATAAAAAATGGGCGACACACAATTTTATGGTGAATTGTGAAACCAGAAAATACGACCAGAAATGAGCGGACACCAACAAAAAGAAATGCAAGATATTTTTTTTTTCCACCACGTTATAAAACTCCGTTGGAGTACGGCAAAATTTATTGACTTTAATTTCACAGCCGATTGGGAATCAAAGAAAGTCCCAGAATGACTCACGATCGCTTTTCCCGAACGATTGAAAATATTCGAAATTAATGGGTCGCGTGTCCCGTAGTATACCGGGAATTTTCGGAGGCACAATCCTATCGAGGTCACTAATCTTTCCACTTTATAGCCTAACACTTCTACTAACGATACTATAAAATATACAAAGTACTTAGCTTTTTCTTTTGTAAAATCCTTCACTCCTTTTCCTTTTCCTCTCGAATGGTTGGATATGATCCCGCCTTGACAAAAGTCTTCCTGCTCCCACAATTATCCTGAGCGGTATTGACTTTCCCTGCCGCCTATCTCGTTCCTCGAATAATTTTTCTTACTTTTTATTGGCTAACAAAGTCCCTTCTGGACGATAACAAAAACTTCAGCTGACTTTATGCCTGGTCAACCAAGAAGTGATCTTCCAGCTGGCTTTATCCATTTCGTCGGCCGGCATCCTCACTCACACATCCATACCTACATGGGGAAGCAGAGCCAACGACAGTTCAACAAGACCATTCAGCTGTGGCGCTGGAGTGGTCAACTGTTTCTTACTCCCCCATTCTCACACATACGTAGACCATTTGGCGGTCCATGTCCTCTTCTGCTGCACTATGTACTCTCACATCAGTGCGCTGACATGAACCCGCTAATGTTCTCACGCCCTTCAGGCGACCTTTCACTCAGTGAATTCGCCCATTACTCTAACTCTCCAGTAATGAACGAACCCTCCGACCGACCCTGGATCTGCCTTTATTCAGCCCATACCCTTTGTGACAGATCGCGAAGTAAACAAAGTATATTCGAGCAAGGAGCTAGATTTCCAACAAAATGCCGACTGCAGAATGTTGTGTATACTTTGTTTTTATAATAATTTCCCCACAACAAAACTCATAAATAAGTGCAGGATGCGGAGAATGGAAACCTCTTCCAAGATGTCCATCCCTAGGACCAAACCCAGAAAACATTCGCGAGCGAAAAAAAAAGGAGTTGGTAAGAAAATGTTTATGTGAATGAAGAATTTTTCCCTATTATACCTCAGTGGAATCGTGCGCAGATTTTTGGGAAAGGGACATGCCGATCGTGGGTCATTCTTTACATAAGTTTAATTTATGTTGGGCTCGTGGCCATCGTTCCATTTAAGTCTCGGAAAAGTTCCAAGACATCCAAATATTGTTTTTATTGACTGGGATGCTCGTCTACTGTCACCCCTTCTTAGTTTCACTGTGATGTGTTTGCGTTTGTTTGGCTTAGTGTAATCGCCGGTGCGGTGGCGATCGTTATTCTTTCAGCGTGATTAATGTGTATCACGTTTTGTGTCGCTCGTGTGTTGTGAGGGTGTTTCACAGGGCCGCCCGCCCGCACGCCTCTGCTGCTCCTTCGGTGCTCCCACGACGGAGTTGGGTCAAAAGGGAGCGTCATCCCTTCCCTCATCGAACGTGGCTCACTACCGTGTCTGTGGTAGATCTTTTTTTTCGCATTTGGGCCTTTGACTACTCGGACGGTCCGCCCGCGCCCGCGAATCTCATTTAAATTTGCAGGGTGGATGTTTTGGTGTGTTGCGTTAGTTCCACCCCGCCGTTGCAGACTGTCCGTCTGGTTGCAGAGTGCGTTGAGGTTACACTCCGCCTTTGCAGACCGTCCGTCTGTCATCATTTTTCCCAGACCGTCCGTCTGTATCGGTATGCACAGACCGTCTATCTGTGTCGGCTTTCCCAGACCGCCCGTCTGTCGTCCTTTCCCACAGACAGTCCGTCTGTATCAGTATCCACTGCTGCTCCGGTTTGGGGCCTCCTGCCCTTCAAGCCACCTGTGGTGGTTGCTCCCCAAGGCTCCAGAGACGTGGACCAATGGCTGATGGGACCATGGTTGCCCCTCCACCTCTTCAGACCGTGGGAATGCAGACCAAGAAAAGAGGGAAATTGTAAGGAGGGTCAAGGGAAAAAGAGACTGGCCCTTGTTGCGGGCAATTTGACCGCAACATTCTAACTAAAAAAAAAAGGAAGATGTTACAGTAGGTTGTGTACCCCTGCACATACGTAATATGTTACATTATACAATTGCATACTCATTGTTATATTATCCACAGAAGTACACAATACTCATGAGAATAAAGAACACCTCCAGTATCACTCTAGCTGTTGCCTTGTTACGTTACTTACGCGGTGCCTACCATAACAGTCCCAACACAATGTTGTGCTGAACCAAATACCTAGATTTTTTACTTTCTGGACAAATTGAATTGGAAAATTTCCTAGATTAATGCTAGGAACGCAAGATATATCCGGGCAATTTCTGCTAATTACTATGCATTTGGTTTTGTCGGGATTTAGCTTTAAACAATTGCGCTCGGACCAAGTTAGGATATTCTTGAGATCCTGATTGAGCTTATAGGCAGAATTAGTGATGAGACCGCGCTCACTGCTTATGTATAGTTGTATATCGTCTGCATACATATGTACTGACGAGTAATTGACAACAGTTGGGAGGTCATTAATAAAGATTGAGAAGAGCAGTAGGCCTAAGATGGATCCTTGAGGGACACCATTTGAAGTTGCTAAAAACTCGGATGGGACATCATTGATAAAGACGGCTTGCGTACGACCTGTAAGATATGATTGAATAAATTTCGCCGCAGAAGACGAGAGCCCGAATTGTGTAATAAGTTTTTCAACCAGAAGCCCGTGGTGAACTGTGTCAAATGCCTTGGAAAAGTCAAGTAGAGTCAGAAAAGTGGTGTAGTTTTTATCCATAACTACCCGTATATCATCTGTCACTTTAAGCAGTGCTGAAGTACAACTGTGATGTGGCCGAAAGCCCGATTGATATACGTAGAGTAAATTATTTTGTCGAAGATAGGCGGACAACTGATACTGAACACATTTTTCTAGGACTTTGGATAGATATGGTAGTATTGCGATGGGTCGATATTCTGCCGGGGCTCTACTTGTTGCTTTCTGTTTAAGGATTGGAATAATCTTAGCAGCTTTCCATGAAATTGGAAAAGTTGATGTCGTTAAAATAGTGTTGAATATATGGGTCACTATTGGAAGAATATATGGCAAAATCATTTTTATGAAATAAGGATGGATTCCATCAACACCAACAGCTTTAGATTTAATTTTAAAGACAGCTCTGACAACTTCTGCTTGCTCAACTTTCGAAAATTCAAAGGAGCCATTTGATTCGATTAATTGAGCTGCGTTAGTGCTTGTCGATTGTATTTGAATTTTGACGAAATCACGATTTAGCTGGTTTGGATCAACCTTATCCAACCCCGGATCTATTTTACCACAAATACCTTGCTGCCGTAAGTTCCTCCATAGAAGCTTGCCAGGAAGTTTATGATTAAAATGCTAACGGAAATAATCAATGGGGCTATTAAGAGGAGAAGTTGAGAGTAACTTAACAGCTAACGCCTTACGTACGTAAATGGCCACTCCACCGCCGGTTCTATTTTGCCTATCATCACGAAAAACTAAGAGGAGAAGTTGAGAGTAACTTAACAGCTAACGCCTTACGTACGTAAATGGCCACTCCACCGCCGGTTCTATTTTGCCTATCATCACGAAAAACTGTATATCCTGGCATTGAGTACACGCAATCAGATATTTTAGGATCAAGCCATGTTTCCGAAACGCATACAATATCTACATCAGAACCAACAAACAGACCTCTGAATTCGCCAAATTTGTATTTAGATAAACTCTGGGCATTATTTATAAAATGAAAATACAAACTACCTACAATACTTCCCAATTGCTTTCCGGGCGACTGGCAGTCGTCAACTGCAGCCGTACAGCGCCAGCGCCTCACGGCCTGCTCTTGCTTAGCTAATTTTAGTCAAAAAAGAACTAAGAGGATGTTACCTATAGATTGATTACAAAGAAACTTAAATCGTTTTGCGAGTGGATTTTGCAAACCGATTTCCGTTGGACTGAATTTCCTTGTAGCTCTTGCACGGGATACATTGTGCTTATTGTTAATGTTGCAAAAATGCATAATTGTTTGAATATAACTATTAAGTAACTCACGCGAATGTGATCCGCATCAAAGCCACATTTCAAAACATGAGTCCAATATGTGCACACGCCCCTACCGACGAGACTGATGACCCCATCAAGGAGGAGTCTATGACCTCTTGGGCAAAGCCTATACGGAGACCGTCCGGAGTACGATGTCAAAGTTGTACTCGGGGATTTTAATGCCAAAGTCGGTAAGGAAAACATCTTCGGCGGATTAGTTGATAAGCACAGCCTCAACGACACGACAACAGATAACGGCTACCGACTAATCGACTTTGCAGCAGCTCGTAATACGGTGATAAGTAGAACTAGGTTTCCAGTGCTCATGATCCACACAGCAACCTGGCGCTCTCCAGATGGTCAAACCGCTACCCAAATCGTCCATGTGCTTATTGATGCGAGACACGCATCCACTATCATAAACGTGCACACATTAAGAGGGACAACCGTCGACTCTGACCATTTCCTTGTTGCGGTTAAATTTAGAGTTCGACTGTCCAACGAGAAGGAGCTGCGAACTGCCCAAAAGAAGAAATTCGACGTTGGACGCTTTAGCATACCTCGAGTAGCCAGAGTCTACACAGAGCGGATAAGCGAGAGACCCTCCTCTGTGCATTCACCACCCACAAGCGCCAACAATATGTGGAACCGATATGGTGACATCATCAAGGAAGTAGCCGAAATCACCGTAGGTTACCAGCCACCCCAGAGAAAAAGCCCGTGGTATGATAATGTATGTGCTTATCGGAAGAAGGTGACAGAAGATGCGCATTTAAAAACGCTGCAGCGCAAAACAAGGGCAGCCAGGAAGAGTATCGAGCCAAGAGAAGGGAGGAGAAGAAGATCCTGCATAGACGCAGAAGAGGGCGTACGCAGTCTCCCAGCTCAAGGAAAAATCGAGGAGTCTCGCGATCGAAGCAACATCGGGAGATTTTACAAAACGAAGCGAAGCAACTGGCTGCTGGCTTTAACAACAGAACGCAGGCTCTTGGAAACAGCGACGGAAACCTACTCACCGAAGCGCAGGGAATAGTAGATGTATTTAAGCAGCATTTCCAATAGCTGATAAATGGGCATCATGTAGAGAGAGTGATAGGGCAAGAAAAGAACCCACGTGCTGTCAATGAGGAACAGATTTCACCACCCAGTATAGAAGAAAGCTATAAGAAAGCTAAAGAACAATAAGGCCGCCGGCTCTGATGGTCTACCAGCAGAGCTATTCAAATACGGAAGTGATGTTTTGGTAGTGCGCATGCACCAAATCATCAACCAGATATGGGTGGAAGAAAGCATGCCCGATGATAGGACTATCAGTTCCATATGCCCCATCTTCAAAAAAGTCGATCCTATGCCTTGCTAGAACTATCGATTCATATCCCTGCTTAATGTCGCTTACAAGATCCTATACAACGTGTTGTGTGAACGTCTGAAGCCGTTCTGCCACAAACTAATCGGCACGTACCAGTGTGGCTTCCGGCCCGTCAGATCGACAATAGACCAAATCTTCACACTAAGCCAATCCTGGAAAAGACCAATGAATTTCAAGTCGATACCCACCAACTTCCATCGACTTTAAAACCTCATATGATAGCATTCATCGTCAGGAGCTCTACGTGGAGATGGCTGAATTCGGGATCCCGGCAAAACGGACTCAGTCAGTCACGCGACACTTAAAAAATGTGCAGTTTGGAAGCAGCTCATCCGAATTATACCAAACTTGTAGCGGATTTCGGCAAGGAGATGCGCTTACATGTGACTTCTTCAATCTTCTGGAGAAAATAGTGCGAAGGGCAGGTGTCAACACGGAAGGTACTATCTTAGCTACTGGGATACGCGGACGATATCGACATCATCGGCCGTATTAGAGGCTTACATAAATGAAGACTAGACACAGTACATGCTCTCAATAAACAAACAAACCTCTGTCCACCGCCTAGGACAAAACGTCACTGTTGATAGCAATAACTTCGAGGTAATTAAGGAGTTCATCTAACTAGGAGTAAACACCAACGAATGACACCTTTGTGGAGATCCGGCGGAGAATTACGTTGGAAAGCCGCTGCTTCTTTGGTTTAGCGAAACAAATGGGTTCAAAACTCCTCACTCGAAGAACAAAATGCATGCTCTATCGAACATTAATCCTATCAGTCCTGCTTGATGGCTAATATTGGGTTCCTTTGAAAGAAAAATACTCCGTCGGATATTTGGTCCTGTGTGCGAGGAGGGCGAATGGAGGAGAAGATACAACCGCGAACTCTATGTGGTGTACCAAGATGTGGATGTAGTAAAAAAAGCTAAATCACGTCGACTACATTGGCTCGGCCACATTGAGCGAATGGAAAATAATGCCGCAGACAAGAGGATCTTCACCTCCCAGCCCCCTGGTTCAAGAAGGCAAGGAGGACCGAACCTCGGTTTTAAAGACCGGACAACTGGAAGTAGCGTACCCGGGATCGCAGAGGATGGAAGGCTGCAGTGTCTCAGGCAGAGACCCTTCACGGGTCGGGATCCCGTTAAGTAAGTAAAAGTAAGTAAGTACTGCACTACTACTGTATTTTATTTCACTCACATTGTTGATGTCTCAGATGATTGGAATGTGATGAAAGTCGAATGGATCTCGGTGAAATTTGTATCATAGTGGAGTGGGCCGTAAATATTAATGTTGTACTTCATGTCTTTCAACAATGCCTCCACACATTTTCAAGTCTTTAAAAACATCTACAATCATTGCATCAAAATTGGAAGAGGCTTTTATTCAACACACAATCTAGAGCGCCAGTAAGGTATGTTTATGTACCTGCATAACATATGTCGATTTGTTCATAGCATAATTCTGCAGGACGGACATTTCTGAATCCCCAATTATAAATATTACTCAAATGACTCCCCAAAGAGCCCGAATTGGAGCATTTAGCTCAAGAAAACAAAATAGACCAGTGTCACAAGGGAATATGATTGTGCAACATTACGCCACTAAAATGAGGGAATTGCGTGTCACTGATGATTTATAAACACGATTTTCTGTACTGATGGGAATTCATTTGATACCATCAGAAGTGAAGTAATCCAAATGAAAGCCAAATTACTCCTAATGGACATCCTTCGAATAATGAGAACCAACAACTCAACCTATGGACATACCTTTCCCAGCCGCAACGTTGCTTAAGTCATTTTGGAATTAACAATTTGTTAAGAGTCGCTCACTCAAATGATTGATTCACAGAAGGTGTGGTTTGTGGACTGGTAACTGGTGACAATGCAGAAATACGTATTCGAAGTTTATGGTCACGTTGCTTCATTCCATATATGTACGTACACGGTTTATCCAAAGAAACAAAGCAATGTTAACTTTAAATTGATTCCGCATAAATCAATAGGTAGCATTCAAGACAATCAATTCAGTCCCTCTATGATAGCTAGTATTTCGTCCGACTATTGTGTTATTCAGCACAAAAACATGTGAATCAACCACTTGCAGTACAGAGCACAACCATACATGCAATTTGCAATAATAATAATCACTTCCTTCGCAGTATGACATAACATCACCAGCAAACTTTCAGTATATCGCATACAAAATATAACAGAAATATTCATCCTTCGATGTCGTCATCGTTGTAAGGCAGCACAAGTAAAATCAGTAGCAGTATAAGTAGCAGCAACAACAGCATCAACAGCAGAACCACTGATGTGAAGTCCTTGTACTCGATTCCATTTGGATTTCATATAGACATCCATCATTCTCATTTCATGTCGTATTGTATATGAGTTTGGACTTAAACTAAACATCGTCATTATCATCCTGGTCATAGAAATGCATTGGGAACAACATAACATCTATTCCTTGTCAAAAGCACGATTATTTATGAACAATAGGAGTTATTGCAAGAGCCCTTCTCTAAAAGTAGAAGGGATTGAATATCACTGTCTTTGAATGTAACACAATCCGTGGGCAATTGTGCAATAGGAAGGAGTATGGGAAGCAGAATCTTGCCTCACGGGTATGACGACGAATATAACGATGATGACTTTTCAAGTGCCAAATACTACAGAAATGCATCTTTTCGAGAGGTTGTCGTAAGGAGATGAAGATTTTTATATATAAATATGTTGGCTTGATGGTTAGAAACACTTAATGCTTAATGAATCTGTAACTGGTTTGGTAGGAGTCCATTAATAGTACCATATTTCGGGAAGAAAATGAGAGCAAACTTTTAAATGTAGGCGGATCTTGCTTTTAAGGGACAACCGCATATTGTCTGAGTTAAAGACAAGATAAGCGTTTAAAAATAATTGAAGCTAACTGTTGGAATGAAAACTAATTGGCGCATTCTATCTAGTAATTTCTTCAAGCTTCACGCCTGTTTTCAATCGATGCTGCAGCCAGAAAAGGCTTCGGTGACTTACACTTACCTGATGAAAACGAGTTTGTAGCCGGACGACATCAATCATCACGTAAGCGTAGGGTGGATAAAGTGTCAGGATAACTCTGTGGCCGAAAAATACTTTTTCAAAGTTGAAAGAAACCCTTCTCAGTACAGACAACTACAAAAATGCTTAAATTTTTTGGAAAAATTGAAATTTTAGTCATTTATTGTATACTTGTACCAGGAGCAATTTTTGTAAAGCCTGGGATTGTTAATACTTGCACGTGCATCTTTGTAGCAAAGGGCTTAGATGCTATACTTTGTCCAAGAAAATATTGTCAGTACAGAGAAGATAGGATGTTTGTCTCTCATTCTGGTTGCAATGACTTACATAGATCGGTGCCTCTTTTAAGCTCTCACAGGGTTGACGTAGTGTGTATGATAATTCGCCATAACTCAGAGTGCAATTCTATTAGGGTTACTATCTTCCAATTTAAAATAAAAATATTGCGGATCGAAATAAATTCCGTTTCTCTTTTTCCTTTTCTGGTAAGATAATAATAGGCGCGTTTTTTTTAAGGGTATCTTCAGTAGACCAACAAAATATATAAATTTCGTAACACAAAAAAAAATCAAAACGAAAAATATATCACTGTAATCCAATTCATTCATTATACACTCTGTTCCAACTGAATAGGTACAAGCTTTTTCAAATCTATATGTCTCATTATTTCCATATAATGTACATGAATCTATAATTTGATGCTGCTAACTATGTATTTGTCTATAATGTTGCCAAAAGAAATGAGAAAGAATAATTCAAAAAGCACCGTTACTTTTTCTCTGGCTCTCTCGCAAAGCATTTCATACGGAAAAATGCAGTTTTTTTGCGTCAACTGAATAGGTACATAGTCATTATCTTCATTGTTCATGTGTGTTCCGAGAAGATTAGCCCGTTTAAACAATGTTTAACGTTTTCTGAGTGAATTAATTTATTTAATTGTCATTTGTTTGTAAATTTCCGCTGATGGTTTAACGGTGGTTTTTTCTGAACTTTAAGCCGTTTTAAATGATTCGCACTGTTGATCACTCTTCTTACCGTCGAAACACTAGCACTAACGCCCGCTTTTTGCTTTATTTTCGCAGCTGAGTCGCAGGAATTGGACGCACCTCGCAAAATTGCTCTTCTATCAGCCGCTGTTGTGGCCGTTTTATAACCTCCTTTTATATTTTTCCCGTACGACTCTTTATTTCTCAAGTACGAATAGATCAAGTTAAAGCTTCGTCCAATTTTGGTAGCTATAGCACGCCCGGTTAATCCTTGTTCCTTAAGTAAATCAACACTGCTAAGTGATTTTTTTCTACCCCCATTGTTCTCCAAATTTACAAACAAATGACAATTAAATAAATTAATTCACTCAGAAAACTTTAAAAATTGTTTAAACGGGTTAATCTTCTCGGAACACACATGAACAATGAAGATAATGACTATGTACCTATTCAGTTGACGCAAAAAAAACTGCATTTTTCCGTATGAAATGCTTTGCGAGAGAGCCAGAGAAAAAGTAACGGTGCTTTTTGAATTATTCTTTCTCATTTCTTTTGGCAACATTATAGACAAATAGTTAGCAGCATCAAATTATAGATTCATGTACATTATGTGGAAATAATGAGCCTTATAGATTTGGAAAAGCTTGTACCTATTCAGTTGGAACAGAGTGTAAATATTGTAAAACATAAAATACTAATTTCTAATATCACTACTCAACTAATCCGATGAGTAATTAAGTCTTTAGTAAGTCTCTTATTTCAGCCATTTTAAATGACTTGTTTTGGCTTGCTACAACCCCTTTCACTTGAGCTTAAACCAATTCAATTGGATTAAGGTCACAGTGATAAGACGGCAAGCGAAGCACTCTATGTCCCGCATTTTGCGCCATTTCATCCATGACGTATGTTTCATACTTGGCTTTGTAACGTTTAACGATTTCAAGCAACTCTGCTTTAACCATATCATTATCGAAACTTATCGCATTAGACCTCAACCACTTTTTCATTTCATCTTTTCTCGTGGAAGTGGATGGTGCTTTATTTTGTTTTCTGGAATGATAGGAAGCACTGTCCAAAACTATGACGGAGTTGGATTCTAGGCGTATTAAAATATCTTTAAACCATTTCTCGTACACATCAGCGTTCATGTCCTCGTGTTAGTCTCCGGTTTTTCCCGAAATGAAGCATAAAAGTCCTCCATCGACGAGACCTGTAGAACTTCCTCGTTGAGCCAGGTTTCATCAGTAAAAGAAAATTTTTCTTTTCTTTTCTCTAATTTTGTTTACTTCGCGTAAATATCTTCGTCTCCAAGAAATAATGTCACTTCTTTCTAACAACAGATTCTTTCGCTGACGTTTGACGAATTTAAGTCCGAGATCTTTTTGTAATATTGTATGCAAAGTTGATCTGCTTATTTTAGTTATATTTGCATTTTTTTGTACTTCGTATAAAATCTTGTCTAGCGCTGGAAGGTCATTATCCATAAAAAACTGATGGACTATCTGCCTAATGGAACATTTGGCAATATCGTAACAGAAAAAAAATTAGCTGCATTTCCTACGGCTTCCGATTTACTTTTAAAAAGGCAATAGAAATTTGCAGTTGCATCAACAATTTGTTGTTTCTTTTCTACACTTAGATCCTTTGAAGACTTTGTAGCCACGTTTCTCTTTATTCATATAAACAATAAAGTAAACCAATTGCTTAGAAGCACTATCAGCGATTTAGATAACAACCATTGTTTCCGCCTTATAAACACAATCAGGCGATTAGAATACAAAACTATATAACCACGACGCAATGTCATATACCTAAACAGATGGTAAAAAAAACTGCACTTGTGCAGCTGTACAATACAACAACAATCAAATTAAAACCGAATGGCAACACCCCACATAATAATTCGTTCTCAAAAGCTCCAAAGCCGAAAGTTCTTTGACAAAATCCATAGATTAATGATATGCTTCATTGTAGAGATGGTAATACTCTTCTGATGTGCTTCAGTCACACACACTGCTTATTTTGGTGGATGATAATAGCAAGCGAACACAAGACGATCATGCTCATTCCCCATTCGGCTGTGTGGGAGACTGGTTGTGGTGGTTGCATGCGAATTTTTGGGAAAATTACAACAACAATTCATTGGTATGACAGTGGTTTGGTTTTTATTTCAGTGGCAATTCTTGTTGAGTGCCGTGAGAGTATCTACAGGCACCACTCGTAGAAAAAAAGCTCCTCCATAAGACCTGTACTGACAATTTTTGTTGGATGAGGTAGAGTCTTATGCCTGAGTTTAGTTCTAGAGACTGTACAGCTATTAAAATGTGTCTTAAGCGAGGAGGGTTGGTTACTGAGATTATTTTAGCCTAAGTGTACCTCCTATTCGACTCACTGGCCCCACCTCCAACGGTGGAACAGGTAAGGCTTGTCGAGCATGCTCGTGGAGGTAACAAGCATTTGATCGTTGGTATGGACGCGAACGCGCATCATCGCGTTTGGGGTAGTACTGACTCAAATAGCAGGGGTGAATCCCTTCTAAACATCTTTGGTACCAGCCAGCTCGATATACTGAACACTGGTTATTGATGTAACAGTAGCAACCGCTGCTGCATCTGGCATCGTTTCGAGCTGGAATGTTTCAAGGGAAGAAACTGCATGTGATCATCGGTATGTTATTTTTAATTTAAATACTGCGACGCACTGACTGGGACGTCTATTCCACGGAGTTGCGGGGTCAGATAGGTTCCCAGCCTATCAGCATCCTTAGTAGCGATGACTTGGATAAGGCGACCGACACGCTACACAGCGGTATTATTACGGCCTTCCATACTGCTTGCCCGGAGAAGGAGGTTGGCGGTGCGAAACCAACCCGATGGTGGAACGCTAAGTTATCCCTTCTCAGGAAAAGAGTGGGGAGGCTGTTTAACAGGGCCAGGAAGTCTAACCTGGCAGCCGATTGGTCTTCTCATGCGGATGCGCAGAAGGAGTACAAGAGCCAAATTAAGAGCGCTAATAAGGTATCTTGGGAGAGGTTCTGCGGAGAACTGAAGGACGTTAGCGCGGTTTCGAGATTGCAGAGAGTTCTCTCAGCTGATCCGGGAGCCAGGCTTGACGTCCCTCGGAAGGCTGATGGCACCTCGACCAACTCCAATGAGGAGGCACTTCAACTGCTAATGGACACCCACTTTCCTGGCTGCAAAGCCAGATAGTTGCGTGTGGCCAAACAAAAGCAGAGCTACCACTGAGCAGTGGCGGGTCGCGGCGAGTATTGTTACGAGGGAGAGGGCGAGAGCTATTATCCTGTCCTTTTCTCCTTTCAAAGCTCCTGGACCTGATGGCATCTATCCCATACTCTTTCAAAAGGGTATAGAGATTTTGCTCACACTGCTAACTAAAATCTACAGCGTTAGCGTGGATCTGCGACATATTCCTTTGGCCTGGAGAAGAGCTAGGGCAGTTCTCATTCCCAAACCGGGAAAGGCCGCCTATGATCTTCCCAAAAGCTTCAGGACTATTAGCCTTTCATCATTTCTGTTAAAGGGCCTTGAAAAATTTATTGACGTACGGCTTAAGAGCATTCCAGCTTCGCTGGGTATTCATGATAGCCAACACGCCTATCAAAAAGGCAAGTCCACTGAGACGGCATTAACGGACCTGACGGACAGAGTGCGCAGGGCGCTCGACCGCAAGATCTATGCTCTTGCTGTCTTCATGAATATTGAGGGTGCCTTTGACAACCCCACCTTTTGCAGAATTGAGTCCGCCTTAACACTGAAGGGCGTCGATTCTACAACTGTGGAATGGATCTTGGAAATGCTTAGGAGCAGAGAAGGTACTGCTGCTGTTGGCGGCTGTTTCAGAACCGTGCGCGCTGTTAAAGGCTTTGCGCAGGGTGGTGTACTCTCCACTACATTTCATTCATTTATTTTATTTTTATTCATTTATTGATTATTTTAAAAATGGTATACATTAAGACATTGTGAAACCTTTTGGTCGACTCCTTGCTGAGAAGACTTGATGGGGAAGGTCACCCTGTTATTGGGTACGCTGACGATGTGTGTATCATTGTCAGCTGCAGGAGTTTACCAACTCTTTGTGAGCGAATGGAAACAGCGCTCAATAGTGTTGGGAGTTGGTGCCGCTCTGTCAGTCAACCCCGCGAAGACTGAGATGATGCTGTTCACGAATAGAAGGACAATACCTCAACTGAGGTGGCCTTACTTCCAGGGCACTCAACTAAAGCTATCAAGCAAGGTTAAGTATATGGGTATTGTTTTAGACCCAAAGCTTAACTTTTGAAGGCAACTAACATTCTCTGGCAGTGCCGTAGGATGTTCAGCAGAGCCTGGGAACTTAGTCCCAGGCTGGTTCACTGGATTTACACGTGCATCGTTAGGCCATACCTTATGTATAATGCGATTGTATGGTGGGCTAGAGCTCACATCCTCAAACGTCAACTGACGAAGCTACAGCACCTTGCGTGCTTATGCATTACAGGTGCGATGAGAGGACTTGGCCCACAACCATCCTTGGATGCTGCTCATCCGTCCACAAACGTGAAATGACTTCGGCTCTACGCCAACAACATTCCGAATACTGACACGACTTTTCTCATGCAGGTATTCGAAAAAGCTAGTGGACGGTCCAAAAATCAGCATAGCTAAATTTTTCCTTCAACTAAATAGGAAAGACTTGAGATCCTTGATTGGCCTCATCCCTGTTTTCACTCCTCTTAACGAGCACCTAAAAACCATCCACATTAGGAGCTCGGGCGTATGTGAGTGCTGCTTAGAGGCGGATGAAACGGCATCTCACTTCATCTGTGAATGTCCTGCTTTCGCCACCAACCAGTCTCAACACTATAGGCAAACCATTCGTCAACGAAAATGAGATGGGGGACATTGAACTTGCTAGTATCCTTCGCTTTGCCAAGGCTACTGGCAGGTTCTCGCTCACTGATTCTTACTAATCGCCAATAAGCAGCGAGCGGGCAGCTACGCTGAAGTACAATGGGCCAATCTAAGTGCTTGTCATCTACTGATGACCCCACTGCACATACAATACAATACAATTGTATACTTGCTGAACTCGCACGGCTTCGCCCGTGCTCAAATATTTTATTGGCCACTATGTTCGAGTAGACTACATAACTGTATGCAACAATTCTACTCAAATATCTACAATGAAATCGTTAGACAGATAAAAAAAATGCGAATACAGCGCCACCTATCAGAATTCAACATTAGGTCCGTTCGCGAACTAATATTAACGTTAATTTATATACAATTTCGTGCGAAACTACACAACAGCGTTCGCATAATGAAAAAAGGGTAAAAAGATGTATGAAAGAAAAATTTACTTTCGTTCATCTTTCTTCACACAGAATTTCGGCTGGTAAGAAAATGAAAACTGTCAAATGCACTGTCAAAAATTTCAAATGACACATTGATATGGCAGAAGGACAATTATTTGTTGAATGTTCTCCAAAAACATATCTTATATATTAATACGGAGTTGCCTATAACGTGTTTCCACCCATTTTTGCTTTTATACGTCAGATAGATATGCCAACACTATATATATTTTGGTAGGGGACAATACATAGAAGTGCACAATACAATTATCCACATATATAACACACATTATGAATTACAGCAGGTAAAATGACGCGAATTGGATGAAATTACAACATCAACAACATTGCTGTGTGGTTACTTGATAATGCTTGAATGTACTTGAAGTTACTTGGACATGCTTGAAGTTACTTGAAAATGCTTAAAGTTACTTGAAAATAACGGAACAATTTTATATCATGTGAAATCAGAGAATGCAATGTCGAAAAATTTAATTTTCCGATTAATATGTATAACAGTCGACATTGTTTATACCCTACTCTAAGGGTATATTAATTTTGACGCATAGTTTGTAACATACCTTAATATTGCCCGTAGACCCCTAAAAGTTACTATATCTATGATCAGCATCGATAGTAATGTCGATCTAGCCATGTCCGTCCGTCCGTCCGTCCGTCCGTCCGTCCGTCTGTCGGCAAAAATTAGGCCTTTAAACTGGACCTAGAGAGCTGAAATTTTAACCATATACTCTCTAGGGTCCCGAAATAATCAAGTTTACGAATTTTTGAAATCCGCCCACAGACACGCCCACAAACTCAAAAAAACAAAATTTTGGAAAAAATCGAATTTTGAGCTAGAAAGCTGAAATTTTTTATATATGATTTATAACTCCTAAAACTGCTCGGGATAAAAAAATTTCAAAATCCGCCCACTGACACGCCCACAAATAAATAAAATTATTTTTTTATACCCTATTCTAAGGGTATATTAATTTTTGAAAATCCAAAGTTTGAGCTAGGGAGCTGAAATTTATAATATATACTCTCTAGGGGCCCTTTATTCTCATGTGTTAATTTTTTTTACATCCGCCTACTGACACGCCCACAATTAAATAAAACAATTTAATTGAAACACCCAAGTTTGAGCTAGGGAGCGTTTTTTTTTACAAAATCCTTTAAATGTTATATAACAAAATATGTAGAGCGTTCTTAATAATTCAACCATACTTAGACTTTTGTCACGCCCACTTATGAGGGATAGGAATAAGAATAGGGTATCCAACAGTTCGCCCAAGCGGACTGTAGCCCGTCCCTATGTTTTTTTTTTTCAACTTATAGAATAAATTGATCGAATTTCGACCATGGGGCGACCCCTAGTCAACGTATAAAGAGCGGTAAGTTATATTAGAAGAACGACCAAATAATTTTATGATGATGCTTTTGGTTTTAGACCAACAATACAGGGGCGAAATGACTAGTTGCATACTTTTATCCAGCCAATCTACCGGTCCCGATACCTCAAAAAGCAGCAGTTTGGACTTTTTCCAATTAAAATAGAGGACGACCAAGACAGTAACCAAGAAGTTAATAAAGAAAAAACAAGTGAAGTGGCCATAAAAAATGCTGGGCTGGAGGCGACAACAAAAAGTTTGCTGTTGTAGCGGCTGAGGTCGAATTTAAATGGAAATATACCTCTTCACTACTCTAAATTGTAACTTTATTAAACTAAGAACTATATTGATTAATATAAGGAAAAGTATGTATTTTAGTTTTAATCGACCGATTTGATGAAGATGCTCGAGAAGACAGCCTCCGGAAATCATGTTCGATGTGTTCGTTATGGATGTTGTGGATCGAAATATTTGAATTGCAAATCAGATGGGTGAATTCAGTCTCCACAGTACTCCCCACCTAGAGACAGCGATTATGAATTTGTAGATTTAAATTTTACCTTCACCTATCATCGCGTTATATAGGGCGGTGTTTCTTCCTCCTTCTTTGATGACGAGAACTCTGCGTTGTTTTCATTTAAGTACGCTCGATTGATTGAAATATTGATATGCTTTCCATCCTTGTCGATTGTAAAATAATTGTCCGTTCTATTGATTGTTCGGTAAGGCCCATTGAATGGAGGATACAAAGGGGGCTTAACAGCATCATCTCGAACTTAATTTTACCGTGAGAAGTTGTTTTTAAATCCTTCTGGATGAAAAATTGTTTTTTCGAATGCGATGAAGTGTGCGGAAGGCAGATGGTAGCCATTGAATCCCTCAATGACTTAACAAAATCTGCTTCGTTGCTGCTGCCACCTTCGGGTGAGATGTCGAAAAACTCTCCTTTTTTTTTTTTTTTTTTTTTTTTAATAAAATCCAAATCCCAGAGCACTCAGACTCGGTAACGGCCCATTGTACTACCAGGCAGAACTCTCCTGGTATATACTCAGGTTCATGCCGTAAAGCATTTCGGCTACTGTTACGTTAATATCCTCCTTGTGTATCGTACGAAGTCCAAGTAACACTGTCGGCAACACGTCGACCCACTTCGTCGAGGTATGACACCGTATTGACGCCTTCAGAGTTCGGTGCCACCGTTGAATGAGACCTTTGGATTGGTGGTGATACGCAGTTGTTTGTAAGTGCTTGATGCCCAGCAATTTCGTTAGCTCATCAAAAAACTTGCTCTCGAACTGTCTGCATTTATCGGTGGTTATTCGTTACGGTACGCCAAACCGGCATATCTAATTTTCAAAGACGTTTATCATCATCGTTTATATGTTGAAACCTGCGGTCGGTCGCGATATAACTGCGTGGTGGCGCAGAATTGTGTTTATGCGTCTTACATCGTTGACACGGTATACACGCCTATGTCCATCGCCGGCAGTCTATCTTGATACTATGCCAGACAAATCAAATGCCATAAGTCGAATGGTATGCTTGGATGAGCCAGTGAGTGCACGCTATCAAACGTCTCAACTCCCTGGGAATAAAAGGTCGAATTTGATTGGTTGATACGTCACAAAATACCTTGCTCTTTTCATTTCCAGGGACAGTGTACTGTAATAACTTTAAAGATGTTGATTTCTCGCGTAATATAGTCTGCAACTCTTCATCTTGTCTTTGAGCTTCGGCTAGTTGGTTGTAGTCGATTCCTTTGACCGCTGTGATAGCATAAATGCGCGAAAACGAATCAGCGACGACGTTAGCTTTCCCTGGAATATACCTCACGTCCGTAGTAAATTAGCTGATGAAACTGAGTTGCGTGAGTTGTCGTGGCGAGGACTTCTCAGGTTTTTGGTAGAAGGCAAATGTCAATGGCTTATGGTCTGTAAATATGACAAAACTACGACCTTCTATTAAGTGTTGAAAGTATCTTACCCCATAATAAACACTTAGCAGGTCCCTGTCGTAGGTGCTGTATTTCGTTTGGGTTGCATTCAGTTTTTTTGAAAAAAAATCCTAGTGGCTGCCAGGATTTGTCGACGAGCTGTTGTAATACAGCACCTACCTGTTATCGATGAATCGCTGAAAAGTTTGCCCAGCATTCCGGAGTCCGAATGTCATTTTGCAAAACTCGAAGAGTCCAAACGGGGTTATGATGGTGGTTTTAGGGATGTCGCTGTCCACAACCGGAATTTGGTGGTATGCGTGCTGCAGATCCAGCGTCGAAAAGATATTTTGAGCGTCGAGGAAATATATGAAGTCCTGTATATGGATACCTGTCTGGTATGGTTACAGCATTCAAAGGACGAAAATCCCCGCAAGGTCTCAATTCCCCGTTTCTCTTAGGAACCATATGAAGTGGGCTTGCCCACGGGCTTTTCAATGGACGGAAAATACCCTGTTTTAAGCATTTTGGGTGACAGACGCCTTGCTCGAGAAAACAATGGAGGTCCCTTTGTCATTATGTGATGGGTTGTAGAATGTGCCGTGGTTTTTGGATGTGGCAGCGATCGTGTGATGTCTTTGAATTCTGAAAGTAGGGAATTGTAAGGGTATTTGCAACAGATATTTGTTATTTGTAGAGAATGTATATGAGCTTAAATACCACTGGATACCACCGCGGTTTTGGTATCGATTATTCGTTTGTTTCATAGAATCACCATCAGCACAAAGTGTCGCAATAAATCGGCTCTTATGATCGCACGGTGAACATCGGCAATTGTGAATGTCCATTTGAAACTATGGTGCAGTCCCAAATTTAGCAATAAGGTTCTCTCACATTATGTTTTTATTTTTGAGTTGTTCGCCGCGAAAAGAAAATTTGATTGGGAAATTTGACGTTTCTGATTTGTTGTTGGTGGAAGCAGGGAAATGTCAGCGCCGGTGTCGATTAAAAATTTAATTTTAGTGATGGGATCTGGTATAAATATGCGGCAACTATGGAAGCTACTGTCACTTGCCGCTTCGAGTGTCGGGCCTATTAGTTTTCCAGATTTTTTGTTTTTTTGTTGAATGAACACGGAGAGCGGCAGTTCCTGGCCTTGTATCCGTACTCGTTGTGGAACCAATAATAGTCTTCACAGCGTGATTTGGATCTATTGCGGTAAAAATCTTTGCTTTTCGATTTTGACCTTGAATGTCTTCCACCACCATTCCTGATTGCTGAAACACAATATTTTAGCTGTTCGACCTGCTCTGTGAGTTAAGCGATTCGAGTCTCGAGGTCCGACACTGGTGCGAGCGAAACAGCTGCTGGTTTCTTTTCTATGGAAAATGCATAAGATGTGTCTGTCATCTTAGAAACTTTGTCAGCTAAAACTGCTAAACGGGGAAGTTCTTCGTTGCTGATGCCGATGATAACGCGAATGTCTTGCGGTAAGCGCTGAAGCCAAAGAGACTTTAGAAGGCCAGCATTTACAGCTTTTCCCGCCAACTCTTTCAAATGAGATGGGATTCCGCCCGAATTTGTTAATGTAGGTATGTAGGTAATGAAATTAATAATTCCGAGCTTTCGCTTCATATAATCCATTCAATTAAAATTCTTTATTCAAAAGTTATATTAAAATTAAATACAATTCCAATCATAGGGACGGGCTACAGTCCGCTTGGGCGAACTGTTGAATACCCTATTCTTATTCCTATCCCTCATAAGTGGGCGTGACAAAAGTCTAAGTATGGTTGAATTGTTAAGAACGCTCTACATATTTTGTTATATAACATTTAAAGGATTTTATAAAAAAAAAAAAAAACGCTCCCTAGCTCAAACTTGGGTGTTTCAATAAAATTGTTTTATTTAATTGTGGGCTTGTAAGTAGGTGGATTTAAAAAAAATTAACACATGAGAATAAAGGGCCCCTAGAGAGTATATATTATAAATTTCAGCTCCCTAGCTCAAACTTTGAATTTTCAAAAAAAAAAAAAAAATAATTGTTGTGGGCGGATTTTGAAAATATTTACACATGAGCATAAAGGGCCCATAGAGAGTATATATTATAAATTTCAGCTTCCTAGCTCAAACTTTGGATTTTCAAAAATTAATATAGCCTTAGAATAGGGTATACAAAAATTATTTTATTTATTTGTGGGCGTGTCAGTGGGCGGATTTTGAAATTTTTTTATCCCGAGCAGTTTTAGGAGTTATAAATCATATATAAAAAATTTCAGCTTTCTAGCTCAAAATTCGATTTTTTCCAAAATTTCGTTTTTTTGAGTTTGTGGGCGTGTCTGTGGGCGGATTTCAAAAATTCGTAAACTTGATTATTTCGGGACCCTAGAGAGTATATGGTTAAAATTTCAGCTCTCTAGGTCCAGTTTAAAGGCCTAATTTTTGCCGAGGGACGGACGGACGGACGGACGGGCATGGCTAGATCGACATTACTATCGATGCTGATCATAAATATAGTAACTTTTAGGGGTCTACGGGCAATATTAAGGTATGTTACAAACTATGCGTCAACATTAATATACCCCTAGAATAGGGTATAAAAAGCGTAGCGATTTACTTGTCGGTTGTCAATTTACAATTGACCATGTGAGAAATATGGAAATTCAAGATTTATGCCACACACATCCAGCGATTGTCCTTGCGACTTATTAATTGTCATAGCAAAAGCGAGACGTACGGGGAATTGAAAACGCTTAAATACGAAAGGCAAATCGTTCTAAATAAGTGGAATCAGCGGAATAAGAACATCTTCGCCTTTAAATTTTCCAATCAAAATCGTTGCTTGAATAATATTTGATTTTATGTAGATTCTTCACAATCAAACGCGTACCGTTGCAAAGTTTTGGTGCATTTAGGTTGCGCAACAAAATTATTACTGTGCCGACTTTTAATTCCAAATTGTGTGGAGGCAAGCCTGAAACATCCAAAGAATCAAAAAAATCCGTGGGATAGTTGGTGGCTTCGTTGTCATCCTTCACGGAGTCGACTGATTTATATGAATGTAACTCACCAGCTATTTGATTTTGAATGGCGAAATTCAAATGATCGACATTCTTGTTTTTCGCAGCCAAAATCGCTCTTACACTCAACCAATCATGGTCAATATAATTCTGAGCGATATTCGGGAAAACATTAATGATTAGTTCTTCCGGTGTCGTTGTAAAGTTGCAAACATTTTGTGGAAACTCAATCAGGCCGGTGTTTAATTCTGCTGGAATCTCGCCATTGCCCATCGCCAACAATTACCTGGAGAGCTCTGCAGCGGACTGGTAATTTTGTAAAGCAACTCGCATGTTCGTTTTCAAATGCAATTTCTTTACGTATTGCCATAAAGCAGACGCCTTCAAGCAAGCATTCAATTCATCTGCCGGAGTTGATCTCGGAATGACAGGCAGCGTTTGACGAAAATCGCCAAATAGCAAGATCATTGCGCCACCGAAATGTCGGTTATCATTACGAAAATCTTTCAAATTACGATTCAGGACTTTCAATGCGCGTTTGTGAGCCATTGTGCATTCGTCCCATCCCATATGATCTTACATTGCTGCAGTACTTTCGCCATCGCAGTGTTCTTTGAAATGTTGCATGTAGGTTCTTCATCTACTTGCGGATTGAGTGGCAATTTCAATGCAGAATGAGCTGTTAGACCGCCTTCTAACAAAGTAGCCGCTATCCCAGAAAAGGCGAGTGCCAAGGCAATCGCAGATCTCAAACGAATCGTAGCTAAAATCAGTGAAATCAGGAATGTTTTTCCAGTTCCACCGGGCGCATCAAGGAAGAATATTCCGCCATTTTCGTTATCGACTGCTTGCATTAATTCATCGTACACTTTCTTTTGTTCTTGATTCAACATTGGCACATTTCCATTTCCAATCCATTTCTTGCCCCCCAATTCTCGATTAAATGCGTCTTGCATTGCGCGATTTGGCTGTGGCATCTCCAATTTGCACAACAAATTGCCACTCATGAGCAGACATATATCCTCGATCAAAATCAAAGCTTTGTTGCGCATTTCATCTGACATTTCCAGTTCATTATCTGATGTCACAGTGCGAATTCGATGCAAAATATCATCGGCCATTATCATCCTTGTATTTATTCCACAAATCTTTAGGATTTGATGGAAAACATGTCGAAATTATGATTGCGAAGAGTGTCCTGAGTTGATTCGCAGGCGCAGTGATAGTGGCATCGGCCAGCGTCATGTCCCAATAATTGTCGTTTTCAAGCAATTGCCTGCGTTGGCAGGCTTCTCAATATATAGCACACAACACACCGTCAACAGTCCGCAGCGCTTCGAACGAAGTAGGGCCACATACATTGACCAAAAGCATTCTCAAATAGAACCATTCGAACTGTGTATATTTACCAAGTGCATCACTTGCATAAACACCACGGAATCCGGGAACTACGTCACCTTGTTTCCGCCGCTGGAACTTCTTCGATGACGCATTCCATGAAGGATTCAAACACCATCCAACAAATCAAAGTATCGACTCCGTTTCAAAAAGTTACTTTGTGTAACATAATAAACATAAACAAACTTATTACATATATTTAAAAACTAAATTTCAAAATTGTTGACAACAACAATTTGCTTGGCAAATAATTAAAATGATTGACAACAACAATTGCTTTTAAAATTTTAAATATTTTTTTTGTATTTGAAGTGTCACCCAGTTTATTTTTTTTTCAAAGTGCATTTCCCCATACAAACTTTCATGGCGGTTGCGCCTTCTTTCAAAAATTTATCATACCAATATATTAACCTTCTCTGCATGGTCTATTAACCAACAAAAAAACTAAATCAAAATCAGATGTGTGTGGCAGTCGGTAGGTAGTTATTTTTATATTTATATATCTATTAAACTAAGAACTATGTTGATTAATATAAAGGATAACTATGTAGGTATTTTGGTTTTAATCGACCGATTTGATGAAGATGCTCGAGAAGACTGCCTCCGGAAATCATCTTCGATGTTTTCGTTATAAAGATGCGTTGTGGATCGAAATATGTGGATTACGAATCAGATCGTGAATTCAGAGGAGGGATTAGATGAAGTCGGTAAATCACACAAAATTCAGACAAAAAAAAATGTGGGCGTACATTCAGCAAATATTGGTTTCGAAAGGTTACGAGTTTTCTGCTGCCCAAATCTAGGGCAAATGCAGATTGCTAGAACGGCAATTTAAGACAATGAAAAACCACAACACCCAGACTGGAAGAAACCGGAAGACTTGTCCTTTTGAAAGGTTACATACTTAATATTTTATACAATGTTTTTTACAGCGAACTTGGAAATATTTTAAAAGAAAAAAAAGGAATATTTCCAGAAATCATCTTGGGTGAAAACGAGTCGCGGGACAGGATAGATCTCTTAAAAATTGCCGGAATTGATTCTGAAGATCAAGCTATTCAGAATGCATGTAGTTGGTTTAATCCAAATAGGTAGGTACATAAATATTTATGCAAATACTAAAACAATTTTTCTTTATTGACAAATTGAATGACAGTACACTGGTCCGGAAGCTGGGCATCATTCAGAGACAGCAAGGTAAACCTCAACGCCAAGCTGAACCGAAAGGACTTGAAGGGTCAATTCTGCTATGTGCCATTCGGATATGTATTGTTAATAAATAAAAAATATTCACAAATATGATAGAACACCTATACTCGTACATACTAACAATCGGGTCTTCGCGGTAACTCTGACATCGCGTCTTCCCACGTCACTGTTAGCACAAAAATGGCGCAAACATTTAAATATGAAAAGTGCAAGAAAACAACCCGAATAATGTAATTGGTACTTAAAAACTTAGCAAAACGTAGTACCTTCATAGAACATAGCGAATCGTATATACGAGTATGAAAATGAGTCAACATTACCCGCACAAATGTATTATGCGTGCGGTAGTAAAAAAAGACAACACCACTGTTCTGCGTCTGGTCTCACAAACTTTTGATGTGTAAATATCTTTTTCCTCGGTAGAGGTTAGTTGGAAATATCGAGCGTCACCGTCACGTCAGATTTTCAGGTCGGACGGCAAAAAACCAAAGATTGAGCTAGGGAGCTGAAATTTATAATATAGACTCTCCAGGGGCCCTTGATGCTCATGTGTAAATATTTTTTCCAACAATTTAACGAAAAAAGGCACAGGAGCAATTCTTTTATTTCGTTATACATTTTCCAGTTTTAATTATGTTAAATTTTAGAGATTATTATGTCCTTACACACCGGGAAGTTGTGTGGAAGTAGATTTGTTTTGAATAATTGAGGTTGTATCGCTTGCAGTTTGTTGTAAATCAGTTGAAGGTAAGAGAAAAAATATCGATTTGTACTTCGGTAACCGATGGCCGATTTAAGAATTTCACTTTAAGTTGTAATAAGGTTATTTACCAAGTGGTCCTTGGAGAACCAAATAAGCCCGAAAAAAACATTTTTTTTCAAAAACTCCTAGAAAACCGCGCAGTATATTGTGTTCAATGTTATTTGACTAACACATTTTTTGGAACAACAAAAAGGTCATTAAAAGTAGAAAAAATGATATTTTTCCAAAATGCCATTATAATCCACACGGTATATCTGTGTTCAATGTTATTTGACTAAAAGGTCCTTGCAACAACAAAAAAGGTCCAAGTCGAAGAAAATATATTTTTCCAAAATCCACACGGTATATCTGTGTTCAATGTTATTTGACTAAGAGGTCCTTGCAACCACAAAAAAGGTCCTTAGAAGTCGAAGAAAGGATATTTTTCCAAAATGCCATTAGAATCCACACGGTATATCTGTGTTCAATGTTATTTGACTAAAAGGTCCTTGCAACAACAAAAAAGGTCCAAGTCGAAGAAAATATATTTTTCCAAAATCCACACGGTATATCTGTGTTCAATGTTATTTGACTAAGAGGTCCTTGCAACAACAAAAAAGGTCCTTAAAAGTCGAAGAAAGGATATTTTTCCAAAATGCCGTTAGAATCCAAACGGTATATCTGTGTTCAATGTTATTTGACTAAGAGGTCCTTGCAACAACAAAAAAGGTCCTTAAAAGTCGAAGAAAGGATATTTTTCCAAAATGCCGTTAGAATAAACACGGTATATCTGTGTTCAATGTTATTTGACTAAGAGGTCCTTGCAACAACAGAAAAGGTCCTTAAAAGTCGAAGAAAGGATATTTTTTCAAAATGCCATTAGAATCCACACGGTATATCTCTGTTCAATGTTATTTGACTAAAAGGTCCTTGCAACAACAAAAAAGGTCCAAGCCGAAGAAACTATATTTTTCCAAAATCCACACGGTATATCTGTGTTCAATGTTATTTGACTAAGAGGTCCTTGCAACAACAAAAAAGGTCCTTAAAAGTCGAAGAAAGGATATTTTTCCAAAATGCCGTTAGAATCCACACGGTATATCTGTGTTCAATATTATTTGACTAAGAGGTCCCTGCTACAACAAAAAAGGTCCTTAAAAGTCGAAGAAAGGATATTTTTCCAAAATGCCGTTAGAATTCACACGGTATATCTGCGTTCAATGTTATTTGACTAAGAGGTCTTTGGAACAACAAAAAGGACCTTAAAAGTCGAAAAAAAAAATATTTTACCAAAATGTTTGTTGTTCCTAGCACCCCTCATTCCAATAACATTGAACTCATTATACCGTGCCGTTTCTAAAGACATTTTGGGAAAATATATTTTTTCGGGTTTAATTATTGTGGCTCCAAGGACCTCTTTGTAAAATAACCTGATGTAAAATAAAAGGGACATTCAATCAATTTTTATTTTGAACGCAATATGCATAATAAATCCCAATAAATTATCACCATTACAGCAAAATAAAAAATCTGGATTTAGTTATTAGTTATTACCTAGGCAGCTAAAAAGCTATCTACATCTAAAAACTAACCAACTTTTAGTTGTCATCCGCAACTAACTTTGGCAACCTAACGAGCTTAGTTACACAAGCTGCATCTAAAGCTAATAGTAAAAATTAGTTGTCATTATGATAACTAACCACCAAATCGACTGCATTTTTAGCGCAGCTAATTTAACCGTGAGTGCAGCGTGGCTCACAGGTTTTTTTTTCGTCTTCGACTTTGTTACACATTCGCAAAATAGTAGGTGCGTTTCTTTGAGTAATGTATCCAAAGGAGTTTTTGAATTAACTCATTATACAACAACAACATTGTATCGCCAGCAATATTGGTGATTGCTGTCGATAACATCCACAGCAGGGTTAACTTGGATAAAAAAATATTCGACTTTTACGACAAGCGCTGTTTGTTTGGGGAGTGCACGGGAAATGTGTCATCCACGAACCAAAATGTTCCGAATGACACTGACCAACCATTAATCCTCAATATAATATGTACCTCATGAAGATACCACTGCTGCTAGAACAACCCACTGCATTAGCGATTAGCATCAGACTGCTATTCATCATCCTTCTTTTCTTTCTATTCATTAGAGCACCCCTTCCTTTATGACTAGATTTAAAATCACGTCAACATTCCATGACCCCGCAATCAAAATCGAATTAACTCGCAACACATCGATTCGGAAAAAAAAAAAAAAATAAAAACACATATACTCGTATGTACTATTAAAATGGAATATTAATGAAGGCATAGCCGCTGACCAAGGCCCACCCATCGTAGACATTCATATCCTTGTAGCATTTGATCCTTATCAACAAATTGATTACCACAGCGCAATTAGCTAGAAGTAATTCCTGATGTGATCAGGTATTTTTCATGTTTTCCACTACAGTGCGCACATTCCGCTTGTAATTACATTAAATCCGATTTACGTAACTCGGTATGCGTAATTAGCTTAATGAGCATTGTTTTTGCTGAAATATCGAACTAAATTCGGACTCGCACTATGTGTCGGTGCTCCTTAAACGTGGATCTGATGCGACCGCAGTGTCGGGGTCCGAGCTGCCAAAAAACACAGTGCGACTATGTTAGGATGATGCTATGAAGCACAACATTGATTGATTCACGTTTGAAGGGTGAAATCCAAGTTCATTATTATGCGTGTAGTGCACACTCATCGTCCAGCAAGCTTGAAAGCTATATATAACATGACAACATATACTGAAGCCGGTTAGAGGGCTGTTGACTGTAGACTGTATCTTTCGGATTTTAAAATACGTTTTCCGCCATACAGTTTGTGAAGGCGATATTGTGTTGGGTGGTCTTCGTTTGCATGTGTTGTGCGTTAGTGATTGCTATGTCAATTGTGTGGAGAAGCAAATTATTGTTGTTAACTCCATTCGCAACGAAATTACAAAGCGTCAGCACCGCAATGTCCAACGATGCTCTGGCCCTGTGTTGTTCATGCCGCACAACGTAAATTCGAAAATACCAAAATTACAGTGGGTTCCGAATCCCATTTGCGTTCCAACGGGTTGCAGTCACTGCAGAGGGATGATGAAAATGCTCTATATTCTAATCGAGAATTATCGTTTCGTTCTAACCATTCTGGATTTCCAGGACAATAACCAGGGGCAGACGTTCTAGTAATGGTGTGTTTTATCTGTGCTTCCGCATATAATTACAAATTTGAGTTTACATTGCTCGAATGGGTGGCTTCATTGTGCTGCTTGATTGTATTTAATTGAATATATAGTTTTGCAGTCCGAGAGCTGAGCTTGCATCCTTCGACATATTTAGTGAATGGAACGCGTTCAGAAGAGAGTTGGTGTTTTCCTATATGATGAAAATATTCGGGTATAGTAATGAATCATTTGATGCCCCGAAACTTTTTTCACTAAATTCTTACCTTTGCAATATTATTGACAACATCCTCGAATAGGAAACATGTGAGAAACATTGGGAATACCTACAGTTTGCTAGGGCGAACTGTTGGATACCCTATTCATATCCATATCCCTCATAAAGTCGGCGTGTCAAAAATCTTGATATGACTGAATTGTTAAGAAGGGTCTACATATTTTCTTTACAACATTTAAAGTTTTTTATCGAAAAAACTAAATTTTTGTAAAGAAAATGCCACTTAAAAGTGGGCGTGCAGAAAACTTTATATAAAGGAATTGTTCAAAACGACTTTATCTACATACTTTGCGAAGAATATGACTTTCATTTACAACGATTTCTTCAATAAACTGGTTTATTGTAAATAACGAAAGTGTCGGTCTGCGGATTTTTAAAATATTTACTCATGAGCATTAAGGGCCCCCTAGAGAGTATCTATTCCGAATTTCACCTTCTAGCTTGAGTTTGAAGTCTAATAATTTTTTTTTTGCCACGGACGTACAGACGGGCATGGCTAGATCATGTTACAAGGGAAAGGTATCTTACAATCTATGAGTCAAAATTAATATACCATTGGAATAGGGTATAAGGATAAGAAAATCGTTATGCCATTGTTCAAAAAAAAACTGTTTTTTCGATTAAACAAACAAACTGTGTTGATGTTATTTGTGTCACTGAGACGTGCTTAAGCGAGATATTGAAGATGTTTTCTATCAAACCTCCAACTTTAATTTATTTATGAATGTGACAGAGTAACATTGACAACTGTTGTGGTGGTGCTGCTATTTATTGTAGATCTCCTTTAAATTGCAAACTTGAGGCAAAATTGGAAGGATCTATGGTTGAGTACGTAATTGCGGAAATATCTGATAATAACATAAAATTCGGGTTGGGTTCGATATCCCACTTTTTATAATCCCGATTCTTAAAATCCCGCTATTAATTCCGCTTTTTATAATCCCGCTTTTTTAAAACCCCGTTTTTTACAATCAAAAGTAGTTGTTGTTGATAAGAAAATGAAAATAAATTAAGCAATGAGTGTTTTTTGAAATGCGGTTTATTTTAACATTTATCATTTTTAGAGGAAGTAACAAAATAAGAAATAAATAATATTCATTTTTAAGTTATAAATATGACAATCTTCAATAATTTAAAAAAAAATTTAAAGTAATGTTACCTACCTATATGATATTCTGCAAAAGGGAACAAAAAAAACTTCAAACCATTAACAACATTTTTTATTTTATTAGTTTAAGTGTATCGGATGCATTTTCTTGTTGGTCGAGTATTTTTAATATTTTTAAATAGGTATATAATAATATAATAAAAAAGCGCATATAACCAACATCTATTTTTTTGATAACAATGTTTTGTAAAAAAACGGGATTTGGCGGGATTTTAAAAAGCGGGATTATAATACGAGTAGATCGGGATTTTGAACAAGCGGGATTTTAGAAGACGGGATTTTAAAAAAGCAGTATTTTAGTAGACGGGATTTTAAAACTTTTTTTTCGGGATTTTTGAAAAGCGGGATTTCAAAAAGCGGGATTCCGATACGCTCCCATAAAATTCTTAGTTTCCTGTGTGTATTTTCTTGATCGTAGTATCTTCCTCCGTAGAAATGTATCTATCGAATTTTCTTACAAAGATTTTAATTCAATTGATGTTCATGCCCTTGGAAGAGGTATATCCTTATCACTCTGGGAGAATTGTAGGCTCGCTGGTGATCCTGATGACAAAATTAATTGGCCATCGTTTCACCCTTTTATGAAAACTGTGCTTCTACTAAAAATGTTTCTATCACAGATCACAACTGTTCATGGTTTACAACAGATGTTGTTAATGCGGTTAAATGCAGAAACAGTTTCTACATCATGTGGAGATCGCCGAGTATATGCGGGTGGCAACGTTGCAGTAGTAGTATTGTATTAGCTTAGTTAATATTCGCAAGGTTGGAAATTGGTCGTGCGTTCGATTCCCGGCCAAGTCCATTACTTTATATCGAATACATGAAACCTTAATCTCCCTAAGCCACTTATAGTTCATAGTTCATTTATTTATTGAAAGCTTACACATTAAGATAACAATGATCTTATAAAATAGTGCAAGGCTTAAATATAATTCATTAATAACAACAAGCTACATAAAATATTAATGTTCCAAGAATAACTAAAGGTTTTCTCTTTCTGCTACTTAGACAATTATACTGCAGTCAGTTCTAAATTCATTAAAACAATTAAATATACAATATATACAATACATCTCTCTTTTCGCAAAACTACAGTAAATATAAACATTAGTATTAATTGAAACAAAACGTTGTATTAGTCGGAAATTGTCTGGAAATAAGATTGTAACCCATTACGAAACTGCGCGATGGTACTTGACCTTCTCAAATGCCGTGGTAGTGAGTTCCAAAGAAGGGTAACATTGATGAAGAACTGGCGCTCGGATATAAGATAACGGTACCGGGGATGAACAATTTGTTGGGATCGATTAGATGAAGCAAAACGTAGTCTACTAAATAAATAACTGGGTTGATGTGTCTGAATTACATTGAATAACAATACGAGTGATCTGAAACGTAAAAGATGGTCGAAGGAGATGTTATAGATCTGTCGGGAGAAATTGGAGATATGATCGAAGCGCCTCAAACCATAGATATAACGTGCAGTGTTATTAAAGGCAACATTAAGCTTTCTTCTGCTGATTGCATCACACTTACAGAAAATTTCACAGCCATAAGTGAGAGTTGGAACGACGAGTGTCTTTGCAAGAAGTAATCGTGAGCTCATAGGCGTATAGTGTTGTGAGGCCCATAATAGTCGCAGTATACCATAAACTTTGCCTACAGCCGCATTAATATGTGTGTCCCAAGAAAGAGTCCTATTAAAAAGCATTCCAAGATTTTTTGCCGTTTCAACATATTCTACAGTCGAGCCGTTGAGATGAATTTCAGGAAAATATGATAGATCGACGGGCTTCCGGCTAATCACTAAACATTTAGACTTTTTAGGATTAAGAAACAATCCGTTCCTCTCCGCCCATACTGAGATTCTTTCCAAATCGGTGTTAACTTTACTTGCGCAGTCTTCAATCAACCCAAGAGAGCAACTATTGAATAGTTGGACATCATCAGCATACATATGTATAGAGGATGAACGGACTACGGAAGGGAGCTTATTGACATATAGTGAAAAGAGCAGTGGTCCTAGAATTGAACCCTGGGGAACCCCTCTGGTTGTTGGGAGAAACTTAGATAGCATATGATCAATCGCAACAGCTTGTTCTCGGAACTTAAGATAGGAAGATACTAATCGAATGGCCGATGAAGAAAACTTGTAGCTGTGTGCTAGTTTGCTGCACAAATTATCGTGATCCACTGTGTCGAATGCTTTTGAGAAATCGAGAAGAGACACCACCCGTGGAGAAAAACCTTACAACTGCACCAAATAAATTATATCTTATACTCTATTCTTTCTATTAGTAAGTAGCACCTAAAAGCATACAATGAAATACGCCATTGCTAATTACTGCTATCTCTTACAAAATGCTTGTGCTGTGTTCCTAGCACAATTAGTTAACTGTAAAATTTACGTAAAACCCCTTTAGCGTAAGTAAATTAAAAAAATATATATATAATTGGGATATTTATGTATCAATTTGATTTAACCGTGCAACGCGTATGGCACGCGCCTCTTAATGCAATTACATACTTCAGTTTTAAGTTGAATGCAACGCTTCCATCTAACACACTTTGGAAAAATTTGCGGTAAGTAGGTATCAAAAGTGATAATAATGGTGTCTGTGAAATTGAACCTGATGTGTTGAATGATCACTTTCTCTCCGGTGATAACAAAGCATGCCATTTTAATATCACTTATAACAGCATAAGTCCATCACCAGAGTTACAGTTTGATTCTGTTGAAGAATCAGATATAATAGATATTATTGCTGCGATCAAGTCCTATGCAATCGGAGAGGATGGAATACCGCTTAAATTTTAAAAAACCGATTTTACCATATTACTATTGGTCATCTCACTAAAATTATAAATTTTTGTTTTATGACCGCAAAATTTCCCCAAGGTTGGAAATTGGCTAAGGTTATACCTGTTGCTTAAAAGCGCACCGTTAAATCTGTTCCCGATCTAAGGCCAATACGTATACTACCTTGTTTATCTAAGATACTTAAAAAAGTAGTCGTGAAGCAAATTTCCTTTTATTAAAACAACTCCCTACTCCATCACCTTCAGTTGGGTTTTAGAGCTGGCCATAGTTGTTCAACAGCCTTATTTAATATTTTGGATGATATAAGAACAAAATATTGATGATGTTTTCTTTCCTTGCCTTCTTGATTTTTCCAAGAATTTGATTCGGTTAATTATAAATTTTTGTGCTGGAAGTTAAAACATTGCTTCAATTTTAGCCCTAATTTGTTTAAACTACTGGACAGTTGTGAAAGTAATAGGCAACAACAGGTTGGAAATAATTCTTCATCACTTAAGAATGTCATCCAAGAACTGTTCCCCAAGGTTCAATTCTTTGTACCAATTTTGTTTGTATGTATTATGTTACTACTTTCTTGATGTCCAATTGGGCTTTTCTCATTCTCTTATGAATATTCATGATCTTACAAACAAATAAAATAAAAACTTATGAGCAATTTTTGGCTTGCGAACGTCTGACAAGCATCCAAGAGTATCAATTGTCAAGAGAAGCTCCTCAAATTTGCTGTTCGAATTCAAAAACTGTACGTCCCTTCCACTTTGCACAAGAAAGTGGTTGGAGAAGCTAGGTTTTAGGCACTATCATGCCTAATATTTATTTCATGGAGCCAATAGATCCTAACCTCTAACCTGATAACGGGTCTTTCATTAGCGACTTGACAACTTCAAACTTTCAGTGTGAATGTACCCTTAAACTGATTACCGAACTGTCAATGACAAATATTCAGTAAAATTAACATTTTCATTATGCTCAAGTACACGAAGGAACAACGTTTACAAATAATTAAAATTTATTACCGAAATTCCGCAACTTTAAGAGCGTTAACGCCAATTTTCTGCCGTAATTCTTGTCCCGGTAGACAAGCAATTTTTTTTATTTTTTTTTTTTATTTCATTATCCTCATATAACAATTTTTAATTTTAATTCAAAGTGACATTTTGTATTAATTAACATTAATTGAGGCAAATATCACAGTATATTAAAGTACTAGCTGTTGCCTGCCACTTCGTCCGCGTTAGTTGGTTAGTTATCGCCGTTGGATGAATAATATTACTTGTCCTTCCCTGAGGTTTAAGCCTACTCTATACTAAATTTCTTCAAAATCGATTCAGTAGTTTAGCCGTGAAAGCGTTATAACATAGATAGACTGTTATAACATAGACACGCAGTTTCACCGGCGTTTTGTGGAAACAACCTACAAAAAATGGAACCATTGTAAAAAATGTCACGGGAACAGGAAAAATAAAGGAACGCTGGGTAAAAGTACTGGGGATCTTATTAAATGTGTGTACCTTTGTAATAATAAATTATGTATATATTTATATAATTAGTAATATTTTTGAAGAAGGTATTTTAAAGTCCTTTTGCGTAAATGATATTTTTAGTTTTATTTTCTTGTGGTAGAAGAATTCGCAAACTGTTCTAACGCGACATATAGTTGTCCATGTGAAAAGCAGTCTTGACGTAAATCGATTCCTACGTGTTTAAATGTTTGTCCTTGAGCTTTATTAATTCCTACGTGTTTAAATGTTTGTCATTGTGCAAAGGATAGCTTAACGGGAAATTGAATTCTTTAATGAAAAGGTACATCATTGGGAATCATTAGGATGCGAGATTTTAGCACTGCTTGACTCACTGCTGGACCAGTCAAAACTATTGCATACTTGTAGTCTGATCCCGTTACACAAATTTGGTGGTTTAAGATTTCTAAGTAAAATTATTGGGGGATATAATTATTGGACAGCAGCGATAGTGACTGTCACGCAAAACGCCAAGAACGTACTCTGCATTGTTTCCACTCTTAATTAATTGCCACAAAAATGCTTTCAAGGTCAGCGACCATCCAACAGTCATATCCAAAAAGTCAGCTAATCATCATCACCACGCGCATCGCATCACTCAATGACTCCAATTCTTTAAAAATGGAATAACATTACGGCTTGGTCCGAATTTATGTTGTAAGAAAAATGGGATTAGGTAGATAAAATCAACTTTTATGATGCTTTTCCCAATAAGGTCATAAAATCAGTCCTTTATTTCTTTTCACTTGATTACTAACAGTAACTAAATCTAGTTGATATCATATTTTAAGTCAAGTAAAAAGGCATTATTAATACCAGGGACCTTAGTTCAACACATATCTCCATAGAAACAACATCTATGGGTAAAAGAAATTCATAAACTAATTTAAGGACCATACGAACTATGGAAAACTGCGAAGTAATCAGAGCAACAACAAGTCAGGATCGACGGTGCGATACTGCCTCAAATTAAAGACTTTCCCTAAGTAAAATAAAGGCAGAAACTGGTGGTGAAGCTAGTTGATCAACTGTTCATCGCGTTATACAGCAGGTTAACCATATTAGACACAAAAAAAGAAAGAAAAAACGCCATTGAATGCAGTACGCAAGTCAGCGACTTGATTTCGCCATAAGTCACATCAGGTGAAGTCGAGAGTGACATACGGTTGTCTTTTCAGATGAAAAAAGTTTAATTATTATTTCCATGATTTAAGGAAGGATGAAGGTTACCTTGGATAGAAGACACAGCAAGCGAAGCGGAGTAATAATATGAGGACCAGTAAGCTTTTACGGACCTTTATTGCACTTTTATTTGGGTGGGAAATGACTAATTAAAAGAGTTTAAATGCGTGGAAAAGAGCAAATTAAAACGCGAACAAATTACAGCCGCCGCTGCGCTGAAGGCTGAAAGTCGATAGATGATATAATGTCAAACTTATATTCGCCGTTGCACTAGGTAGGGGAAAAGTGCAACGGGTAGCTATTTGGATGCTACCGACTCGGTCGGTCACCAGGGGTGGGTTCGCAGACAAATTGGATAGTGAAAAAGGGGTATAATGGGCTCCACACATTCTTTTTGAAAAAGGAATTGGTAGAATTTCACGACGGTGAAATGCTGAACATAAGATTTGATTGGGGTGAAATAAAAGAAGAATTTCAAATCGTTACGGTCAAAAAATTGAAATTGACTTTAAAATTGCGGAACAAATGAAAGATCCCCGTTAGGAATGGCCCGCTATCGCTATTTTCCGAATGGAAAAAAGACAAAATGAAGAGTCACGCGTCACGTTATTCTCAGGAAATTTCTGGAACGAAAGCCTACCAGGTTTTGCAGAGCATAAGACGTTGGCATCAGAGCTGAAAACAACAGGCATATATATATGTATGGGAGCATGGCAACAAAAAATCGCTCACTTTATCACAAAGCTACACGTCTCAAGCATAATAAACAGCTGTTTTCTGTTTTTACGCATTTTGGTTCCGTCTATGTAAGGAAGAGTGCAAGTGCAAGAGCCATTTTGGTGGAGAACGAAAGAATGTTGAATATCATAGCCACGAGTAATCAGACTGAAGAAGACGAAGAACAACAACAGCAACAACAACAACAACCACAACTATGATTGTCACCACACAACAAGTATTCTTAGTATATTTTTGTATTGATTATGTTTTACATTTACTTTCTCTTTCTTTTGATTTTTTCTTTTGTAACTTCTTTTTCGATTTTCCCTCTACTTTCTTTCATATTATCAGAATTCATTTCTTTTTTTGATTTTTTCTTATTTTCTATTATACTTTTAATTATTTATTTTTATTGTAAAAGTATTTGCTTTGACACTTTATATACCTTGAGTATGTTGTTTGTTCTGTTTACTCACCGCATAATTAGTCGATACAGAGTTGAGTGAAAGCAATGTGGATTCCAGTGGTGGCAACAGCGATGTTATAACAAGAACAATGTTAAATGTTTTATGCAATCATAGGGAGGGTTTTAAAGTACCTCACATAAATTCTCAAAGCTTATTGCCTAAAATCGAAGAGTTTAAATTTGTATTTGGAAATTCTAAGTTGGATGCAATCTGTGTGTCAGAAACTTGGTTTCAGACAGACATTGCGGATGCATTATATTTAATACACGGTAATAGACTTCTTAGGTCAGATATATGTGGTCGTGGTGGAGGCGTTGCGGTTTATTTAAGAGATGGTTTGTCATGTAACATAAGATACTCCTCATCAGGTGGTTCATCGTTCGAATATCAATCCGGTTTCCGTCCTAAGCACAGCTGTACAACAGCACTCATGAAAGTCATTGAAGATATAAGGGATAAATTAGATGATGGTTGCATTACCTTTTTGGTTCTATTAGACTTTTCCGAAGCATTTGATATGGTCAACCACACTGTTCTCTTGCACCTTGAGTTTAACATTTCCAGAAGCCATCAAATTGATTTCCTCTTACCTTATGGAAAGGAAACAACCCGTATGCATTGATAATCAGCTCTCTGAGTTCCTCCCGATAAAACGAGGTCTTCCTCAGGGATCGAATTTTGCTCCTCTGTTATTCTCTTTGTATATAAATGAAATAGCTTCCATAATACCAAATGTATCTAAGCATTTTTATGCCGATGATATACAAATCTACAAAAGTTTCCCCTTAGGTCTTTTAGAAAACTGCGTTTGTACTATAAACGAGGAACGAGATCATATTTCTACTTGGGCAGTTAGCAATGGTTTGACCCTTAACCCAACAAAATGTAAATGTATAGTTATCTCCAAAAAGATATTAGATTTATCCTGCTTTCCATCGGTGCTTCTGAACAGTATTCCCTTAGAATTTACAACCACTTCAAAACTTCAATAGAACACTAACATGGACCGATCATGTTAATTCAACAGTCGGGAAAACATATGGAGTTCTTAGATCTTTGTGGGCCGTTCAGCAGTTTACCCCATTAAATATTAGAATGGTTCTTGTAATCCCAGTTCTTACGTATGGTTGCGAAATATACTACAATTGTGATTCTGCAAGCAGGAGAAAGTTGCAAGTAGCATTTAAAAGCACGATTCGTTACATTTTCGGTCTCAAAAAATACGATCATGTCTCACATCTATCTATGAACCTCCTCAATATGTCGTTCGAAAACTTTATAAAGTTTCGTACGATGAACATACTTTTTACTATTATAATGACAAAACAGCAAACTTACTTATATGAAATTCTTCGATTTCCAGCATCAAGCAGATCAAACCATTTAATACTCCCTCGTTTCTCTTGACAATTTTTTATTGCTGCAATCCGTCTTTTGAATTCATTACCACAATACTTGCGGGAGTCAAGCAGAACTCGACAGTTTCAAAATAGACTGAAAATGTTCTTTATTAGTCAAAGCAACTAACTTCTTTTTATAATTTTTTTTTCTTTTCTACCTTTATGAATCTTTCTACCTTTCAAAAATTGTCTACCCTTTTTCTTTCATCTTTTCTTTTTTATTTATATACTACATACATTATATATTCTTCAAAACCGCTAAATAGTTACCTACGTCAATTCAATTTTGTTTTTTGTTTTTTTTTCTCAGTTTTCTTCTTTCTTAAATCATATGAATTGTTATACTCGTATCTATAAGCAAAATCCTTGAATATTGAACTTTGTAAATCCATAAACTATCACTAAATTATAAGATTTATCTTACTGTGTTAGTATTTACTCAAAATAAATTAAACTTAACTAAACGCACTATTTAATAAAACAAGATTTTAAGACTCTCTACTTATCTGTAATTCTCTGCTCCTCTAAAACTCCTGTCTGGTAGTAAAATGTTGGATTTCGCTGCCTGTCCTGCCACTTATCTCCTTATCTCGTCTCCTGCCTTTGTCTTTTCTGGGTCCATCCGTGCTCCGCACGGTCTTCCACAAAATTAAAAAAAACAAAGTCCAAACCCCCATTAGACTACTTATTAATTTAAGTTTACAAATAAAACCCCGCTCGATTCTCAAAGAAACTCTCTAACACCTCTGATGGTCAACATTTCTTTTCAAAGCCCAAGAATAACAGCGAATATCTACATATCTCTACTGGAAAGAGCTTTCTCTCGTTTTCCACATTATTTGGTGGACAACGATGGTTTTTCCAACAGGACAATGCACCGATACATACCGCAAGAACAACCAAACTTTAATTCACAATTAAAGTTTTGGTTGCTTAGAATACTATCCAAGGATTTAAAAAAAATGTCGTAATATTAATTCAAGAAACTACCTGTTCGTAATCAAGTGAAAAGGAGTGTATACCAATATCAACATACCTAATGATCAAATCATCCAGACAACCTGCTACTGACATGTCATGACCAGCAATAGGTAACTTATTGTAATGAACTGCAATGATTATAACATTGTTTCACCTAATTCATTTTCATAAAATATCCATAAAAAAAAATACGAGAGGGGTGGAAGTTGTTGATAATCATTGAAAATTATCCCCTATCCCACCACCTATTCACCCACGCAAACTGGGCTAGTCCAAAAAGAAGAAGCAGTTGACAAATTTCGGCGAACTTATAATAAATACAAGGTGGCGCAAAAGTTGTCAGGTGGCGCAAAAGTTGCCACCCGATGTTCTTTCGCTGTAATTTTTTTTATGAATGAAAAACTTTGGTTCTGCTTTTGGATTATGTTAATTGGTGTCTTAAGTTTTTTCTGTATCAGTTAACTTCACAAATATCAAAGTAGAATTTACATTTGCCGCCATTTGCAAAAATTATACTTCTTCCGATAGGAAGATGACTTTTGCGCCACCTTGTAAAAACAATAATCTTGCACAATGCAATCGGGTTAAATATATAAAGCTAGGGCGTGATTAATAAAAAGTTGAGGGCTATTGTTTATTTCTGTTTTAATGGTTTTATAATTTGTTGTTTAGAACCTGCCACATGTTAAAATATATATTGTATTGTATTGTATGTGCAGTGGGGTCATCAGTAGATGACAAGCACTTAGACCTATTGGTCCATTGTACTTCAGCATAACTGCCCGCTCGCTGGTTATTGGCGATTAGTAAGATTCAGTGAGGGAGAACCTGCCAGTAGCCTTGGCAAAGCGAAGAATATTTGCAAGTTCAATTTCCCCCATCTCATCTTCGTTAACGAATTGTTTGCCTATAGTGGTGAGCCTGGTTCTGGAGAAAGCCGAACATTCACAGATGAAGTGAGATGCCGTTTCATCCGCCTCCATGCAGCACTCACATAGGCCCGAGCTCCTAATGTGAATGGTTTTGAGGTGCTCGTTAAGAGGACTGAAACCGGTAACGAGACCAATCAAGGATATCAAGTCTTTCCTGTTTAGTCCAAGTAAAAACTTAGCTCTGCTGATTTTTGGACCGTCCAGTAGCTTCTTCGAATACCGGCATGAGACCAGGTCATGCCAGTATTCGGAATGTTGTTGGCGTAGAGCCGAATTCATTTCACGTTTGTGGACGGATGAGCAGCATCCTATGGATGGTTGTGGGCCAATGAAGGCTGTTGAAGAGCCCTTCCTGGCCAGAGCATCCGCTCTTTCATTACCCTCGATACCTGTGTGCCCAGGAACCCAGGCAAGTGATACCGAGTTACATCTTCCCAGACGGTTAAGCCTAACCATGGTTTCCTGAACTATTTTTGAGTTGAGAGAGCCAGCCGAACAGGCTTTGATAGCGGCTTGGCTATCTGAGCAGATGTATAAGGTTTTACCCTTAATCCTTCTCCTTAACAGGATATTGGCGGCAGTGGCAATCGCAAAGATTTCTGCCTGAAAAACAGTTGTTTGTCTACCCAAGGCTGCAGATAGATTTATCCGACAGTCTCTAGAGTAGACCCCGGCTCCGGAGATACCGTCAACAAGTGAGCCATCAGTATAGACGATGACATCACCCGGCCTAAAGCCATTCCACCCCTCACTGTTCCATTCCTGCCGTTCAGGAAGGATGACCTGAAAACGGCGCTCAAAGACTTGCTTCATGCACACAGTGTCAAGTGCTCCTCCCCGATGGCCAGGTAGGCTGTCATAGAGAGCTCTGTACCTAGCACCTCTGGCCCCATCGCCGAGATTGACCTGCCGTCCAAGTACTACACACATGCGGTATAGTGATTTTCTGGCCTCACTTTCAGCAAGGAACTGCAAGGGAGGTAATCAGAGCAACACTTCCATAGCAGCAGTGGGAGTTCCTCTCATCGCACCTGTAATGCATAAGCACGCAAGTTGCTGTAGCTTCGACAGTTGACGTTTGAGGATGTGAGCTCTAGCCCACCATACAATCGCACCATACATAAGGTATGGCCTAACAATGCACGTGTAAATCCAGTGAACCAGCCTGGGACTAAGTTCCCAGGTTCTGCTGAACATCCTACGGCACTGCCAGAGAATTTTAGTTGCCTTCGAAATCCTAGCAACCAAATGTTCAGAAAAGTTAAGCTTTGGATCTAGAACAATACCCAGATACTTAACCTTGCTTGATAGCTTTAGTTGAGTGCCCTGGAAGTAAGGCCACCTCACTTGAGGTATTGCCCTTCTACTCGTGAACAGCATCATCTCAGTCTTCGCGGGGTTGACTGACAGAGCTTGCTCGCGGCACCAACTCCCAACACTATTGAGCGCTGTTTCCATCCGCTCGCAAAGAGTTGGTAAACTCCTGCCGCTGACAATAATGCACACATCGTCAGCGTACCCAATAACAGGGTGACCTTCCCCATCAAGTCTTCTCAACAAGGAGTCGACCAACAGGTTCCACAATGTAGTGGAAAGTACACCGCCCCGCGCAAAGCTTTTGACAGCGCGCACAGTTCTGACACAGCCGCCAACAGCAGCTGTAACTTCTCTGCTCCTAAGCATTTCCAGGATCCATTCCACAGTTGTAGAATCGACGCCCTTCAGTGTTAAGGCAGACTCAATTCTGCAAAAGGTGGGATTGTCAAAGGCACCCTCAATATCCATGAAGACAGCAAGAGCATAGTTCTTGCGGTCGAGCGCCCTACGCACTCTGGCCGTCAGATCCGTTAATGCCGTCTCAGTGGACTTGCCTTTTTGATAGGCGTGTTGGCTATCATGAATACCCAGCGAAGCTGGAAAACTCTTAAGCCGTACGTCAATCAGATTTTCAAGGCCCTTTAGCAGAAATGATGAAAGGCTAATAGTCCTGAAGCTTTTGGGAAGATCATAGGCGGCCTTTCCCGGTTTGGGAATGAAAACCGCCCTAGCTCTTCTTCAGGCTAAAGGAATATGTCGCAGAGCCACGCTAGCTCTGTAGATTCTAGTTAGCAGTGGGAGCAAAATCTCGATACCCTTTTGCAAGAGTATGGGGTATATGCCATCAGGTCCAGGAGCTTTGAAAGGAGAAAAGGACAGGATAATAGCTCTCGCCCTCTCTCTCGTAACAATGCTCGCCGCGACCCGCCACTGCTCAGTGGTAGTTCTGCTTTTGTTTGGCCACACGCAACTATCCACGGCTTTGCAGCCAGGAAAGTGGGTGTCCATTAGCAGTTGAAGTGCCTCCTCATTGGAGTTGGTCGAGGTGCCATCAGGCTTCCGAAGGACGTCAAGCCTGGCTCCCGGATCAGCTGAGAGGACTCTCTGCAATCTCGAAACCGCGCTAACATCCTTCAGTTCTCCGCAGAACCTCTGCCAAGATACCTTCTTAGCGCTCTTAATTTGCCTCTTGTACTCCTTCTGCGCATCCGCATGAGAAGACCAATCGGCTGCCAGGTTAGACTTCCTGGCCCTGTTAAACAGCATCCCCACTCTTTTCCTGAGAAGGGATAGCCTAGCGTTCCACCATCGGGTTGGTTTCGCACCGCCAACCTCCTTCTCCGGGCAAGCAGTATGAAAGGCCGTAATAATACCGCTGTGTAGCGTGTCGGTCGCCTTATCCAAGTCATCGCTACTAAGGATCCTGATAGGCAGGGAACCTATCTGACCCCGCAACTCCGTGGAATAGACGTCCCAGTCAGTGCGTCGCACATTGCTGATTTTGCTTCTGATCGGTCGATCTGCACTTAGCTTAAAAATAACATACCGATGATCAGATGCAGTTTCTTCCCTTGAAACCCTCCAGCTCGAAACGATGCCAGATGCAGCAGCGGTTGCTACTGTCACATCAATAACTTGCCGCCTCAGTCGAGTGACAAAGGTTGGCTCATTACCAGTGTTCAGTATATCGAGCTGGCTGGCAGCAAAGAAGTTTAGTAGGGATTCACCCCTGCTATTTGAGTCAGTACTACCCCAAACGCGATGATGCGCGTTCGCGTCCATACCAACGATCAAATGCTTGTTACCTCGTCGGGCATGCTCGACAAGCCTTACCAGTTCCACCGTTGGAGGTGGGGCCAGTGAGTCAAATGGGAGGTACACTGAGGCTAAAATAATCTCAGTAACCAACCCTCCTCGCTTAAGACACATTTTAATAGCTGTACAGTCTCGAGAACTGAACTCAGGCATAAGACTAGCATCTAAGCCCTTTGCTACAAAGATGCACGTGCGAGTATTAACAATCCCAGGCTTTACAAAAACTGATCCTGGTACACCCGAGATGCCACTTACCGCCCCCTTATACAGATAAGGTTCCTGTATGAGGCAAACCTCTGTATGCAGTTTGTGATTTGAAGGACCTCCAGTGATGAGCTAGCCATAGAGCTAATTCCAGCCTTCTCTCCCCTCTTTTCTGGCCTGAAGAACAGGCGACCAGTGAGGAAAAAAGGCCGATAAGAGCACTTCCCAAGCATCTTCGCCGAATCGTCATCAACACCAAAAGTATACAGACGGCCATCCTTCATTTTGTTGAAGTGATAGACCCTCCACTTATCGGTGGATAGACCCGGTTTTTGACCCTTGAGAAGATCGATGATTTCCTTAGTCTTCAGATCAGTTTCTGGGACAAAGACCTTCATCTTGGTATATCCCACTAGCTCTGACGGGTGAAGACAGACAAGGTCACTCCCGTGAAGCTTAGGGAACATCCGAGCAATATCAGCTCTGACCCACGCATTCGTGGCTTCATCACTACAGCAGAGGACAAAGCCTCCATTAGTCTTGATGATGCGCTCAAACGCCGGGCTATTGCCTTCCTTGACTCGCCTCCTCACAGCGTCCTTCAAGGCCTTGTCCGGAATGCAGATGTTCTCCGCAGTATACTTCCTCAGGTGATCACACGGGAAAACAACCGCCAATCGCAAACCAGACAGGGCCGAGTCCGTGTAGCTCTTCTTTGGTAGGGGGGGTCCTGCATCATTGCTAGTGCAAGACCTCTTTGTGCCTTTGGATGCTGTACCAGCTACCTTAGGTGACCCCTTAGCCACTCTTGTGTCCGTCACCTTCACAGACTTCTCTGTTTCAGTGACCGTCTCTGAGACATTGGGAGCGGACAGATCAGAGGCAGTAGGTACGGGGCCAACAGGTTTGGGGTCGGCATTTACTGCAACCCTACTCTCCGAGTCCACCATTCCTCCTCGCTTCTTCCTCTTACCACTCTTCCGTTTCTTTCGCTTCCTACAGCCTGATTCCTTGGTGGTTTCAACGCTAACCGATTCGCAGAGCTCATCAGTCGCGGAATCCTCCGAGGAGCAGCCGAAAGGAGCCTTCTCGCATTCCTCAAGAGAGAGCTTCTTCAGCTTTTCCTGAGGGCCGCCTGCTTCCTGGAAGGGCTGCAGAGGGGAGCATCGCTGGACGTGCTGGACAGGAAATCCCGTGCTCGCTTCGTCAGGTTCTCCGCCCCCGCGTCATTCACAGGAGTAGTAGCGGCGTGATCTTTGGGCAGGGAAGACCGCTCAGAGGGACTCAAGGAGACATTTGTAGCGTCCGAGCTCCTCATAGCAGACTCCCCACAGAGTTCGCTCTTACCAGCAGTCGCATCCTTGTGCCGGCCAGGATCGGCCAGTACGCTGGGTGCATCCGCCAGCTTGAGCTCCGAGCTTAGTCTCGTGTCAGCGCTTAGCGCCGGAGTAGAATTCGTCTCGTCCTGTCTTGTGGCCTGTTGCGTCAGTTTGTTCAGTTCTCGTTGCTTGTTCCGTTTCTTGTTCCGTTTCGTTCTTGATGTCGTGTTTGTCGTGTTTGTCATGTTACTTGTGTAAGCCGCTGGCGACTTATCGCCCCCAATAGCTGGAGGCGCCAAGCCCGTGCCGGTAGCCGCGGTCTCTACCGGCATTTGAGCGGATATCCCCACTCGAATTTGTTCCTTTTCTGTTGTGTCGTTCATGTTTGTTGTTGTTGCTTTTTTAGCCTAGTTTTTCATCTAGGGGTCAGGATTTTACTAGGGATAGGATGGAGTTCCCCCCGTTACCCTAAACCCTCCTCCTTTATCCGGGCTTGGGACCGGCATAGAAATCTATGGCGGAGTTAGCAAATAAAAATATATAAATATGTGCATATATTTTTTTTACCTGTGGAGTTTCCGAAAAACATTAATGGGTGTGTACACTTGTACAGTTGTAGGTTTTAAAAATGTTTTACATTGTGAGTTTTTAACAATGATATTTTGTGCATCAGATAGAAATTATTTGATGATGTATCGACAACGAATTTAAACGACTTTTTTTTTATATACTATCGCAAAATTTAAACAAAAAATAATATTTTAGGTACATAAATTTATGTGAATATGTCATAAAAATGTATACATTTATATTGCATAGAATTTCAAGAATTACTTCCGGTTTCATAATCGGTTGAAGAATCAGCCTGGATTAATGATAATTGATTGAACAATCCTTCTTATCAAGTTCATCAGAAATTTCAGATTGTTTCTCGGTCTGCGAGTTTGCGCAACTCAGAGGATTATCCAAACATAAGCTCTTGGCTTCTTCCAATTTTTGGTTGTATGTTTAAATAACGATATAACGCGCCTGGCTTCTTATTGGTTTTCCTTTTCTTAATGGATCCATGAAAATGTCTTATATTTGTTTTGAATTTTGTTCTTTACTGCTGTTGTTTTCTTAAAACTGAGCTCCAAACCAGAGAAAATATCATTTAAATACGTAGGATGCTTTTAAAATAATTTCTTTTTGATGGTACAATTTTTAAAAACTGCTAGGTAAACAAATTTTAAAACCTGTAAACACTCACCCATTTATGTTTTTCCAAAAACCCACAGGTAATACAAAAATGTCGCCCCAGGTACCTGGGGCAAACCCAAAAACTATTAAACCATAAAAACATAGAATCAAACTCAAGTCCTAAGTCACATGTGCCTTTATATGCTTAACCCCATTGCATTAATTAGTTTATTATAAGTCCGCCGAAATTTGTAAGCCCTAATAAAAAAAACCTTTAACCTAGAATTTTATGTTTTTGAAGTAAAGTTGGCATCTAAAGATTTTCTTTTTTTCACCCACCAGGGATGCAATACTTTTTTAAAAACTAGATAATAAACCGTGACCAAGCTTATGAAAAAAGTTCATCCCTGGAATGTTATCTCTGTTTTACTGTGATCGAAAAAAAACCCGCCATCTGTCACATCGAAGCTCCATGATAGAAACAAAGCCCGCATGTGCATCTTACCTCTGTTTTTCCAGCAGTTATCGTATTTGAAAATACATGATTACAAATAATAAGTTACTTTCGGTATACATAGTTAAATTGTAAATTCTTTCGACCTTTTTTTACAAAGTATTCTTTTAACATACTTTAAGAGTCTACATTGCCATTTCATAGTGTTTGAAATTAATTCTCGAGTCTTCAAAAGCGTCATTTGTTTGCCTCTCCCACTTTTTGGGGGACGATTTTGGAAAAAAATGTTAATTTTTCGATTATTCGTAAGAATTAACTGCACGGCCCCTTCGAAAAAAAAAGCGGCCAAGTGCGAGTCAGACTCGCCCATGGAGGGTTCCGTAGCAGCAGGTAACATCATATAAATGTTCTTGTAGTTCATTGTAACTTTGATCGATGTTTTAATAATAGCGTATTTTTTTAAAATTAAGTTATTGATAAGTAAACATTATAATTATTATTATTTACTTAGGCACCTATTGCAGATTTATTATTAGAAAAAAATTGGTTCACGGCTTACGCTTTAGGTTTATGTCTATGAAATTAAATATTTTGTATACCCCATTCTAAGGGTATATTAATTTTGACGCATAGTTTGTAACATACCTTAATATTGCCCGTAGGCCCTTAAAAGTTAGTATATTTATGATCAGCATCGATAGTAATGTCGATCTAGCCATGTCCGCCCGTTCGTCCGTCTGTCGGCAAAAATTAGGCCTTTAAACTGGACCTAGAGAGCTGAAATTTTAACCATATACTCTCTAGGGTCCCGAAATATCAAGTTTACGAATTTTTGAAATCCGCCCACAGACACGCCCACAAACTCAAAAAAACAAAATTTTGGAAAAAATCGAATTTTGAGCTAGAAAGCTGAAATTTTTTATATATGATCTATGACTCCTAAAACTGCTCGGGATAAACAATTTTCAAAATCCGCCCACTGACACGCCCACAAATAAATAAAATAATTTTTGTATACCCTATTCTAAGGGTATATTATTTTTTTAAAATCCAAAGTTTGAGGTAGGGAGCTGAAATTTATAATATATACTCTCTATGGGCCCTTTATGCTCATGTGTAAATATTTTCAAAATCCGCCCACTGACACGCCCACAATTATTTTTTTTTTTTTTTTGAAAATTCAAAGTTTGAGCTAGGGAGCTGAAATTTATAATATATACTCTCTAGGGGCCCCTTATTCTCATTTGTTAATTTTTTTTAAATCCGCCTACTGACACGCCCACAATTAAATAAAACAATTTTATTGAAACACCCAAGTTTAAGCTAGGGAGCGTTTTTTTTATAAAATCCTTTAAATGTTATATAACAAAATATGTAGAGCGGTCTTAACAATTCAACCATACTTAAACTTTTGTCACGCCCACTTATGAGGGATAGGAATTAGAATGGGGTATCCAACAGTTCGCCCAAGCGGACTGTAGCCCGTCCCTATGTTTTATCATATATTTAAGATAAGAGTGTAGGAAAAGATCCTTACGCAAAATTTGCCATAATGTGGTCTGGGAGAGGACCGATTCTTGAGAACCCCGTTAACTGATTTGGCTGGTTTGCGACGGACGCCTCTACGGCAGCAATATTCTCCACACTTCGGGCAAAACGTAGTCTCACTGGCACGAAAACATCAAGCAGCGAATATACTGACTCAATTTATTTCACTAGACTATGAATTGCTTGTCTACTGCGATGAGAATTACGGCCGAAAATTGGCGTTACCGCTCTTGAAATTGCGACCACCGACTCGGAATTTCGGTAGTAAATTTTAGTTATTTGTAAACGTGTTGATTTTACTGAATATTTTTACATTGACAGTTCGGTAATCGGTTTGGTGAACGCACCTCACACTAAAAGTTTAAAGTCGTCAAGTCTCTAAGGAAAGACCTTTTATTATCACAAATACATGATTAACACATTGAATAAACATCCCTTAATAGCTTGTTCGAGTTAATATTTCAAGCCGGCCTTTTGCCCGTCTACAAAGCAAAATGATATTCGAATTAATTAACAATCGCACAACCATTTCTTATCAGGCAAATTCATAATTCGACATACATATTTCGATCAAAGTGATTTGTGTTCTTAATTGGTTACTTCTTTGAATTATCTTTTTGCATTCATAGAATACGTAGCTTATTTCATTTCCGCCGACCGCGTACAATAATGCCGGCTCGCTATAATTTTGTATGTACGTATCTACCTATGCGAACTTGTGGTTTTTGTTTTTAATTCAAGCGGAGGCATAAAGGCGGTAGAATGGCATGGAAATTTCACCCAATCTGATCAACATATAAGTGATTTCAACTGAAACGCTGTTTAACAGTGATGGGCGGGTCATGAATTGTCCATGAAAACATTCCTATTAATTTATTTTTTTATGTAAATGCAGCACGTTTTGGTGTTGCCCTCATTAGTCTCACTTTGACCTTGAAAAGGAACCCGTTTTTTGTTTATTTCTTTTCCAGAGAAACAAAGGCAAGAACGCCTATTATGATACTGCGATCGATTGCTATTGGGGATAATGAAGTGTCATATCAATTCGTAAGAATGTTGTTGCCACACATTATAAGACATGTGACATATGTTATAAATTAATGCATTAAGACTTGGACATTTCCCTTGTCCTGGAAACGTGCTTAAGTGATACCAGTTGCTAAGAAAGCTAATGCAAATACAGAAAATGATTATCGACTGATCGACCGATCGACCGATCACCTGTCTGCGAATTCTCTACTTAGTCCGCTCCAATCGGACTTCAGAGCAAGCTATAGCTGCTCGTCCGCAATAGATCATATTATGGATGACATCAGGCAGGAATTCGACAAGGGATTCGTTGCCTTCTTTTTTCTATTTATTTATTTTATTTTGACGCATAGTTTGTAACATACCTTAATATTGCCCGTAGACCCCTAAAAGTTAGTATATTTATGATTAGCATCGATAGTAATGTCGATCTAGCCATGTCTGTCGGCAAAAATGAGGCCTTTAAACTGGGCCTAGAGCGCTGAAATTTTAATCATATTATACTCTCTAGGGTCCCGAAATAATCATGTTTATGAATTTTTGAAATCCGCCCACAGACACGTCCACAAACTCAAAAAAACACATTTTTTCGAAAAAATCGAATTTTGAGCTAGAAAGCGGAATTTTTTTTATATAAATGATCTATGACTCCTAAAACTGCTCGGGAGATACAATTTTTAAAATCCGCCCACTGACACGCCCACAATGAAATAAAACAATTTTATTGAAAATCCCAAGTTTGCGGTAGGGAGCGTTTTTTCTTAAAAAACCTTCGTTTTTTCGATAAAATCCTTTAAATGTTATATAACAAAATATGTAGAGCGTTCTTAACAATTCAACCATACTAAGACTTTTGTCACGCCCACTTATGAGGGATTGGAATAAGAATAGGGTATCTAACAGTTCGCCCAAGCGGACTGTAGCCCGTCCCTATGTTTTTTTTTCTATTTTTGTGTGAAAATCTTAATGCGGTTCACTGATTGCATCGACTTACCAAGTTTAAACAGTATAGTTCTTATAGTTTGGGAAAAAAGTGGCTGTGACATACGGACGGACAGACAAACAGACATACATGACGAATCCATAAGGGTTCCGTTTTTTGCCATTTGACTACGGAACCCAAAAAAGCGCTTGTCGTAAAAGGCAAAGGAAAAAGGTGAACGTTGCTTGCGGAAGCGGATTAAGGCTGATATGTAATGGCGGGTGTAAACAGAGGCTGGCCGATAGGCGGCGTTCTGTCTCTACTGCTGTATTGCGAGCTGGTTGACTCACTGTTGAACACTCCCAACTGTTCTAACGTCTATAATGTTGCCATACCTCCCGATGTCTGCGCATTCTTGTTGTTTTTCAACCGAAAAGACTGCAGGCAAATTACTGGCGTTCTTTCGTGCTGTTGTGATGAGTGCTGAAAATCTAAGCTCCTCGTCACTGAAGCGCTTAGAAAAACGAGGAAATGTAATTAAAAGTGGTGTATCTTACTGACAAAGTCGACCAGTATTGAGTCTCAGTGCTCCAGTGTAGAACATAGCACCCTCACCAAAAACAGGGGAAAAATCACATCAAGGCAATTTCAGTATTCAGGTGAGCCCAGCGACACATTCGACATCTTAAAGCTGTCCTACAGGTGTGCATGCGAATCCATGGATTGACACGACTGGAGATCACCGGTGTCGTAAGAGGTCGATCAAACAATAATCAATAATGAAATCATTCCACGTGTCGAAATCGTAGAAAAGATTCAGCGCTAAAAACTCATGGATCACAAAAATGTGACAACACCAGCATTTGATTGGCCTCAGTGATAAAATGATCCGAAACCAGGAAGATTGCCGATGTGTTTTGTGGTCGCACTGGCTAACTCAACAGGCGGACCAGAGGGATGTAGTAAAGTGGGAGGGTTATGATCCCCTTAATATTAGTCATAACATGGCCGTAAAAGCAGGAAGAAGATGTAGCTAGGTACAAACATACGAGTATATGCATTTTAACAGTCTCCATTCCTTTCAAACTAGGGGCTGGTAAATGTAGACCTGACCAACGACCATACCACGTCGAGTTAATCGGTTCTCTTCAGATCACCGCATTAAACGTACGTTAGTACGTAGATGGGGGACCGTTTGAGAACAACCGCGTGTCGTTGGCCAGTCCCATCTACAGAGTTGAGGTAGATAATACTACGTGGTATCACAATGGACCGAAATTGGTCTAAGTGTGTCGGCTTCTGCCGACAGCCACCCAAACCTTACCTAACCTAACCTAAATTTAGACCTGTCTAGAAAAGCATTAATTTCTTGCTATAATTTAAAAATAAATGTTGCCTTCTCTCAACAGTTAAATTTGCTATTTTAAATGTTAACACATCCTCGTAATCCTTGCTGTTCCCAATGATCTTGTAGAGCCCTCATCTCTTGAAAATCGTCGTAGATGTAAACTCATCATCACCAGCAGCTCCTATTAATTAGTGATTCCGGTATGTACGTTACTTTTAATTCGGGTACCACCTATTTCGGCAAACCGTAAACACGCTCTCTGGCAAACGATGAATGTGACTCCTGATGGAGTCAAAGGAATGGAAACGTCCTTCTGATGCTGGTCTCAAAAGTCACGGGGTGATGTTGTAAAAGCAAATTGCTGTGCGCTGTTCGTTCGTGTCATTGAAGAGCTAATTAAGAAATATGGAGCTTTCTCTCAACACTCGGTTACGTGACTTGACTACTTTAATGCGAATTAATTTCTTATTTCGTGTTTGGTTTTAACATTTTTTTTTTGGACGTCATTCGTAGGACGGGAAATTCGCTCATCATTCCTATTATTACAAACGTCGCACTAGGTACAGTAGGGACTTTTGGCAATGAGTATTTCACAGTTTCTTCACTTTCTATAGGTAAATGAAAGACGTGTTCTTCATTTTGACGTTTGAAGGGGACAGTGGATTGCGTTCTAATCATTGGAAAATCCCAGGAGGACCTTGAAACAATTGCATTTTGAATAAAAAAAATATTTTTTTCAAATCTATGAAACAGTTGGCAGTCCCTCTTTCATTCGCTCACGAAACGGGTGACAGAGAAGCACTTAAAAAGTTCGAAAAACTTTCCTATTGTCATGACGATTTGATATTAATAACAACACAGAGGATGGGACAGAAAAATACATAAGGAAATTTGGTTCTCCTTCAGCTTTTACCAAAATCTGTATGTTCATTTTATATTGTGTTCTGTTCCCGAGCGATTTATGCAAAAATTCCATCAAAAACTAAGGAAGTGCAAGGAAGTGGGTGATGATTCGGCCAGGAGAAAACGGAATCCAGGAACTCTGTTAAAAGCATTTATGTGTTGGTTTGTATTATTGCAGCATAATGCACTCGGTACTTAGTTTAGTTGTTAAAAACTTTTCCCTCAAAAATATGTTAGCAATGGGGAAAGTTGCTTAAATTTATGGTTTTTGCCTTTTGGGATACATGATTTGCCAGTGTACCTAGTTGGCTTACATGCAACAATGACTTTTGGAGCAATTTTCACTTTTTTCAATTGTTATCGTGCGGCCGCAACAACTTTTTATCCGCCCCAGCTTCAGTGCCACTCACGCAATCGCTCATGTATAAATCTAATTTTTATTTAAATTAGAAATCAAATTTTCAGATCAGGGTTGTAACATGATGAACAAACTGAATTCTACATTGACTCTTGTTCACCTCTTCCAATGACCATAACCGATGGTCTCGAGGTAGGTAAAGGAGGTCAATAGTGAGATTTAGTCATTTCAATATGACGCACTCGACAGAATTCAATTTCCATAAACACGATTTTGCTTTAATGTCTGGACATTTGCATAAAAGATGCTGCTCCCTTACTCTGTCGAGAGAAAACACTCTATGAACAGCATAGTGAAGGCAGTCACTATCTCCGTAACGTCCTTCGGAAATCTGTAGGTCGGTGGCCAAGTTAAAGTCAGCCACTCGTTCAATTTCCCTACCTGGAAATGGATTCGAATTACTTATACCTTCACTCAAAAGTTAACATTTATTTAAATCTCTTACTGAATGGACATTCTCAAGAATCCGGTTCAGTCCGGGCGAGCCAGTAGATATATGGGCATGGCTACCAGTTTATAGTCGGTGGATGTGCAGTGCAGTTGGGAACGAATCAGTAACGAGCTATATAGCATGGAAATGTTGTCGGACGCTCAGTTTTGCGCATATAAGGGTTTGATTTCGATTTCAGTCTACCTTTGTTCGTGTTAAGAGTTGGAACTTCCGGGTAATTTTTAGAAATAATAATATCCCACCTTAATCGTCGTTTTGTATGAATTAGGTTGCTTTAATACAAAATCCCGAAAAAACGGATATGAGGCAATCGGTGCATTGTGATGGATACTCGATATTCTAACGGTATGTTGGACTAAAAAGAGTGGTTGTGGTGTATACTTGTGCGACCTATGCGACATATTTAGAATTATCTGTTGGCTGATTATTTTCTTTCATCCGAACATATCCGCCAGAACATCTATTTGAAATGCAAAGAACTCATTTTTGAATACTAATGGCATGCATTTTGATACAAATGTATGCAGTTCTGTCAAACTCTTCTATATAACTATTTATTTTTCTCTCGCTCTTATTATCATTCATCTACCAGCATCTGGAAATGTTGCCTAAGCTCATTCTAAGTTAAGCGTCGGAATTGCTGTTTTTTTATAGTTCAATTCTTTCGAAGACCAACTGCAACTCTACGGTCTTGCCGAGAGCTGGACGATAACCAGAAAATGATAATTTATAATGGTCAAAAGAAAAATACTTCGTCCGATAGTTGGTAATGAGTGCGAGAAGGAAGGAGGAGAAGATACAACGCGAACTCTACAATCTGAAACAATATGTGGGAACAGAAACACTGGTGTTGCGACAGATCTGGCAATGATGGAAGCAAAATCTCCGAACGCGTCCTAAAGCCGATGACAAGCTGTCAAGTGCGGATGTCATGTGGCTTTAACTTCATTGTATGAAAGAAACTCGTGGCTCGGCGGGAGAAATCTTTGGCGGACTTAAGGAATAAAAGAGGCTACTAAAGTGAATTTAAAAAAACTCAAGATGTCCAAATCGATACCCACCACCTATTCATCGATTTCAAAGTCGCATATGACAGCATTTATAGAGACGAACTGTACAGAGCCATATCTAGTTTTGGTATACCGCCCAACCTCGTTCGTTTGTGTAGGATGACGATAGAGAATTCTCGCTGCTCTATCAGGGTCGGAAACGACCTCACCGACACATTCGATACCAAAAAAGGATTTAGGCAAGGTGATGCGCTGTCATGTGACTTCTTTAATCTGATTCTTGAAAGGATTGTGTAAAACTCCAAAGCCAACACCAGAGGCACAATTTTCCAAAAGTCGGTGCAACTACTAGCATACGCTGACGATATTGACATCATTGGTAGGACTCAACGTGATGTCATAGCCACGTTTGCTAGTATAGAGAAGGAAGCGGCGAAAATGGGTCTAGCAGTAAATGAGGGTAAGACTAAGTATATGCTGTCACCACGAAAGGACTCACAACATCGATGAATTGGACAGAACGTCACCATTGACAGATATAACTTTGAGGTAGTACGGGACTTTGTCTACCTCGGTTCCGCTATTAACTCTGACAACAACATCTCGTCAGAAATTAAACGAAGAATTACTCTTGCCAACCACTGTTTCTTCGGGCTAAGAAGGCAATTTAGTAGTAAAGCCCTCACTCGAACTACTAAGGAGATCCTATATAAGACCCTGATCATAACAGTCCTGCTCTACGGCGCTGAAGCATGAACCGTATCAAAAGCGGATGAAGAAATCCTTGGTAGATTCGAGAGGAAAATTCTTCGAAAAATCTTCGGTCCCGTTTGCGTTAACGGGCTATGGAGACGAAGATTCAACCAAGAACTATACGAGCTGTACAGCGACATGCCCCTGGTCAAAAAACTCTGCATTGGACGTTTAAGATGGCTAGGACATGTAGAACGAATGGACACCAATACTCCGGCTCGCAGAGTCTTCGATTCCCAGCCAGACGTCGGACGCAGTAGAGGAAGACCTCGCCTTAAGTGGCGCGCACAAGTGGAAACCGACCTCAACCAACTTGGAGTGCGCAACTGGAGGCAGTTAGCTAAGGACCGGGTTAATTGGAGAGGCATGTTGGTTGAGGCCCAGGTTCATTCCGGACTGTAGCGCCACTTAAGTAAGTAGTAAATGAATTCGTATATTGTATTAAATGTTATAAATTATAAATTATGTTTGTTACAGGAATTTTTTAACGAAAGAAATTGAAGCCGTTCATCTTTTAGCGTTATAATTTCGTTGTTGATTTTTGTTCGTTGAAAATTCGAGAATTCTCCCAACAGGTACTTAAGAAATTAAAAATTTCGCAGTGCATAGGTGATATTTTAATTTGATTCCTTTTGCATAAGAAAGAAGGAAGATGTCTCTGATGTAAACCATTCTTAACAAAACCATTAAAAATGTTCCGTTTTCTTGACCTCTTTGACTGTCGAAAGTCATGCATTTTCTAGAACTTCGTGGATATTAAATAAATGGAAAAAACCGCGAAAACCGTTCGGATGTCGATTGCGCAGAGAGTGGATCTAAGAGAACAAAATTGGTGAGGAGAAGATTTAATGGGTGAAGTTTATCTCCTAAATTTTACAATGGCTAACTCAACTTTGTTTTTGTTTTAAATTAAAATACGAGTACTATTGTATGTTTGTATGAGTTTAATTTGTTTTTTTTGGGGTTGACAAATTTCGGCGAACTTATAATGAAAAAATTAATCTTGCACAATGCAATGAGGTTAAATATACACTGGCGATCACAAGGATGAGGCCATACATTTTGCAATCGATTTTCAGTCTTTATACCTAAAACGCGAGAGAAATTATTTGATGATGCATCTAACATATTTAAACGATTATTTTTGTATATACTATCGCAAAATTGAAACAAAAAATACGCATTAATTTATTTTTCTATGTCATACAATAATTACACATTTATATTTCATAGAATTTTAAGAACTACTATCGGTTTCATAATCGGTTAAAGAATCATCACCTAAACTATAGATAACTACCTGTCCCGTGCTCGCCTTGCTTCGCCAGTCTGCCACTTCTCAAATTTAAAACAAATTACTTGCTGATAAGAACTGATAAAGAAAACGTCGAGAGTGTCCCTACTCATTATGTGGATATACTCTGAGTGTGACTCCCTCATCCCTCTCAATCTCATTTACATTTCATACCCTATCTTTCTTAATCCCATGGCCATGCGCCATAAAAAAACAATACAAACTGCAAAAGGTGCATAAAAAAAAGAAAGAAAAAGCACATTACACAAAAGGTACAGGTAGAGAAACAGATTTGTGCCGCACACACACAGAAATTTTCATCCACTAAACGCTGGGAAAATCCAACGATCTACGAGTAGCTTCAATCAAACATTTTACTTTTTTGAATTGTATATAATTTATAGTTTAATGCTTATTGTTCAACTTCAGGATAACTTACAAAGATGATTTATATCTTAAAATCTTTGTACATAATTGAACTTTATATTTAAAAAAATCCTATGTCATTTGTATAAATCATTCCAAAGCTAGGAGCTAGAAAGCATTCGAGAGTTACAACTTTTCTTAGATATCAGCTTAGATCTCCGCTTCTGGATAGCCGATGAAGCATTTTCCCGCGGTAAAAAGTAGCCTATGTCCATTCTCAGGCTCTAGACTATCTGTGTACCAAATTTTATTTAAATCGGTTTAGTAGTTTTGTCATTAAAGCGAGGCAGACAGACAGACAGACAGAGTTACTTTCGCATTTATAATTTTAGTATGGATTGAATCCGATATTGTGTCCCACTACAGGTCATGAGAAAAGTATTACTCCTCCGTCCTTATAGCTTTTGCATAAACTTTTGACCAATCTTCAACATTTATTTTTGAAAATTCTTCTTCTGCTAATTTTTGAACATCCAATAATTGTATTTCATTTGCCCACTATTGCCTTGACACGCCCAAATATTTGCAATCGGATTGAGGTCTGGATGATAGGGCGGTAAACGTAGTACCTTATGTCCCGTGCCGTGAATAATATATGTTGCTTGATAAGCTGATTAAGTTCGAGTTTGAGCATATGCAAAGTGTGTGGTATATTTTTATCGGTCCGCAATTGTATAATTTCGGATTTTCGGCTAGCAGAAGTGATTTGTTTGTCTTCTAATGTACTATGGTATGAGGCGTTGTCCATTACAAATATTGAAGGCCTCTCCAGGTAATTCAAAACTTGTTAATGCATCACAGATGTAAATAAAAATAAGTCTTTTTTCACGAAGCCGTTTTCACCATCTGCATGCGCCATTATCAGCCTCGGTCCCTTTGAAATTGGTTACTTCAGACTAAGGGTGGATCTTTCTGTCATGAAAGATATAAAAATGTTCTCTTATTGCACGCATCATGACAAGAAACCTAGTAGCCGCACAAATCGAGCGCCATAATGGCCGAGGACTACATAATTTGTGTGCGCATCGGCGTACTTTACTGGAGACACGGACGAAGTGTCTCCCTCCCCACCACAAGAACTTGTCAGGTATTGTGAGGAACAGCAGGTGCATCATCTTTTGTATCATCGGTTGCAACGCCAACGCACACAACAAAGTTTGGGGCAGCCGAGATACAAAAAAAAACAGGTGATTAACTTTTGGGATATCTATATATTTTTCGGGGTGCGGGACTTTCTACACTTTAACACTCAGACTCAATACTGCCAGGAAGATACACCACTTTTCCAGATATTTTCTCGTTTTTCTAAAAAAAATATCTTTATAGTAAAACTGATGAGGCATCTTTATCGGGTCATTTTATGCACATAAGATTCAAAATAAGATGCAACACCCGACAGTCCGTTATGGCATTAGACGGATAAAATGGAGAACACATCTTGAGATCTTAGCAGTCAAATCTGACATTTTGCAAGCAGCATCTCTGAAAACAAGTGATGCAGATACTGCACAATGTCAGTTAAAGGACATCAAACTATGGACATATCAAAAAAAAAATATCATAAAAATTTTTTAATACCAATAACATTAAATGTTCAATTAACTCCTTTAAAACAATCAAGAGACGGCATCTTTCCGCACTCATCCAAAAAGGAATGGAGTATTTGGTACCTTCTATGTTCGCCTTATTTAGGTTCAGCCTTAACTGGGGATACATACCAAATATCTGGAGGGAGGTAAACGTGGTATTCTTCAAAAAGCCGGCAACAAACCTAGCAAGAAACTTACATCATTATCGTCCTATAAGCTTGACCTCGTTTTTTCTGAAAACTATAGAAAGGATTATCGACGTTCACGTCAGAGAATGCCTAATGAACTGTATGCCTCTATACCCACATCAACATGCATGCCAGAAAGGCAAGCCCACGAAAGGCGCTCGGCTAAAATTGAGAACAGAGATCAAAAACGCCTACTGGTGCAAGGAGATTATACTATGCGCCGTTCTGGATATAGAGGGTGCTTTTGACAACACTGATTCGAAATCAAATGCTTTCCACGATAAAAATATAGAAAAGCCCACTATACAATTGATCAAAGCTACGCTAGAAAGTCGTTAAATAACGGCTGTATGTATGTATGTATATTTTATTTAGTATTTAGAACTATTTTAATTTACATTTAGCTTTAATTAAATAAACATAATTTTAGTTAAACAACTTAGGTATTTGAACAAAAACTAGAGAATATAAAATCATGTTAAATTGTCTCTAAAATGTGAAATGAGAAGTTTCTTAAATCGTGTTAAAACTGTCTCACTTTTTATTTCTAATGGCAATTCGTTAAACAATTTTAATCCACGGTATTTAATCATGTTTTTGGTTCTACAGTCTCGATACAGTTGAAGTCTAAAGTCAGAATTTGCACGCAAGTTGTACGGCTACGATTCTCCTACGGATATTAGTGTTGACGATAGGTATTCGGGTACCATGATATATTTCATTTTAAACACGAAAAGCAACACATTGAACATTATTCGTTGTTTGATGTTGAGCCATTTCAGACAGTTAAGCATCCAATAAACAGATGTATGATAACTACATTTCAGTATAGTTCTCATAGCTCGGTTTTGTAGTACTTGTAGCCTATTTATGTGTTCATTTTTACCCATGAATAAAATAGTCGAATAAAATAGTCGAACAGAACTCAAAGTGAGGTTTAATAATAGTATTATACACATTTATGGCACACATTGTTGTTATATTTTTACGTATCCTCTTTAGAAAGCCTATTTTCTGGGATATTTTTTTTGTTACGTTCACCATATGGTTACCGAAATCAAGTTTATTGTCCATTAACACCCCCAAATACTTTATTTCGGTCACTTGCTCAATTTTCATTCCTTCCACCATTAAATTGATTAGTTCACAACTATTAACAACCATAGATTTAGTTTTTTTTACATTATTTTCATTTTATTGGTCTGCAGCCATGTGCAAATATTGTTTAGGTCCTCTTTCATGAAATGAATAAGTTCACTCAGTATTTTACCACTTATAAAGATCAGAGCATCATCAGCAAACAGGGTTATTTTACACATTCTTAAAACTTTGCAGATATCGTTGATATAAATTAGAAACAATAGGGGTCCAAGTACTGTTCCTTGTGGCACACCCAAACTTATTTCACTTGAGCTTGATAGCGATTCATTGACCTTGTGTTCTCTCGGACAGGTAGGACCTGAACCAGTTAAGCTCAATCCCTTTTACACCATATTTCTCAAGTTTTTTTAAAAGAATATTACGGTCAATTGTCTCAAATGCCCTTTGGAAACCCAAAAACACAGCTACAATTTTATTGCCGTTATGTCTTTCCTCTTTTAGGGTCATAATCAACCAATTTAGGGAAGACTCACACGAGTGATTATGTCGAAAGCCGGATTGATTTTCAATCAACAATTTAGTGTCACAGACATATTTATAAAACTGGTCGTACGCGCATTTTTCGATGATTTTTTCAAGTAATGGCAACATGTTAATGGGTCTATACTTATCACAGTGGATTGTTCGCAACTCTTTAGGAATGGAAATAACGGTAGATTCTTTTAAATTTTTCGGAAATTCACCGCGGTTGAAAGATTCATTGATTATTTTTAATATTATTGGGCCAATTACTCGTATGTCAAAACAGTCCAGAACAATTTTTGTATTTAAGTTAAATGTACTTTTTGTATTCATTTTCTTACACGTATTTTGTAGCTCACTTAAGCATATTTCCCTAAATTTAAATACATTTCGCGATTCAGGCAACGTAGTGATTAGTTGTGTATTGATTGTAGGTATTGAGTCATATATCTGCTTTATGCTATCGATGAAATACGTGTTAAACCTATTAGCGATTACAGCGCTATTATTTTCTAGTTTATCGGTAAACTGAATTTTACTTATTTCAGTTGTTTCTTTTTTAAGAACTAATTGTTTTATCGTTTCCCACATGGATTTTTGGTTACGACACGATTCAATTTTATTACATATATATTTTTTGTTCGCGAGGTGTAGCTTATTTTTAAGTCTGTTACGTATGTTTCTATAAATGTTCCAATCTTGTGGCCTATTGAATATACTAGCTTTCCGAAAGCACTGAATTTTTTGGTATTTTAACGCCCGAAGTTCTTCTGTAAACCATTTGTTGCAACTAGTTACTCTCATTTTTTTTTTTGTTTCTTAACACAATATATCAGACCGTCATGTAATGATGATGATAGATTATGGAGGTCCGTGTTGTAATTTATTTGTTCACACTTTTCACTTAGCATAGCTCTGAACTGAGTCTTGTTGTATTTGAAGCGGTCAATATATTTTCTTTCATGTTTAGTTTTTTCACTTTTAACTGTAACTTTAATCACAATTGATTCGTGGTCGCTCACTTTAAGATTTGGATCTGTATCAGCCCAGATATTTTTTTCCCTAGGAGATATAACAAAGTCAATTAACGTCTTTGAATTTTCCGTAATTCTTGTCGGTTTGGATATAACTTGTTTCAGATTATTTTAAATTAAGATTTCATTAATAACTTTTGTGTAAGTATAGTTAACGTTTAATAAGTCAATATTGAAATCCCCAAAAATTACTATATTATATTTAGTATCTATCACTTCATCAAACCAATTCGAAAAAATTGTACAGAATTCCCGATCTGAACTGCTTGGTGATCTATAATAAATTGCAACTGTTTCTCTAAAGTCCGTATTGAATATGTCATAGCACAAACACCACATTTTCATTGGAATATTTATTTCATTTATAATACTGTACTGGAGTCCATTTTTCACATAAAGTACTACCCCGCCCGTGTAACTACTAGTACTATTGCAGCACAAAGGAGTGTACCCCCGTAGGTTTATTTCTGAGTCTTGAACTTCATCAGTTAGATGCGTTTCGGAAAATGCCAGTATTTCAAAAGAGTTACTATGCACTAGAAATTCAACTTCATTAAAATTGTTAATAAGTCCTTGGACATTTACACACCAGTAGCTTAATTGGGTTGGTTGCTAGTATTGGGTTCTTTCTTTATACACTTTTATTTTTCTTTGGAACACGGGACACGTTCTGTCGTTCGCTGAGTGATCAATTTTAATATTCATTCCCATGGTTTGATTCAGTTCTTTGCAGTTAGTACACGATAATTCTTGATTGTTGCAGTCTTTTACATTATGATCGCCCCCACATTTCATACACGCAATTTTGTTTTTGCATGCAGTTGATTTGTGGTTGAATCCCTGACACTTAAAGCACCTTCATCAGAATTGATCTCAGTATTAGTATCAACTGTAAGGGGTTGCCCACATGGAGGTGTACTATCACATCTGCTTTAGTTATTGGTCATTGATGGCCTGCTACATAGATTGAGAAATTTAGGATGCAACACAAAACACAATTGGGTTCGCCCATCAGATATTCATCATTGTAAAGGGCAAAGACAAAGACTTAAATGAAGTCACGTCACAAATGCGAAACGCGCTTAATATACGAGGGCGGGTCAATAAGTCCGTGACTTTTTGAATTTCTGACCTCTTTACTGAAACGGAAACACTGCTCCTGTCAACAGGCATCTGTCAGTTGACTCCTGTCAAAATTTAAACTTGCTTCGTCAGTTAGTTTGTGTTTGACAGCTATTTTTATCAGACTACTCACTAATTTGAGGATAAAATGGAAAAAAGTGAATTTCGTGTGCTTATTAAGCATTATTTCTTGCGAAAAAAAACCATTACCGAGACCAAGGCTAAGCTTGAAAAATACTATGGGGACTCTGCACCATCGATTTCAATGGTAAAAAAGTGGTTTACTGAATTTCGTTGTGGCCGTACAAGCACTTAAGATGCCGAACGTCCTGGACGCCCAGTTGAGGTCTCTACACCCGAAACAATCGAAAAAATTCACGATATGGTGTTGGCCGACCGAAGATTGAAAGTGCGAGAGATTGTGGAAGCCGTAGGGATCTCGCATGGCTCAGTGGTTTCAATTTTGAATGATCACTTGGGCATGAGAAAGCTTTCCGCAAGATGGGTGCCGCGTTTGCTCACAGTCGACCACAAACGCAATCGTGTAACAACTTCACAGGAAGGTTTGGCATTGTTCAATCGCAATATGGAGGAGTTTTTGCGTCGTTTTGTAACCGTGGACGAAACATGGATCCATCACAACACACCAGAGACCAAACAACAGTCAAAACAGTGGGTTTCTAAGGGTGAATCGGCGCCAAAGAAGGCCAAGGTGGGTTTGTCAGCCAATAAATTTATGGCGACTGTTTTTTGGGATATACGCGGGATAATCCACATTGACTACCTTCAAAAGGGAAGAACAATCAATGGGGAATATTATGCCAACTTATTGGACCGATTCAATGACGATTTGAAAAAAAACCGACCTCATTTGACCAAGAAAAAAGTTCTTTTCCACCAAGACAATGCAAGGGTGCACACATGTGCAGTTGCCATGGCAAAAAACCATGAATTGGGCTATGAATTGCTCCCTCATCCACCCTATTCTCCAGATTTGGCTCCGAGCGACTACTTCTTGTTCCCAAACCTGAAGAAATGGCTTGGTGGAAAAAGATTTGACTCCAATGATGAAGTCATCTCGCAAATAAAGGCCTATTTTGAGGACTTCGACAAATCATTTTTTTTTTGAAGGGATAAAAAAATTGGAGAAGCGTTGGACAAAGTTTATAGAGCTCAAGGGAGACTACGTTGAAAAATAAAATTATTTTTTTATCAAAAAATCTGTGTTTTACTCCAAAAGTCACAGACTTATTGACCCGCCCTCGTAGTTCTAGACTGGTCCATCAGGGAAAATCAATAATGATATCAAAAACATACTAGGTTATCATACGAGACACTAAGGGTTATGATACCACCTCAACAAAATGAAAATAGTTGACTCTCCAGATTGGCGGATATGTCTTCAAGAAGACGAAAGAACCGAACACATTCTAGGTGAATGTCCAGCCCTCAATGAAACTAGAAGGAAGATATTCTTGAGGGAACAATTGAGTTCCGACGTCATAAAAAAATCCTCTGCATAGGCATTATCCGCTTTATATGGAAATTAGAAATACTACTTGCCTTAACCATTTCTGGCCCAGATCGCACTATAGACCTTATAGGTCGCAGTCATTTGTCTTCCCCTTGCCAAGCCAAAAGTTTCAAACGAAAAAAAATTCCCTGCCGTATGATTTCTTATTCGTTAATTCGCAGAAAACTGCACACATCGGGTTGACCTTCTTATCTGGGGCACGCTGTATTTAAATTGTGTTTTATTAAGTATCTCAAAATGAAATAATTTATGCATATTGAAATTGAAAATATTGTCGCTCACCATTCTTTATTAAAACACTCTTTAACAAAAAAAAACAAAACAATGCCGCAAGCATCTGTCCTCCTCTTCCGGCTGTCAATTTTCAGTAGCCTGTTTAATTAGCTGCATTCGCTGCCGCATGGAAATACGGAAATAAAGCCTTGATACTTTGAAGGTTGTGCCATCATTTCCTCCTGCTGTGGTTTTTATACCATCAAAGGACTTTATTTTTATTTTTCTAGTCTGATTTCAACATGTGATCTCCGGATGGAATTATATTCGCCTAATGATCTCCTTTTATTAAAAATAGGCCCTTGGCAACAACCGACTATAAATAAAAATACAGCTTTGATCAAATTAAGAAGAAAATAAACAACATCAAATGCTAAAGTATCAAACATTGCCAGCTGAACACAAAAAAAAATCCCCCATATATTTGACTGCCCGCCCATTTATTTGGTTTCAATATAAAATATGTAGTATGTATTTACAATTCATTAAAATAAGATTATATCGTATTTGAACTGGTTTGTGTTTTATTAGGTTGTTATAGTATACTCAATACCACTAGCCCACACCTACCATTGAAATTTTTCCGAAAATAATACGCAGTCAATATTGCTTTTGATGGAACAGGAAATAATTGAATAAAAAGGAAGTGGATTCACTGATTCAGTAAAGTCTGAAGTAATTTTAATTATCAAGGATTGTGATAGCAACATCCCGCAATTTAAACAACGCACATTTGTAGGTACCTGCAAATCTGCCATTCAATTTCCATTTGCGGGCTTTTTCACATTTGCCGATTCCTTCATGGAAAAGTAAGGACACGGCAGTATCTCCTCAGCTTAGAAGAATAAAGGCGAAGACACGTAATAACACTGAATATTTGCCTCATAAAAGATAATGAAAATTAATGAGTTAAAAGGATATTAATTAAGCGAAAAAGCCTCTCCTATTTGCAACATAAGACATGGGTATAGAGTGGGTGTCTCTGTCTACCCATTTAAATGATAAGGGATAAAATAGAACATCCTTCCAAATGAATGTTAGGTCAGTTTTGCATTTTTTGTTAACGCTATTCCGTTGGTGACATTAAATCAATCACAACTGTCTTGGGGATCACCAGTATTAACCTAAAAAGTAAATTCCTTTGAAAATCTATCAAATTACCAACCCTTACGATTGTACTCAATCAAGCTATCGCTAACATCATCATTATCGTTGTGTTGGAGCTTAGTGTAGTTTTATTCCGATTAATTAAATTTTTGCGATTTAGCAATTTGAGAATACTTCGTCGTTAGCGTTCTCTTCGTCTGGTTTTCTGCGACTAGAAAAGGGCAGTGAAAGGAATTGAGAATGGTAGATAAATACGCGACCTTGAATAATTTTATTGAGCTAGCATCGTTTTACAGAAATGTGATGGCAATATAATGTCTGGTGCGCAGAATTTGACGTTTGGACTGCCTTTTCATTTAATTAGAAATTCCTTTACGTTTCAAGGATATTTTTATTTTGTTTAATTATTATTCAATTTGTGACGCTAGAATACTTTCCTGAGTTAGGATACACTTTTAATTTATTTTAATGTTGGTACATGAGTTCTTTTGGAAACAATGAAAAAAACCGCCAAGGCATGACACGTATAATAGTCGCACACCTTTGTTTTATTTATTTAATCGAAATAACACTCGCTCTCCCTCTGTCAGAAGAACAATAAGGAAGGCCTAGGAAACTGAAATTATTTTTATATGGTGATTAGCGGTATTTAATCCTCGTATCCCAACTTTGGGGTTAATGGGGTACCATAATCAATTGCTTCAATGTCGCTAGCATATGGTACGTTTTTCACCTCGTTCGCAATCCTCCCCTAGCAGTTTTGGGGTTACAGAGCAGCACTGAATTGTGGGTATGTATATTCTGATGGGATAATATAATCAATTGATTCAATCTGGCTAGCATATGATAAGGTTTCCGCCTCGTTCGCAATCATATCGAGAAAAATCGTGGTTACTACAAAGCCTTTTGCCAGAAGGCCTTTCTTCTTTAATAACCAATCGTTCGTTTTAGATATCCTGTTCGAGTGTGCTTTAAGTTGTGTCTTTTATGCCACTGTTAAATTTTATATCATCAGGTGTATTGTCTGCCTCATGTCCCGGATGAATGCGAAAGGTTTAACATTAATCTGGTACTGGTGATGGCATCTGTGACATTTGGGATCAATGGATCTTGTTTCCCTAGGTGAGAGCTGAAAACCGAGCGGAAATTTCATCAGTTGAAAACTCCCTTAAAACCTTACAAAGTTGTTTTGCACTCTTTCAATCATAGCTATCATTTTTTTTCTAAATCAAGGCTGCAATTGACGCTGCAATTAGGTTCTGGTCCTAAGAACGCAAATTCTGAGCCAGCCCTAGCAGGTGGCCTGGTACCCAACCAAGCTTAGCCTTGTTGTATCTGGCAAAGGATTGCAATGCAGCGTAGTAACACTTGACTGTGACAGCTAGAATAGTGGCTGTGTGCACGGTACTTCGACGACGACCAGACAGAAAAGTACAGAAACCCTACTTTGCAACTGCAGTTCTGCAAGTGGTGTCTAATTCTATAGCCTGAAACACATGTGCAGAATATTTCTTGCAGAGAAAGTAGCACATTCACGTTTTAATGGGCGAAACCGCATTCAAATTCTGCAGCTACTGCAGTACAGCAACTTGTCTCTTAATCTAAATCCACTGCATAAAGTGTAATTCTTTAAGTAAGGAGAGTTTGTATTCCTCTTTTTTGTGAACTCTGGTGTTCAGGCATAAAAACGAAATGTTCCCACTAGACGTAAAAAAATTCTGCATATTATGTGCTTAACATGCAGTGATACATACTGTGAGGCATATAGAACTTCTACATGTATTTTGGACATAAATCCACTGCATCTGCATAAGAGTGCAGTCGCCAATCTCCCACACTTCAATAAAAAAACCACACCACAAAAGAGAAAAGAAGCAAACTCGATTATCAGTTTTCCTCTGTTTTTTTACTCTTGCCCTTGCATTTTTTTTATTTTCGTTAAAACGAAGGGAGTTTTTTTTTTCCTTTTTTTTGTACTCTTGTGTTCTGACACAACCTTTGCAGTGGACTTAAATTAATTCTGCACGTGTGTCTTGCATGCAGTGATACTTGCAGTGACGCATACATAATCATGGTTCAACAATCTAACATAGAATTTTTTAATTTCCCGCCCCTCTTAATTTTAAAAATGATTACTCGTTATGTATTGTAAACTTTCCCCCAAAAGGCAATTCAACACAAAAATTATTTTCTTTTGCTTCTGCTTAAAAGTTCTCACGATCAGGATTGAATTGTCAACCTTCAAGCGAATCTTTCGAAGGTAGTTAAAATAAAGAAAGAGTTATAACGTTTTGGAAAATGTAATGAGTTTTATTTATTAGTAACAAATTCAAGTAAGATAATTTTACACAGAACTTCTGCACTTTTGGCCATAAGGGTACCTACTGTCGCATTTACAGAAAAACCACTTCAGCGAGAGAAAATTATAAGAGATAAAAATAACAACCGACCGGGGACAAGGATGCTGAATTCAGAGATCTGAATCATGAAGCAACGGATTACAACATCTTTAAAGGGCCCAGGCCATACCATTCGTTTATCCGTCGAACACACATTCTCTATTAAGGTGGCCCATAATTCTTTCTGTCCGTCGACGTATGCACTCATTCACATAATGAAGTTCACACAATCACATAATGAAGTTCACACATTCTAGAATTAAAGTTCACGCCTAAAGAAAACTGTAATTTCGATTGACAAAAACCAGTACAGTATACAACAGCGAAACAGCCGACCGGTAATTGATTTGAAATGGCTTAAAATTGTAGAGATGTTTTTTTTAATTCGGCTGGACCAGTTAGGTGAGAGATGAATAATTACACTGTACTGCATCTTATGCAGTTGGCTTATTCAGTGGTATTAAGGAAAAAAAATGAGTGTACTTAAGACCACACACATTAGCATCAAGGGCCCCTGGACAGTCTATATTATAAATTTCAGCTCCCTAGCTCAAACCTTGGTTTTTTTTAAATTGTGGGCGTGTCAGTGGGCGAAATTTGAAAATATTTATACATGAGCATCAAGAGCCTCTGGAGAGTCTATATTATAAATTTCAGCTTCCTAGCTCAAACCTTGGTTTTTGCCGTCCGACCTGAAAATCTGACGATGACGGTGACTCTCTATATTTCCAAATTCCAACTAATGAACTGCGATTCATGGACACAATGACTTTAATCACTTCCGGTAAATTCCATCTTTTTTTTTATCTATATACATATATATGTATTCTTTTTATTATTTGCAATTTTACAAAATGTTCTTAGCATATAGATTTTGGTACTAGATAAGATATCTTACGGCAAAATAATCAAGTTACATAAGAGCATTTATGGAATTTGAAAAGAATACTGTGCAGTCAATTCTGTAGTCGTTAGACGACTAGTAGCGAATGTCACTTTCAAGAAACTACATAATATATAATTTGGTTGCGGGGTATGTATGTTGTATGTATGTTTACAATGAGTGGAAAATGAGAAATGAAAAGTGAAAAAGTGAAACATGTTTGAATATAAAACTTGAACAAAATTAAAATGAGAAAGAAACATAGGGGCGGGCTACAGTCCGCTTGGGCGAACTGTTGGATACCCTATTCTTATTCCTATATCTCATAAGTGGGCGTGACAAAAATTTAAAGGATTTTATCGAAAAAACTAAGCTTTTGTAAATAAAAACGCTCCCTAGCTCAAACTTTGGTTTTTCAATAAAATTGTTTTATTTAATTGTGGGCGTGTCAGTAGGCGGATTTAAAAAAAATTTAAGTATGAGCATAAAGGGCACCTAGAGAGTATATACTATAAATTTCAGCTCCCTAGCTCAAACTTTGGACTTTCAAAAATAAAAAAAAAAAAATTGTGGGCGTGTCAGTAGACGGATTTTGAAAATATTTACACATGAGCATAAAGGGCCCCTAGAGAGTATATACTAAAAATTTCAGCTCCCTAGCTCAAATTTTGGTTTTTCAAAAAAAATATTTTATTTAATTGTGGGCGTGTCAGTGGGCGGATTTTGAAAATTTTATGTCCCAAGCAGTTTTATGGGCCAAAGATCATATATAAAAAATTTCAGCTTTCTAGCTCAAAATTCAATTTTTCCCAAAATTTGTTTTATTTAATTGTGGGCGTGTCAGTGGGCGGATTTTGAAAATTTTATGTCCCAATCAGTTTTATGGGCCATAGATCATATATAAAAAATTTCAGCTCTCTAGCTCAAAATTCGATTTTTTCCAAAATTTTGTTTTTTTGAGTTTGTGGGCGTGTCTGTGGGCGGATTTCAAAAATTCTTAAACTTGATTATTTCGGGACCCTAGAGAGTATATGGTTAAAATTTCAGCTCTCTAGGTCCAGTTTAAAGGCCTAATTTTTGCCGACGGACGGACGGACGGACGGACGGACATGGCTAGATCGACATTACTATCGATGCTGATCATAAATATAGTAACTTTTAGGGGTCTACGGGCAATATTAAGGTATGTTACAAACTATGCGTCAAAATTAATATACCCCTAGAATAGGGTATAAAAACAGTTGACTATACTATATTAATAAGGAGATTTTTGACTTCTGAACTATCCATCGTGAAGAGCCATTTTTTAACTCTTTTTAAGAACAAACCGCGATCATTCAAGATTCGTAAATCGTATGGTAGTTTATTGAATAGCGTAGGTGCAGTGACAGTAAAAAAATGCGTAAAGTGGGTCCTAAATGAAGTTGGTATATTAACAAAAACTTGATTATTTATTCTTAGGCTATATGTGTTTGAGCTCCGAATATTAGACGTATAACCACTACGCATTATAAAATTTTTTTTAAAGCACTTTATATACATAAAGATGCTTCAAAGGCAAGACATGAAGGTAATGAAACAGCGGCCAGCTACTACTAAATCTATCCTTTCTACATACTATTCTAATAATATGCTTCTACGCTAATACGATAGGTTCAAGGGTATTAAGATAAGCCCCTCCCCAGCTGGAGATACCATACTGCAATTTGGCATTTACGAGTCCATAATATATTGTCAATAAAAGTTTTTGAGAACAGTAAGGTTGTAGCATAAACATATTCCGCGTAACAGACAACAAATAACTTCTCAATTCAGCTGCATGTAACTTCCAGTTCATATTTTTGTCAATAATAACTCCTAAGTATTTAAAGCTATTAACTGACTCAATTTGAAAACATGCGGATGTGCAAGAGGCATTTGGATCATAATTGCATTTGCCACAAGAGTGAGAAGACAGATAGAGTTTTTCACATGCAGTCGAATGAAAATATATGTTGCAATCAGTCAAATCGGAGGATTTTAAACTGCAAATCATAAGCTTAGCTTTTTCACTAATAAGAAGCTCATGTTTAGCGAACCATTGCCTCAGAACTTGCAGGTCGTTTTGCAAATTGACCAGAGATTCAAAAAGTCATTTACTGACGTAAGTGAATGCAATATCATCTGCGAATGCTGTAACATTACTATGGAAATGCTGATTGAAAATGGAGTTTACATATATTAAAAATAGAATGATTCCTTGAACTGAACCTTGAGGTACACCAATGCCTATTTTCAACTCATCACTAAGAGCCCCCTCAAGTTTAACTCTTTGTGATCTACCTCTTAAGTATGAAGCAAACCAATTATGCACCGATCCTCTGAATCCAGCGTTGTAAAGTTTATCCAGCAAAATGTTGTGGTTGACCATGTCAAAGGCTTTAGTCCTGTCAATAAATAAGGCTACTGGTGTATAACTATTGTTAAAACCTGCACAAATTTTACTGCATAATTTTAATATGGCATCTTCTGTGGACCTACCCTCACGAAAGCCAAACTGTGCACTATTCAAATATTTATTTCTTTTCAGGAAAGATAATATTCGGCACTTCATAATTTTTTCAAACAACTTAGAGAGAGTTGGCAGTATAGAAATAGGTCTATATTGGCTCATGTGTTTTCTGTTCCCTTTCTTAAATAGTGGAATCACTTCAGCAGTTTTTAGGGATTTAGGAAAAATGCCGCAATTGACACTTATATTGAAAACATGAGCTAATATGTCGACGACATACCACGAAATACACTTGAGTAAGCAATTTGTGATGCCATCGGAAGTACTGGATCGCTTATTATCGAGGTTCAGTATAGTTTTATATACTTCGCCTGACGTAATATACTCGAAAACAAAACTATTACTTTGATATTCATCAGGAACTATTTCTGAATACAAGTCGCATCTGCAATCATTAATGGGCGGACATGGACTTAAGTCTGTTGCAATAGATGCAAAGTATTTATTAAAGTTGTTAGCAATATCCATTTTGTCTGTTATGTTAAAATTTTCAACTGTAATCTCGAGAATTCTATCACTAGTTACATTTTTATTAAGGATACTGTTTACAACTTTCCATTCTTCCTTGATGTTCCCATTGCAGTTATCAAATTTATTAATATAAAACCTGTTACGACTAATTTCTACCTGCTTCTTTACATCCCGACTTAATTTAATATATCGCTGCTTCAGTTTGGAGATATGGGGGTGACGTTTACATTTTTTCCTCAACGCGTTTTTTCTTGTTATCATTGAAAGTAACCTTTCCCCAATCCATGGCCGAAGTCGTAAGCTAACGAAGGATCAGTCTCCTCATAAACTTGCTCCCAACATTCAAACTTCAAATATTCATTTAGCTTTACAAAATTGATTGTGCGCTTTACTGGAAACGGTATGTATTTATTGCTACTACACATATTTGGTGTCAAATGTTCAATACTCAAATTTACTATGCAATGATCTGTGATTTCGAGATTCATTACGTCACTGTATACTCTGCGTAAGCAATTCTTATGAATTCTTACAAAAATGTGATCAATGCATGTTTGAGTCTCAGTTGTTAGGCGAGTTGGTTCATTAATTAATGACTCTAAGCCATATGAAGACATTAATAATAAGTAATTGTCAGAGTCATGATTGCTAATTAGTATGTCGATATTAATGTCAACTAGGATCAATAAATTCCTACACTTTATAGCTTTAAGAATAGTATCCAATTGTTCTAGAAATACGTTTTTGTTTATATTATTCTCATGTACTCGATAGACGCAAAGAATGACAAAACTGTTCACTACCTAGCTTGCATTCAATTTGTATTACATCAGCACTGATCAAGTTAAATCGCTTAACTTCACAATGATCCAAAGACGAATACTTTATGTATACTGCATGCCACCTGCGCAATAAGAGTTATTGCAATTGCCAAAAAGCTCATTACCCGGAATATTGTAGTAGGATAGTTCATAGTCGTATAACTAATTTTTGAGACCACAAAGGTCATCCAGACATCTCACAGTAATCGCATCGTCTCCTTCTTTCTTCCGCAAGAAAATTGTGTTGTTCTTCATCCACATGTATTTGTATTTATTTTTCAGCTTGTACATTTTTGTTGCATTGAAAAGCTCTCTGGTGTGCGAAGTCATACTATCGTTGATGTAGATGTTCGAACCGTCGTGATTATCACCAAACAATTTTGTATTTAATTTAATTTGGATTTTGTTTGTATGATATTGTCTTTTATTTGGCGACGAGACAGTTTCACGATCAAAATCTGTCGGCCACTGTTTTAGATATAGCTTTCTCCTTTGCATCGGTTTGGATAGATGATGAGCTTAGTATTGCCCTCTATTGAGGAGATTCAAGGGTGTTTACCCATTCCACGAACCTTTCCGCCGACTGATTTGTATGGGTTGTAACAAAAGAGTGTACGTTTGTCTACACTTCCGTTACGCCGGAAGTCTACGTTTGTCTACACTTCCGTTACGCCGGAAGTCTACATTGGTCTACACTTCCGTGTCGCATTCACCAGATTACCAGAATCTATCGCTAGTCAGCAAGACAGAATGTTTCTTCAATCTGACATTAATAGCTTCGCCAATTGGTGTGATAAAAACGGTTTATCTCTGAACCCAACTAAATGCCAACATATGACATTCTCTAGAAAGAATATCCATTCCACCTTTCAATATTCTCTGTCTCAACATATTCTTTGTAATGTTGATAATTTTAAGGATCTTGGGGTTTATTTCTACCCCAAACTGGTTTTTGCTAAACACATTAATTCTATTATTAATAAATCTAATTCTATGCTGGGCTTCGTCAAAAGGTGTGCCAAAGAATTTAATGACCCTTACGTTTCTATGTCATTGTACAATTGTTTTGTCCGTCCGATTCTAGAGTATGCCTCTCAAGTTTGGACACCGTTCCACAACATTCATTCAAATCGAATAGAGGCCATTCAACGTAAATTTATTCGATTTGCACTTAGAGGACTTCCATGGGATGATCCTTTTAACCTTCCTCCTTACAGTTAGCGTATTAAGCTTCTTCAAATGTTACCCCTTTCTCAACGAAGGCTTAATAGCGATATCATTTTTTACAGCAGCTTATATCCGGTCAAATAGATGCACCTGACTTGCTCTCGTCTATTGGCTTTAATTTTCGTGGTGGTGCCCATAATTTACGCAGTGTTGGATTATTGCTTAGCCCCCATCATAGAACGAATTATGGGAGGCATGAGCCTATTAGTCGCATGAGTAGGATCTATAATCTAAATGAACATGTGATTGACTTGCATGTTAGTAAAATTAAGCTAAAAAATATTTTGCGTAATAAAATTGTTTTTATTTTGTGTCTGTGTTAGTATTTTATAGGTACATAACTATTGTATTTTTAATTGTTTTGTCCTTACTAATACCTGCACTAAATGATGAGCCTGTGAGAGCACTTTTAGTGCCGACAATTTCTGCTCGTGATAGTTGCTTGCTTTAAGCACTCCACGACACAGAGCTGATAGTGTATTTAAATTACTCCCCAAGTCAAGCGTGCGCAAAGAAGTTTTACTTCAAAAGGCGTATTAAATGCGGCCAATCTATTTTCATCTGATAAAGTTGGCGACGAATTCTATGGTATGGTTGTTTCCGCTACGTGCGTTAACGCTGACGGATGCGTCGAAACAACGAATGTGGTGAATTCGGTGGGTCAGCCCTTAAGCCTGTATTGTGACAATATAAATCGGGATATAAAAAATTGTAGTTCGAATATGTTCCCACAGAAAAATGAGTAGTTCAGGAGGAAGTAAAACACTGATATTCCTTATATCTGATACTCCCAGACAACATAGAACAGACAGACAGCACTGACTGCTGCAATGAGTCCTTAAACAGACGACTGTTTTTTCGTGGTCGAGGACCTATAAGGCCCATTTCACACATAGCCGGCAGCCGGTTAGCCGGTTTTAAAAAAAAAACAATTGTTTTTACACACATCCGGCAGCCGGCAGACAGCAAGTTATGAAATGTGAATTTCGTTCGTTCCATTATTAAAATCCTTAAAGATTTCTTCCCACGCATTTCTTGTGGCATTCCGGTTTTTATATAATTGAAAGCTTTTGTCCCAAATCACGGGCCTTGCTTCAACCATGCTGATCAATTGGTCCATGTCAGTATCCATCTTAAAAAAGTAATGTAGGTACGTACACGTAGGCCTAGCTATAAACAATTCATAAAAAGGAAACAATTGAAATTAAAATTTCCCTGATCGAAAACCGAAAACCACAAACCAAAACCACAGAGAATGTTATTTTGTGCTGAAAACCAGCTACGGCAACCGGGCATATGTGAATGCATTATGTGTCCTTCTGTTTGGCCATGTTTTGTCCAAATTAAAAAATTTGTCTTGCGAGAAAATATCAATAAATATAATAATAAAGAGATGTCATCTAACATTCAAACAACAACAACGACCCCTCACTACACAAATTCATCATCTTCATCATCAACGACATCGCCGCTGCAACCACCACCTCCGCCAGCACCCTCAACGCAACAGCTTTCATCGCAGCTACCACGCAACTGACAACCAGCTCTATCATCTCATCATTCTTCTCCCTCACTCACTAAGCAGCAATCACGTAATTTGGATGAACTTTTCGGTTATTACCAAAACGTTGGAGGCATGCGCACAAAACTACAACAAATTTTTTTGTCTTCTTCTTCCAAGCTAAATGACTTCATTGCACTTACCGAAACTTGGCTTACAAGTAACCAACACAATGCAGAAATTTTCAATAATTTACACTACTCCGTTTTTCGCCAAGATCGCTGTGCCCTAACAACTGGATTTGGGAGAGGCGGAGGTGTGCTCCTTGCAGTTCGCTCTACTTTCCAATGTGTGCAATTGCTTTTACCTTCTTCTGCTTCGTCTTGTTCTTATGACATCGATCAAATTATAGTTAAAGTAATCTTTGAAAATCGCTACGTATTATTTGTTGTTGTAAGCTATATTCCCCCTAAAAGCTCTATTGATCTTTATAAAATTCATGTAAACAATTGTCAGTATTATTTGTCGAAGCTTAAAGATAATACACTATCAGCTCTGTGTCGTGGGGTGCTTAAAGCAAGCAACTATCACGAGCAGAAATTGCCGACACAAAAAGTGCTCTCACAGGCTCATCATTTAGTGCAGGTGTTAGTAAGGACAAAACAATTAAAAATACAATAATTATGTACCTATAAAATACGAGTACTAACACAGACACAAAATAATGCAAACAATTAAGACATTAAAGCATTATTACGCAAAATATTTGTTAGCTTAATTTTACTAACATGCAAGTCAATCACATGATCATTTAGATTATAGATTCTACTCATGCGACTAATAGGCTCACGCCTTCCATAATTCGTTCTATGATGGGGGCTGAACAATAATTCAACACTGCGTAAATTATGGGCACCACCACGAAAATTAAAGCCAATAGACGAGAGCAAGTCAGGTGCATCTATTTGACCGGATATAAGCTGCTGTAAAAAATGATATCGCTATTAAGCCTTCGTTGAGAAAGGGGTAACATTTGAAGAAGCTTAATACGCTGACTGTAAGGAGGAAGGTTAAAAGGATCATCCCATGGAAGTCCTCTAAGTGCAAATCGAATAAATTTACGTTGAATGGCCTCTATTCGATTTGAATGGATGTTGTAGAACGGCGTCCAAACTTGTGAAGCATACTCTAGAATCGGACGGACAAAACAATTGTACAATGACATAGTAACGTATGGGTCATTAAATTCTTTCGCCCACCTTTTTACGAAGCCCAGCATAGAATTAGATTTATTAACAATAAAATTGATATGCTTGGCAAAAACCAGTTTGGGATCGAAATAAACCCCAAGATCCTTAAAATTATCAACATTACAAAGAATATGTTGAGACAAAGAATATTGAAAGGTGGAAGGTATATTATTTCTAGAGAATGTCATATGTTGACATTTAGTAGGGTTCAGGGATAAACCGTTTTTATCACACCAATTGGCGAAGCTATTAGTGTCAGATTCAAGAAAAATTCTATCTTGCTGACTAGTGATAGATTTAAATATTTTCATATCATCAGCGTAGATCAGGATATTACTGTGATTTATACATGCTTTAACATCATTAATGGCTAGTATAAATAGAATTGGTCCGAGGTGACTACCTTGGGGAACTCCAGACTCAGCTGTAAAAGATACAGATAGCGATCCTCTAAATTTGACTTGATAAACCCTTGATCTAAGGTATGAATTAACCCATTTTATGAAACTTGGTGGGAAACCAAAAGCCCTGAGCTTAAACTCGATTATTTCATGGGACAGCTGGTCGAAAGCTTTAGAGAAGTCAGGGTATATGCAATCCATTTCGTCCTTATTCTCTAAGGCATTAGATTATATAAGGCATTAGATTATATGAACTCTTTAAGATAGTATTGTTCGAAGGTATTGAACTTTTCGTACCTACTCTCATTAAAAAAAAAGTCCTTTAAATTATCGTGGTTCAACAAAAGACTTAAGAACTTAGAGAATGCTAAAAACAAGGCTTTCAAGCGTTCCAAGTTAACTAAGAGGTTAGAAGATCGGGTAAATTTCCTTCGATTAAGAAAAGAATTCGCATTTCTCAGTAACTTTCTATATATGCAATATATTAGCTCTACAGAAGCTAATATAAAAAAAAATAGCAAATCCTTTTGGGTATTTGTTAATTCTAAACGAAAAAACTCGTTATTTCCGCAATGTATGGAGTATGAGGATAATAAGTCTAATGATTTGCAATCTTCGTGTAATCTCTTTGCAAATTTTTTTCAGACTTCATACAATAATGATGTTATTCCAGATATTGATATACTATACTCTGAATTTTCTCAAATAACAGATTTTTCTCTAACTCAGTTTTCTGAGAATGATGTTCTTAGGGGTTTGAATGAGTTGGATGTCTCTAAAAAAGCTGGGCATGATTCCGTTCCGCCTATATTTTTAAAGAATTGTTCTTCTTCACTCTGCTCTGTTTTGGCCCTTTTATTTAATAAATCGATGGTGTCTGGTAATTTTGTTGACGAATGGAAAATATCCTTCATTGATCCAATTTATAAGAGTGGCCTCAAACATTTGGTAAAAAATTATAGACCAATTTCCAAGTTGTCCGCTATACCTAAACTTTTTGAGAAAATGGTCACCGAACAGCTTTATTTTGCAATAAAAAATCATTTGTCTCCCAGACAACATGGTTTTATTAAGGGTCGGTCAAGCAGTACGAACCTAAGTATTTTTACAAACTTTTGTATTAAGAAAATGGAACAAGGCAGACAAATAGATGTTTTATATACAGATTTTGTAAAAGCTTTTGACCGCGTTCACCATGGCCTACTTCTGCAAAAATTAAGAATGTTAGGTTTTAATACCAGCTTCATCAAATGGTTGAGTTCTTATCTATCTAGCAGAAGCCAAGTGGTTCACATTGATGGATACTTCTCAAAACCTATTGATGTGTTATCGGGGCTACCACAAGGGAGTCATCTGGGTCCGCTCCTTTTTATTATTTTTATAAATGACCTACCAGTCAGGCTTAAACATTCTCCATGTTTGATGTACGCGGATGACGTGAAAATCTATCTAGATATTTCCTCTCAGTCGGATTGTTTGCATCTGCAACTGGATATTGAGCTTTTTCTGAATTGGTGTAAGTATAATCACCTCCAATTGAACTTTACAAAATGTAAAATATTTAGTGCTTCGAGGTCACCTTCCTTGATTAAATTCAATTATAAATTCCATGATGAGAACGTACTGCGAGTTGAGGTAGTCAAAGACCTTGGTGTCTTTTTTGACATGAAACTCGATTTTAGATATCACATTGACTTTGTGGTTGCAAAAGGTAATTCCATGCTAGGTTTCTTAAAGAGAACTTCATCTGTATTCAAGGATGTGTACACACTTAAGACATTATTTATGGCCTTGGTTTTGCCTATTTTAGAATATTGTTGCGTAGTTTGGTCTCCGTTTTATGAAAACCGTAACTTAAGAATAGAAAGGATACAAAAAAGATTCACGCGTTTTGCTTTAAGAAAATTTAACTGGTCTGGGGATTTGCCCGATTATCCTTCTAGATGTGCTCTCATTGACTTAAAGAAACTTGAATGCCGTAGGCATACTCAATGCATTCTTTTTGTTAAAGATATTTTTGACAACAGAATAAAATCTGGTGATTTGCTTTCTCTCTTGTCCCTTTATGCTCCTGAAGGGAGTTTGAGGAATCGTACTGAGCTGTTTCATGTTCCTTTACATAGAACTAATTATGGTGTGAATGAACCTATTACTCGCTCTTTGAAACTATTTAACTCAGTTTGCAATGAAGTTGACATTTGCATGACAAGATATCGTTTTAAAAAAATAGCTCTTGAATTATGTAATGATTAAGTCATAACGTTGTATTTATGTAATCAGCAGATCATTGTTATCCATTGATGAAAATAAATAAATAAATAAAAAACAATCATGCAAGAAACTTAACAGATTAGTGACAGTGCATCTGTTTCTTACAAATCCATGCTGTTCATTACAAATTAAATTGCGACAAAGAAATATTAACTTTTCGCAAACAATTTGTTCAAAAAGCTTAGGGATACACGAAAGCTTTGAAATAGGCCTATAATTAGTGATATCGCCACGTTCGCCTTTTTTAAATACAGGTGTGATAAAAGCACTTTTCCATAGATTAGGGAATTTACCAGTACTGATGGACAATTCAAACAGATACTTAAGATATGGAGCAATTGCATGACTACATTTTTTAAGAACGATCGGTGCAATGCCATCAGGACCTGATGAATCATTCATGAGAGAAGAAATACATTTTAAAATTGTTTCCAAATCGAATGAGATACTACTAAAACTTATTTGGGAACAGCTAGTTAGATAACTAAAATATTGATCATCAATATGAAGAGGGGTCTCCCTAAATGACTTACTGAAATGATCTGCAAACATATTGCTTGCATCTACTGAATCAGCAGTTGTAGAACTATTGTAAGTAAGCTTCGATGGATAACCATCGGTTTTTTTCTTAGAATTGACAAAACCCCAGAAAAGTTTGGGGTTCGATTTTAAAGAGCATTCCATTTTACTTATATAGTCAATATATAAGTTGCAGGATAAAGATTTGAATTCATTAAATAATGTGAAATAGAGTTCAAGATCTGAATGGCAGAGACTTTTTAAATAGTTCTTCCAAGCCCTATTACGTCTGTTTCGTATCGATTTTAGCTCTTTAGTGTACCAGGGATGGGACGTTTTCAGATTTCTAGAGGATTTCACAGGAATCACTTTTTTCATGCAGTTATCCATCAAAGAATAAAAAGAACCTACTGCATCTTCAATATTAGATAAGGCAGTAAGGTTAAAATTAAAGCTGTTAATTTCATCAGAAAGCCTTTGAAAATTTGCTTTCCGAAAGTCAAAAGATTGCGAACGGTTATACGAATTACTGTTTTCGTACAGATGTGCGCCCAGTTCAATAAATACATCCAAGGGTGGATGATTGTCATCTATGTTAGTTATACTGAAGTGGGATTCCAGAACCACAGTACTAACAGAGTCAGAAGAGAAAACAAGATCGAGAGTTCGATTTCTGAAATTTTTTATACAGCTTGTTTGCTGTAAGTCAAAAGACAAAATGTTGTCAAGTAAAGCGAGCTCTTGTTGCGCAGAGTCAAAGGATGGAATGAAATGCAAATCATCCTCAGAAGGTACCCATCCAATATGTGGCAGATTGAAGTCGCCTATAAGTAAGACAGTGCTGTCACAACAAGATATGTCAAAAATATGGTCTAGTGCCATAGAGAGTTCCGAATACAAAGAACATAGACGAGACGATGGAATGTACGCATTAACAACATATAAATGTTTGTTCTTAAGTGTAATTTTTACACAGATAACTTCGACATTAAGTTGAAATGGAAAGTCAATCTTGCGTGACTCAAGGTTGGAACGAACAGCGATCAGGACACCTCCTCCAAGCGCTTTCAGGTCATAAAATGAACATATAATCATACTTGGAGATTTTAATCTTACAAACATAAACTGGATTTTTGATCCCGATGAGCTTCAACTTTTATCGTTTAATGTAAATAATGATTATGACATCGTAGTAATTGATTCTTTTGCTAGTTATGATTTAGTTCAAGTTAATTGTTGTGACAATGGTTTTAATCGTATACTCGATCTTGTCTTCGTTGACAGAGAATTAACAATATCTATTGGTAAGTCATTGTATCCAAGTTTCCCCAATTCTGTTCATCATAATGCTTTAGCTATTCATTATTCTTTTTATGATTACTTTAAACCAGTTAATTGTTGTAAATTTAGATTCAATTACACTAAAGCTAATTTTGAGGGCATAGCGAGTTATATGTCCAGTATTCCCTGGCGCTTAAGGTTTAGTTCTTTAAATTTGTTGCAAGCATACGGTTTTTTTATTGATAATCTGAGAGAGGCAATTAATATTTTTGTTCCTAAATTCAAAATTAATTATAATTCAAAGCCTGTGTGGTTTAATAAAAGACTCAGTAACTTGGGTAATAAAAAAAATAAAGCTTACAAACTAACTCGTAAATTCGCAAACGATATTGCTTTAAAGAATAATTACATCCGGTTGGAACGTGAATTTGATTTTCTAAACAAATTTCTGTATAAAAATTACATGTTGTCCGTTGAATCAAATCTTAAAAAGAACAGTAAGTCTTGTTGGTCGTTTATCAACAATAAAAGGAAATCAAATGGTATCCCAAGTAGTATGCAATACCTGGGATCTACTCACTCTGATCTTCAGACTGTTTGTAATCTATTTGCGGATTTTTTTAAATCTAACTATACGACTGCTAATGATGATCTTCTACTGTGTGCTGATTATTTTACTTGGGAGCATATGGTTGACATTGGTCAGCTAGAGATCATTTTATCGGAGGTCGAAGATGGTCTGTTGAATTTTAACTGTGATAACAGCGCTGGTCCTGACGGGATTCCGCCTATAATTCTTAAAAAATGTGCACCTGCTCTTGCTGAGCCTCTTTTTTACGACGGTTTCGGTTTGCAGGTGTGAACGCGCCCATAAGAATGTGTTCCCAACGACCGGCTATGTGTGAAATGGGCCTAAGAGAAAGAAGATTTGTTGGGCACTTGTTTCAAGGGCGTGCAACGGTCAATAAACTTATTCGTCGTATCCACTTCATTGCGAACGGGGCTTAAGAATTTTCTATTTGAGAATAACCCTGTTCTATGCTGACCATGCTGACGTGGTTGTCGCCAATGGTAAGATATACCTTACTTATTCGTGGCACTGTTAATATATTACACGCTGATTAAAAAGGCGCGTGAATAATGCACATTATCTGGCATCGGGAGATAACTGTGGTACACGCTATCCCGAAAAAGGGTTAAAATAGGACGAGCACTGCCAACCTTCGGTCAATAAGTTTGCCTCCAATTTCTCATTCTCATATCAATTATGTTACTCTTCTTTAAATAAGTTATCTTCCTGTCTGGTTGATTTTAAAAAGGCTTTCCACGCCGTCTGGTTACAGCTATATACTTGACCAGTTGACGAGGCGGGGGATGCACGAAACGTTGGTTTTTAAATGTGGCAAATTGGTTTTGAGCAGAGTCTTTGACTCTGAAAATGGTTTACAGCAGGAGCAGTCATTTTGGTAGTTTTACTTAGACATGCTATATCGTATGCCGAAGATTTGGCGGTGAGAAGCGTTGTTAAATATCTGGTTTTCTGGCTCGAACAGTACCTATATTTTGATAAAAATTCTGTTTTACTGGGACCATGAAGGCTTATGCTCTGGCAAAAAGTGAAGTGAAGGTCATACTTAATATGCAACGTGGCCCTTATAAGGAAATCGTCAATAAAGCGCCCAGTTATGTGGAAGTGATCTGTCTCAGGTTGTTCTCATAAAAGCAAGAAACGATGGGGCTCAGTTGAAAATGATTGACGATCTCCCCATTTAGGTGACAGATAAGTCGCCAATGCTCATGAGCTCCTTCGTTTTAGTACAGCGCCAGCGGAAAGGGATAAGATTGATACGGAGAAATTATTCGCCGTGTTTTGGTGGCTTATTCAGTTGTCAACACGTCGACGATTCCGTGCATTAGGTAACATCCTCTTAGTTTTCAAGTTACGTTAGCTGGTTTTTTTATTCACAGGTCACTGAAGATTCTCTATGGAGAATGAAGAAACCCATGAACACATTCCCTGTGAATGGCCGGCACTTCACTGTTTGAGATGACTTATCTTTCACGGAGAGATGCGTTCACACGTTTAGCTAAGACACTGCCACTAAAGACGTCTTCACTAGGGAAGTCACTCTTCTAAAATGTTAAAGCATTCCTTTTTGACAGTATAGATCTCTCTTTCATAAAGTGGGCATGGCGAACGTCCAAATATAGGCGAATTGTAAAGAACGATCTTCATATTTTGTTTTCAACATTTAAATGACTTTATTAAAAAAAAGTTTTTGTGAAAATAACGCCCCATAAAAGTGGGCATGTCAGAAAACTTTATATAAGGAATTGGAAAAAAACGACCTTATTTACACGCTTTGCATAGAATAGGACCCTCGTTTACAATTATCTCTTCAATAAAACGTGGTTTAAAATAGGATTTAAATAAAAAAAAAATATTAACATATGAGCATTATCTTTCAGTAACCAAACTTAATGGACAACATGGACAATAACCTTAAGATCGTATTCTGGAACGCAAATGGACTACTAAACCATGCTCTTGAGTTAAAACAATTTATAAATGATAATAATACTGACATTCTACTAATATCTGAAACTCACTTTACTAATAAAAGCTATATAAGAATCCCAGGTTATAACACTCACAATACAAATCATCCCGATGGAATTAAAAATAAAATAAAATTAAATACACAGAACTCGAGCAATATAAACTAGAACACATCCAAGCCACAGATTGGGGATCAATACTAACAACTGTCAAAGGTAAAAATCTACTGCAAGCAATGCGCATTAATAACTGTAAGCACCTTAGTACTGGCGAACATAGCTACTGGCCTACCGACGTTAAAAAAAACTCCTGACCTAATTGACTTCTGTATAGTTAGAAACATTAGACTTGACAACTTAAATCTCGCTTCGAACTCTCATCTCACCACTCTCCAATTCAGCTAAATTATGATGCGGATATTAATACAACTCGACAATCCTCCCAATTATATAACAGAAGGACAGACTGGGATACCTACCGAGAGTATATAGAATCACAACTGCAACTCAATATTCCACTTAAAACTACCTACGACATAGAAAGAGCCATAGCATACTTCAACGACACACTAAGAGATTCGGCAGTAATATCGACGCCAGTAGTTAAACCGAAGACCACAAACTACTTTACCCCACCATTCATACAAAGGCTAATAAAGGAAAAAAGAACACTTTGGAAAGTATGGCAAACCACAAGATCACCCGATGATAAACAAAAACTTAATAAAGCTATCAAAGAACTCAAAGAAATATCAAAAACAAAAAAATAAGTAACTATCTAAAACACCTAACACCTACATCTGAAACTAACTTCCCGTTATGGAAAGCGTTGACAAAAAAAACTGAAACATAGAATATTGCATGACCCGCCGCTAAAAAAAGTGGATGGCTCCTGGGCTAGGACAAATAACGACAAGGCAGCTGCACTAGCAACACATGTTGAGTGGGGTTTTAAGAATGACGATAAAGCCGCTAACTTGCCACCTAGGAATGACACAATAACTCCAAACATTCAGATTAAGAAAATCACTGTTAAAAGAAATTGACTACTGCATCAAAAAAAGGATTAAACATAAAAAAGCTCCAGGATACGATTTACTGACCGGAAAAATGTTAGCAGAATTACCAAAGAAAGCAAATATATTCTTAAGAAACACATTCAACGCAATTATACGACTTAAGTATTTCCCCAAAGTATGGAAAGTATCACAAACAACAGCTATTACTAAACCCGGTAAGGACGCCACGGAAGCAATCTCCTACAGACCAATTAGCCTGCTCCCAATCTTATCAAAAATATTTGAAAAATTACTAGTAGACCGCATGGAACCTATATTAACGGAAAACAAACTAATACCTGACCATCAGTTTGGATTTAGGCGACAACATTCAACCATACAACAAACCCACAGAGTGGTAAACAAAATCTCAATGGACATGGATGAAAAAAGATACTGTGTTGGCGTATTTCTCGACGTTGCAAAAGCGTTTGACCAAGTGTGGCACAGGGGACTGCTATATAAATTACAAAACATGCTTCCTTCAGATATTTACCTAATACTCAAAAGTTATCTAACCGATCGTTCATTGTTTTGTAAAATGAAAAGATTAAACCTCAAAACTGCATCAAATAGGAGCAGGGCTCCCTTAGGGTAGTGTCCTAGGACCACTACTATACACCTTGTATACAGTAGACATTCCCTCCCCAGGGAAAGATACTCCCAATGCAATGATTGCAACTTTTGCAGACGATACAATAATACTGAACTCACACAAGGACCTACCTACAGCATCTACGCAACTCCAACACACATTAGACGAAACAATAAAGTGGCTAGATGACTGGGGCATAAAAATTAACGAGAACAAAACTTTTCAAGTGGTTTTTACTACAAAAGCTAAAATCTCCCCATCGAGAATGTAGCTAAATACCTAGGAATCCACATGGACTCTAAACTTACATGGAAGTACCAGACAAAAATACAGACAGCTCCACTGGCTCCTAAGAAAAGACTCAAAACTATCGACAAGCAATAAAATCCTCCTATATAAAACAATTATAAAACCCATTTGGACCTATGGCCTACAACTATGGGGAACAGCAAAAAAATCTAATACAACTCTCATACAATCAAAAATCATCCGCTCAATCATAAATGCAGAATGGTATATAACATATGCTGACATACACCGAGACCTCGAAATCCCTACCATCAATGAAGAAATAACGTCCATAAGCAGAAGACACCATATGAAAATTCTGCTCCACCAAAACAATGAAATCAACACCCTACCAGCCCAATATCAAGACGTAAACGACTAAAAAGAACGAGACCAACTGACCTAATTAGAAGAGATTGTCCATAAAAAAATATCTATTAAATTTTTAACTGAATAAGTCATGTTCTAATATCCTGTAATGTAAATGTAATGGCGGTACGACACTGGTTGTATTGTCAATCAACCCCAAAACTATTCTCAATGTTAAAAAATGTATGTTGGTGTCAATAGACAGATGTATACTTCTTTGGGAAATAAAAAAAAAAAAAAAACATTAAGGGGGGGGGCTTTGATATTTCCATATAACGGTTTTTTTAACTGCGGGCGTGTCAGTGGCGCATTCTAAAAATCTTTAAACATAAGCATTAAGGGCCCCTAGAGATAATATCTTATACATTCCCACTTCATAGCTTACACTTTGACTTCATGATAAATGTGTTTTAAATGTCAGCTTTCTAGTTCAAAATTCGATTTTTTGATAAATTTGTCCTTTTTTTGAGATTGTGTGCGTGTTAGTCAGGCGGATTTTGAAAATTCTTAAACCTGACTATTTCAGGTCCGTAGAGAGTATACCTATTGTTAAAATTTCAGCTTTCGAGCTCGAGTTTAAAGGCCTAATTTTCGCGACGGAAGGACGGACGGACGGACATTACTATCGATGCTGATCACGAATATAGTAACTTTTAGGAGTCTACGGGTAATATTAAGGTTTTTTTCAAACTATGAGACGAAATTAATAAACCCTTAGAATAGAGTATACAAAAGGTAACGTAACGGTAATTTGCAGCAGCTGAAGTTTAAGTTTCTCGACCACTTTCACATCCGAAATCGCTTTTTAATTGCAGTTTCATGTAAATTGACATTATCAATCTTTTTCTTGTAGTTTCAAAGCATATCAATGCTTAAACAAATAAAAAAAACCGTATATATTTGGCGACCTGATTGCACACTACGACACAGGGTGCCAAATGTATTCTATGCACAAACGCCGAATGTGCCCCGATGTCTCCAATTTTGTTCTCCACTTTATTTATGTAATGAAAGTGGAAAAGATTGGAGTTCTTTAACTTGACAGCTACTGCTTAATAACACAATTTTGAAAATATCAAGCTTTTATTTAACTTGCAATGTATGCAATGTTTGTCCGGGTGGAAGCTTGCAACTGAATTTTTAATCAGTTATCTCTAACCGATTGAGCTGAAATTTGGTATACACGCTTATTTTCGATGACAATGCATGCTCAGCTTTGTGACGTCGATTCCAATATGGCGGATCATCCAAGACGGCGGACTAGTTATTTTGTCTGCACTACCACAGTATGGGTATCAAATGAAAGGACTTGCTGAGGATAACACGAAAATTAATACAACGTCACATTAAATCCAATAAATTATTGGTAACAACAACTTTTTAAAAACAAGCTTCTATTTAATTGCCCTAAAAAGAAGAAAATAAATTAATGGTAAAAAACTTTTAAAACAAGCTTTTATTGAATTGCCCTAAAAAGGAGAATATACACTTTAAATTAAATCAAACCAAATTTAGTACATGTATTCCACAATTTATTAAATGATACTCGTATAACAGCTTGTCCCGAGACTTGCATATTTTATAGGAAACATTTTCTTTCATAGAATTCCCTTTGTAATAAGCAGGTAAATCTTGCGACAAGCTTTTATATCATTTAATAAGTTGTGTAATATATGTACTAAATTGATTGGTTTGATTTAATTTAAAGTTTATTTCCTTCTTTTTAGGGCAATTATAAAAAAGCTTGTTTTTAAAAAGTTTTTGTTACCATTAATTTATATTTACACGAAATTGATATAAATTAATTGATCACTTACTTGAAGAAGACCATCAGCTAAAACACACATCACCAATTGTAACTTTTTTTGTAAACTTATTGGAACTGTCAAACTACTCGTATAAAGCATACTGTATATTCGCAGGCGGTTGGGTTCAGCGTTTATTTAATTTGTTCACACTAGGTTACTATAAGTTTATGGATAGCTAAATTTAGAGCGTCCTCATAAGGACGAGAAATCTAAAACAAATATTTTGTTATTTTAAAATTAGATTTAATCAGTTTTTGGCTGGTTGTTATTAGTTAATACGAAATAAAAATTAATTTAAAAGTCAAAATAAGGGGCTCGGGTAAGCTAGTAAATACATTATGTAGTTCGGTATATACATAATATATGTCGTCGCTTGAAAAGCAAACTGACATAAGTCAAAATTTGACGATTTTGAGTTAACTATACAGAACGAATCGCAAAAAAATACAATTTTTCTATCAAACCGTCATAACTATAACTCTTAAACTGACAGCATGAGGGCACAAGTGTCGTTTTGAATTTAAGGAAAAATCCCTGTTGTTTTCCCAGCTAAATGACTTTTTTCATTTGTAACACTTTGATTCTAAACAAATTATGAATTCGTGATAAATAAGTTTCTTGAAAAGTGACACTTTTGGTGTTGTGTCATTTTGCCTTGGAACAAAACTAGTTGATGAACTTCAAAGTTATTTTGATTACTTTAAGAAGTGTCGTTTTACCAATAAGCTAGGTTTTATTTTATATAATTTTATTATAGTCGATTTTTTCATTAAAAGTTCCTATATTTTTTTTATTATAACTTAATACTATTTAAAGTGGGTTGTTTCTACAAAATACGCAAAAAAATACAAATGGTTGTATTTCAAAACAAAACGACACTTTTTCACACTTTTTTCTTAAATTAGTAGCAATTTGGATGTAAAACGACATAAGTCTAAACAAAATTTTTTGAAAAGCGGTTTTTTGTAGTAACTTAAATATACCACTTGCAAAAAGAAAAAAAAATAATACTTTTTTACTTTACAACTTTTTGGTATTCATTGAAATTCAAAACTAAAATGATTTTTTTAAGTTATGAAAAACTTCAAATGGCTTTTCTGAAAATGTATGATTTTTGACTTATGTCATATTGCTTTTCAAGCGATGATGTGGTCTTAGGCTAGGTTAGGTTTCCGGGCTGATGGAACAGAGCGAATCTGTTACACCACACTTAGGTCCATGTGGTCCCATTTTGATATCCTTTTGGGAGTGTCGGCCTCGCTGTTCTGGCCTTGGTCCTTCGTCCTTGTTTTTCTTCCTACTCCAGGTTGTCCAGCCATTTGGATGTCCTTATAAACTTGTAAAGATTCGAGAATGAGACATCAGAAAGTTCTTGAATGTCTTGGAAGAAGTATCTTCCAAGTTTTCTGTTCCTTAGGTGACACAGGCTTGGACAGTGACAGAGGAAGTGAGGTGTATCCTAATGGCTTTCCTCATCACCGCAGTCTCTACAGATGTCGTCATCCTTGAGATTCAGTTTCATTGTGTGATTCCTTAGCAGATTGTGGCCAGTAAGAGTACCAATCAACTTTGACAGTGATGTCCTGTCGTAACGTAAAAGTCTGCGGTTGTACATGCTTACTTTTTTAAGCACTTAGCTTTGTTCACTCCTTTGGATAGAAAGATAGAAACCATCTACCAGCTATGGGTGTTCCACTAGAAAAGCTTGTTGAAACGGCTGCTCTCTATCTCAAAGAAAATAGTGCGCGACCGGCTGATTTGGTACGGCCATGTTCAAAGGAGAGATCCTACGAACCCCGGCAATATCATTGTATATAAACCTTAGTGCAACCGTGCGTAAACGACGATACGCCATCAGTGCGCATTCGGCCGCAGCAAATCATGATAGTCTAGTTCTACACCATTCTCGTGCTGGGAATATGAGTAGGAGGATGATGCAGGTAGTGGTGGTGGTTGGCAAAGCAGGTTTCGTGAAGATTTATGGTATATTTTTTGTTTGCTTTGATAGAAGGGGTATGTTATGTTTTCTGGATTTTAACACAATTGGTATGTGTGTGTATGATCGTTGAAGGAGAGTCGCATTTCAGCAGTGAAGATTCTCAAATGTTTTTTTTTTTATAATTCATACGAGTATTTGCAAGTCAAAAGCAGATATTCATATTTAATGGTAGGGGCGATGGTGGATGAAGAGAGGTGGGATAATTGTAGTTGGGTAGATTGATGGTATATTATTTGTTTGCTCTGATCAAAGTTTTTGGGGTAGGTTATGGCATATTGCAATTAGAACAAAACCGTCAACTGGAACTTATTTTGTTGTATTTTATACAATTGGTGTGTATATGTTAAGATCGGCGAAGGAGATTCGCATTTCAGCAGTGAGGCATATCATATTTGCATGTGAAAAAAATTAATTGAGGCAGAGATAAGATAAGACAGAGTGTGTGTAGGAGCGCGTGCCCTGCTTGTAATAATAGCTGCCGTAGGTTATTCATGAACAACTCAAATTGGTTTATTTATTGGTTCATCAAATAAAAAGGGCATTCATTCATAATCGGTATTCAAAATCATATTAGGTTCATATTTCGTTTGCATTATGTTACACAATCGAATCTCCGAATATAAACAGAATTTTTTCATTTGGTTTTGCACAAGCACCTGAGTGCCTCAGTTTGGGCAGCTAAATATCATTGATTTAGGTATTCTTTTTGATACCTACTTCTTTTGATACCGTCATACCGACCACTAGCGGCCGATATACTTAATGCAAATTTCCGTTTCAGGATGTCCCAGTAGGTACTAAAGAAATGAAGTATAGTTTAAATTTATCTTTTGAAGTAGGTAGGTACAATTATGAAATTTTATAGGTAGGTACCCAGGGTAATATAAAATATTGAACTCCATCAAACGCATGGTTAGACGTATCGCATGTTATAGAAACCCACATTTTTTATTCTAGCCTCGTTAATACCTCAGCCAGAAAAAATATAAGTTTCATATGTATGTATATGCACATGTATGTGCACATTTTTGTCCGCTTAAGAGAGTTTACCGTTTTAGGAAAATTAAAACAACGTATCCATCTTTAAGCTAAAAAGAAAAGTCTTCATATTCACTTATGTATGTATATACAAAGATGGTATATTAATTGTTGGCTCTAATGGAAATTTGGGGTAGGTTATGGCATATTGCGAGGAGGCTGTAGGATGTTTGCTGGTATTTAATACAATTGGTATGTACCTCCGTCTCACCTGATTACGAACAGGTAGTTTCTTGATTTAATTTTACGAAATTTTTTAACTCCTTCGATAATATGGGAAAAACCAAATGCAATATGAAAGAATGCGAGTAAACGCATTTTAAAATTTTGTTAAGTACCAACTTATTCACAAATTTTATTTAAAAATACTTTTAATTCATTTATTAATTTTATTATAACATATAAATTTTATATTACTTTACACTTCACTATTCATATTACATTACAAATAGTTTTTTTTAAGACTCAATTTAATTAATTTACATATAGATTTTACATTTATTTACATACACATTTTTTATCATTTTACATATCATATAACATATAATTATATAATGGTTCTATGTGCGTATAAAGGATGCAACACCGTTAAAAGACCGGGTAGTTGCTCCTTTTTTAAGATCCCGGGAGATCACAGGCGGCAAATTTGGCTTAAGCGCAGTGTGATAAGTCTTTCAAATCTGTCTTTCTTTGCGAAAACCACTTTTATGATATTAACATAAGATATAGGGACAATCGGAAGCAACTGGATGCAGATGCTTTGCCGATATCATTGGCTTTAATCTGCAGTTGCTCCGAAATTGCTATTGATTATTCGTGCTTCCGGATCATGAATTCGTCCATGCCCCGACATGAGCCGACTTCCACGGTCACGTCGGGGCAAATTGATCAGCCCATTGAGCCATCGGGATCTTCTCGCCGACCGAATGAGCCACCTTCGTCTCCTAAGAGATTATTCTCTACGGGATTTAGCTCCTCATTCTTCCCACATTGAAATGTGGTCAATTTCCTTCTCCGGGACTCCATTCATATAGAATGGAGCAACCCAAATTGTTGCAAGTAAGGAACATTCCCCAACACATTTTTGAAACGCCAAAAAGACTGAAGATGGACAGGGAGTGTAACTTGCGTAAGCAGTTAGATCGTCAATTGAAAGGCAAACCTTGACGTGCAGACGTTCATCTTTGCGCAAGCCTTCCATAAACCCAAAAGTCATTGGGCAAATGACGAAAAAGACGTTTGTTTAAAACTCTTTTATAAGTCCCCATCTGCGTACTCATATTTGTTGAGTACGGGATTCAAATTGCCAGCGGTAAGAACTATTTATCATTGGCATTCGGCTTTAAGCTTGCCGGCCGGCTTTTCAGAGCAAATATTTTGCCTGCTAAGCAATAAAGCTAAAGTGATGACAGCGATGGACAGGAAATGCGTTTTATTATTCGACGAGATGGCAATTAAACCCGAACTCGATTATAATATTAAGGACGACCTAATTTATGGATTTACCGACTTTGGAGAGCTTGGCAGGACGACCACAGTAGCCACCAAAGTGATGGTATTTACGTTAAGAGGGCTTAATGGAAATTGGAAGCAAACCGTTTCCTACTACGTGGGATGCCCAAAAGGAAAAGATATTGCAGAGATGTTAAAAATAAACATCAGCAAAATAATGGCATGCGGCCTAAATGTCGTCGCGACAAGCTGCGACCAAGGATCAAACAACGTACTGGCTTACAAACTGCTAGGAGTGTCAGTAGAAAAGCCGTATTACGATGTTGGGAATGAAAGGGTTTTCATGCTGTACGATTATCCGCATCTCTTAAAGAGCGTGCGGAATATATTGTTACAGCACAAAATCATAATTTCAGGAGAAATTATAGATTGGAACATAGTTGTTAAGCTGTATGAAGAAGACTCGAAAGGAGTTTTGCAAGTCTTCTTCAAGCTTACTAAGAGCCATGTTTGCCCAAATGGTTTTGAAAAACTATCGGTTAAACTGGCAACATAAATATTCAGCGCTAATGTAGCTGCCGGAAATTTGTATGCAGTGAAAGCAAACTGCTACAAAACAGTTGAGGAACAGAAAGTTGCCGAATCAACAGCAACTTTCATACAAAAAATGAACGACTTGTTCGACAACCTGAATAGCGACAGACTGAGTTCCAGGAATCCAAGTCGTCAGCCAATTTCAGATTCGACCGACACACTTAAGTCAATACGAAATGCTCGCCAGTGGATAAAAACGTGGGAATATACCGGAAGACTGCAAAAACCTCCTTGCTTTTTCGGCTTGGAGCAGACACTGCTAGGAATTGAGATGATGTGGACACATCTTAAGAGTACTGAGCAGACGTTTCTCCTGACTGCGCATCTTAACACAGATCCAGCAGAGAACTTATTTTCGATGGTGCGGACAAATAGGGGATCGTATGAGAAAAACCCCTCGTCTTACAGATTCATAAGAAATCTTAAGCAAATTATATTTAAACATTTAAAATCTTCAGATCATTCGGGCTATGAAGATTCTGGAGCAGAGCTATTGCTGGATGAAGCAGATCGCGAAGAACTGGATATTGAGCGGGCAGCGAATGAAGAATTTTCAGTTGAAGTCCCATTAGAAGACCACATCATGGAGACCGATATTTTAAACAATATCGAGTACGATGACGCAGATGAAGACTACGCAAGGAACAACACTATAGAAACAGTACTAACGAAAGGATGTTCAGAGAAGCTACAGGAAGGAGCTTTGACGTTCTACGCAGAATTTGCAGCGTTTAAGTTACGGAACAAGATTAATTGCGAAGCCTGCACGCAATTTATGATCGATGAGACAAATTCTTATCGAGAACAAGCCTTGTTAATACGTCTCAAGGCTTATGAGACCACACAAACTGTGTCAGAGTTTGGGAAGCTTACGGTGCCTACTATAAGCTTCGAAAATACTGCGAAAAGAATAAAGGAGATATTCGAAACAGTTTTTCCGGAGGACCGCAAACAAGCAAACTTGGTTGAAAACCTCATGTCTCAGATGATAAACCAGTTGGAAGTGACAGAAACCATGACGTGTAGCAATTATGAACACAACGAAGACATCGTTAAATTTATTTTAATCGGACTGATTAAATTTACAATAACAAAAAACAACAAGTATTTAAGGCTGCCAAACTTTAAGGATAAGCATCATGTAAATAAATATCTATAAATAAAGTTATATTTTAATAAATGAATGGGTGTGTTTTTCTGATTTTCATATATAAATATTTATATGTACTCATATTTATTTTTATTTGTTTTTAGTTATGGTAATATTAATATATAGTTTATTTATTTTTTATATATACTTTAGGTATGCGCTTTTGGTTAAAGGACCCTATGCGTTGTTATGTTACGTAATATTTTATTTATTTATTTATGAACTATGCGCGAGGAGTAGGCCTAATGGGGATACCTCGGTGAAAAAAAAACGCATCAAATGTTCCACCTCCTGGGTGATGCGGAAGAGAACAGACTTGTGTTTTTTTTAGTACCAACCACAGCATTAAAAAAAAATTAAATAAAATATTCAATGCTGTGATTGGTACCTATGCCTCGAATATCCAAATTGGTTAAATGAACATTTTTTTATCTTTAAACTACATACATAATATTCTCAGTATTTGTTTTTTTTTTCTTTTAAGAAAGCAATGAAAACATATATTTTTGCATGTCTAAATAGGTAGGTAGTTTGTTTGACATTCATTCAAATAATAAAAAAAAATGTAAATCGACAGGTGAGCTGCCTCTAACAGATATACGTATCCAATAATGTGTTCGCTTATAAATATCTGATAAAAAACAAATCGAATATTTCTGAATCAATTACAAAAGAAATGATAGAAATCGGTGAATTTTTGGACGAGATATACCCAAAATAGCAAGAGTCTAAAAAACCATAAACTCATAATTTCTTTACTTCTTACATGTTCAGTAGGTAAAGTAAAGGAACAAGACCAAACTGTGGTGGATTCCGGGCCACGAAGGTTTTGAAGGCAACGAAAAGGCCGACGACGGGTTGCGATATCACCTAAACATAATGAAAATAGTTGACTCTGCAGAATGCCGGCTATGTCTTGAGGAAGACGAAACAGCTGAACACATTCTAGGTGAATGTCCGGCCTCAGAGAACAACTGAGTTCCGAAGATATAAAGAAGTGGTCTGCTGGTAGCATTATCCGCTTTATACGGAAAGAAGAAATACTACTAGCTTAACATATTTCTGGCCCAGACGGTACAAACGACCTCATAGGTCGCAGTACCTTTTTCTTCGCCTTGGCGAACCAGAAGCTAAAAAAAAAATATATTGCAAATTTCAGCAGAACCATTTACCACAGGGCATGACAACTAATAATAGAATGAAACGAGGAGTAGGCCGTCTGATTAAAGCTCGGTGATTAAAAACACGTATATCTAATGTTACAACATGGGTAATGCGAAAGAGAACCAATCAAGCAACCTTCATTAGAAGCAAAAAACACAAACAAGTGACCTTCCTCAATGCTTTATTGCAAAGGTGCAGGGACTTTAAACAACGAAAATTCGTATTATCCATATAAATATTCATCGTGTAGGTACCTATTGACCAATAAGTGGTGGTGCAGCATGGCACAATACCGACACAAAATAAATTATGTCATTGGGCGCGTTCAATTTACAAGTCAACTACTAGTGACTACTATTTTACCTTTTCTCATTGATCAAATAACTCACGTGACCATCGTTCGGCAAGTGATAGACACTTAATTAGTAGTGAACTTGCAGTTGACTTGCAAATTGAACGCGCCGATTGCTTTATAAATTAGACTAAATATTTCTAAATCAATTACAAAAAGAATGATATAAATCGGTACATTTTTCGACAAGATATAGCCAAAATAGCGAGAATCTAAAATGCGATAAATTCATAATTTCTCATTTGAAAGAAAAATACCCAAATCAAATTTTATTAAATTTTTCGTTTCAAACGAATCGCCCCTTCCATCCAGAGAGTCGATAATTCGAAATCCATTATCCATACAAATAATACTCGTAACTTACTTGGTTTCCATCATCAACCTCTGCTACTTGCAAAGCATACGTACATGAACATGCTACCTGGGCTGCCTACGCCTATGCTCCTTCTTACAATGAAAAAAAAATGCATACACAATGGAATGAAATTCGTTCGGCGGAAAGATTCGAGAGAGACAAACCGGTTTATTTGGTCTTGCTTTCTTCGTTTTCAAAGTGTGTATTTAAAATGAAGATGAAAGCAAAAGTTTAGACACAAACATTCTAGCTCAATTCATAACGCCATCTGCATTTAGTCGGCTAAAACAAAAAAATCGACATGATGGCACTACTATAAAGTGTATATACGAGTACAATGGCAATATCAATCAATGTTCGTTTATAATCGTAAAAGAAAGGCAGGCTTAAAACTCCTGGGTCACGCAAATGAAACAACACCAGCATTTGATTGGTATCAGTGACGAAGTGATTTGAAATCGGGAGGCCTGCCGATACTTTTTCAGATCAAACCGGCGAACCCCACAGGCGCACCAATAGGGATGCAGTAATGTGGAGGGGTTTTAATTGTGAAGATCATAACATCGTCGTTAAAGAAAAGATGTACTCTTTACACTAAGAGATAGATAATTTTTTTTATTAGAACAATTTGAAATCTTCAAAGTTTGTCGTAATTCCCTTTGTAATAAGCATCATGCTAACTGATATAAATCGAGTAACACTCTAAGTTCTTCCCATTCTTATAAAGAGGGAACAACCATATAAGGAAATCTTATAGAGGGGCTACGCGACAAAAGAAGGAAATTGCGCAAATGACAGGATAAAGAGGATTTTCTATTTATGTGCGCAACTCTCAGAATAGAAGGTTTAAATTCAATTTTCAACTTTTATTTACACATTGGGTAGGTACTTTGATAAATTTCGTGCCATCGTTTACAGAAATCCTCCACTTCCATTCCCAGCATAATATAAAGTCCAAAGCCACAGTAACCATGAGCACAGCCTCAGACTCTGTACACATACACTCCCACACACAAAATAAACACATTAAAGTTGCAAATTGAATTTCACATAATCCTCTGAGATACATCTTCTTAGACTGGTGTTGCTGCTGCTGCTGCTGCTGCTATGAGTACTACTGCGGCGCTACATACGGCTACGGTACCAATTTTTCGTACTGTAACGACCTCCTCTTTCCACAGAACACAGCCACACGCACACATTATATACACCGAGAATCAGCACAACTTCCACAGAGGAGAAGACGTAGGGAATAGATCGAATGATGGGATTAAATAAGAAAATGTAAAGTAGTTTATTTGCAAATTGCAGGGATAAGACGACGATGGTAGGTGGTAGCGGTGATGGCATTGACGGCTAAGGAACGAAAAATCATTTTTGCCAATCTCAAATTTAATTTGATTTTTTTTCTCCTATCACTTTCTAAGCGAAGGTAGGTGAAAGTTTGAGGAAATCTATACACTACAGTTGTTTTATTTATTTTGTATCTCTTCTGTTTTGGTATACAGCTCTCTTAGCAAATGATTGGGATTTTGTGAATCCTCTAAGAATAAAAATCCAATTTAAAACATTTTCAATAAGAATCGATCAGAGCACCGATTTGCCAGTACCCTTGTGAATTAAAGTCATCCAGAGTTGGAGACTTACATACCAGCACCTTGTTAATGTAAGTCTGCAATTTGAACAATAAACTCGAAATGTTGTCCAACAGCATAATACACATAATGTCGAGTGAGTCGTCTACAACTGCTTTGAAAACTCGAGCCCACATAAAGCTTAAAATCACCCATGCATCAAAAGATCAACAAACATCTAATAGTAGCTGTTTTTCTGCTAAAAGGATTTTCTAACACTGTCACATTTCATTAGGAATCTTTAAATAGGAAGCAAATCGTTGGTCAAATTTTGGTTTTAGACGTTGTTCCACCCCTCTTATTGCGATGAGGCGGGTGACAAGGAGCAAGGGTCCTACAACGACAGAAAGTCATAACACATGACGGACATTATTGTATCCTTATAAATTTGCAAGTTCCTCTTCTCAGTAGAGGGTTGTACAATTTAAAAATGTATTTAGGATTTAATGAGGAATTAAACCCCACATTGAAAGCCTTTACTCACATGTTACACTTGCAGGCGGCGGAAAGAACTTGAATGAAAACGAACCCGCCATACAGTTGCAAACTTTAATTTACCCGTACTCTTTTAGCCCTTCGGATTTTGTGCTCTTGCTCACAGCCATCACCTCCGTATTCATTGCATTAAACCCTATTCGCATACGTAAAGAATACATGAGGCGAAATTATTTTGAACATGCCCAAAAAGTTTGACTTTTAATTACAAGCCATGACCTGGAAAGTAATTTCGGTCTTAATTGCTCGTTGAGTGAAACAAGTTTTGTAGTCTCATCACTAGGCTCTCGTCTCTCTCATCTACTGTTTTATTTTTCTTGTTGTTGTTTTGCTGTTGAGTTTTTTAGGTAACCAATTACTAATTTTTAGCCAACATGGTTATGGTCCTTTATGTGGGGATGCAGTCCGTTTTAAGATTCTGGTTTGTGGCGCGCTACATCTACACTCGTTGTGATGCGGGGTCAGTCAGCTCTCATAGTCCTACCTATCTAGATGGATAGATTTAATACAAGTTTATGAATGATAACAGTAGGTAGTGTGTTGGACTTGGGCACACATATACTTATAGACGTTAATAAGTATATGTGTGTCCAAGGATTTTGTGTATCGCTGTGTGAAGTATGTATGTATATTATATACTTTGTTGAACAAAGAGATTTAGTTTCAATGGAGCCCATATTTGCTGAGATTAGAGGACGGAAATATCTATACACATTAGAAACCCTTTAACTTCAGTAGTTGGCCATCGTAATTGGGCAATTTAGAAAATTGGAAACTTTGAAAGTGCTTGTTAGTTGTCGTTTAGTGCAAAAAGTTAAGAATTTCACTCTACAGGAGGAAAGTCATCTAAGGTCTACGAAAATTTGTATACCGTTTTACCAAACGACATGAAATTTCGAATAAGGGTGTTTAATTTAGACCATCATTTTAATTTAAAAAAAAAATACTTAAAATAAATGATCCAAAATATTTGACTTCTTCTTATGGTTAGAAACACCTTTATTTAACGGGCTTCCGACACTTGAAGAGTATCTTCGTGAGACAATAAGATCTCGGGTACGCTGCTTTCAGTTGTCTAGACCAAGCGCTCTAGCAGCCGCGACCGTTTGGTCTTTTTCGGTCTTCCGTGTATTCTCGAACGAGAAGTCGAAGATCCTTTTGACTGGAGCCGTATTGCCCATTCACTCAATGTGGTCGAGCCAATGTAGTTGACGTGATTTAGCTTTTTGGACTACATCCACGTCTTGGTACAGCTCATGTAGTCCGCGGTATCTTCTCCTCCATTCGCCTGCCAGGCATACATGACCAAATATATGACGGAGTTGTTTTTTTTTTATAAGAACCCTAACATAGCTCTCCTTTCCTACTTATCATCCAGTAATAGGCAACATCAAGCAGGTCTGGTTAGATTTTTGTTCGAAAGAGAATGTATTTTGCTCTTCGAGTCAAGAGCTTTGAATCCTTTTATTTTGCCAACCCGAAGTAGCAGCGTTTACCTATGGTAATTCTTCGTCGTATCTCCGCTCCATCTCCACAGGTGCTATTCGTGGAGTTGATGTTTAGTCCAAGATAGACCAACTGCTTAAGTTATTGGTGTCAACAGCGACGTTTTGTCCTAGGCGGTGCACAGATGTTTGTTTCTTTGACCAACCAAAAGCTTCTAACACTACACGATGTGAACGGCCACAGTAGCTGATCGGATCTATTGAAGATAGTGCTTTCCATGTTGACACCTGCTCTGCGTACTTTTTTCTCCAAAACAAGATTGCAAAAGTCATGTGATAGGAATTCAGTGCAAGTTTGAAATAATTCGGTAGAGCTGCTTCCAAACTACAAAACCGCGTGTTTCCAAGTATCACCCTACACATCTGAACGATGTATAGGTCTTCACGATGATTGCTGTCATAAGCGGCTTTAAGGTCTATGAAAAGATTTGCCTCAGGGTGAAAATGTGGTCTATTTTGGATCTGCCGGAAGCCACACTGGTACGTGCCAATTTATGTGTTGCAGAACGGATTGATACGTTGACACAGAACGTTAGATAGGATCTTGTATGCGACACTAAGCATGATATGCCTCATTAGCTTCTGCATGACTTAGGATCACCTTTATTGTTGATGCGGCATATGGAGCTAATAGTCCAGTCATCTGGCATGCTCCCTTCCAGGGATAACAAAAAGGGGCACACCGTACTCCTAGAAATTTTCAACAAATTAACGGTTAAAGTGAAACGTTTCAGTGAAGTGAATCTGACATATGTTGTTTCTACGATGCGGTGATAGCTTCGCTGTAAAGGAAAAATAGGTAGGAATTTTACCATTCAAGTGAGTTTAGCGACACATTTAACATCTTGAAGCTGTCCCGCAAGTGTACATGCAATTCCGTGGGTTGACACGACTTTGGGTCACCGGTATCGTAACAGAAAGATCAAACAATATCAATACAGAGAGTATGCACGTGTAGAAATCGGAAAAAAACATAGGCAGGCATAAAAACTCTTGGATAACACAAATGTAATACCACCAGCATTTCATTTGAGGTCGAACCAGAGAACCCCAAAGGCGGACCAGTATAAGAATGCCGTAAAGTCGGAGAGTCATGGTCCATTTAATCCTGATCATAGCTTCAGGATGAAAAAATACGATTTTTTATTTTATTATCAAAATACTTTGAGATAGAAACACCATCAATTTATTGTTCTTTATTGTGTGACTGAACATTAAACTTATTTGTTCAAATTTCTTTTAGATAATAATGAAGACAATTTATACAATGATATAAAAAAAGTATGGATTTGCAAAAGTTACAATTTTTTAATTGGTGATACATTTTTATTTATTGGAAAAAAATTTCAGTTGTGAAATAATTTGTTCTCTTTAATAATTTTGTGGATAGCCAATTCAAAGGTATTATTTTTATAATAATTGTAAGTAATCAACATTATTGTCATATAAAAAAAAACCTAAACAAGTTCGGAAAGTCGAAGTAACTAATTTTAAAATTAATTTGCCTGTCAATTTTCAAAAGGAAAAAAGAAATCAATTTTTATTAAGAAAAGCATGAATTTAAAAAAAATGTATTTTGAAGTGAGTGTCCAAGCGGCTTTATCGCTAGTAAATCAATCACAAACGCAATCAATAAAGATCATAATGGGAAAACATCGTCAAAGAATTCGCATATGGTATTGGTTGATTTTGAAAAGTCCTCTGTAGAAATCCATGAGGTCTATTATCGGTGGCGCTAAGGCAACGAACAGATCCAGGAAAATATGTTAAGTTGGTCATGGATATCTATGAGGGAGCAACAATAACAGATATATCTGGCTTGAGTCGTTGATGACTTCATAATCAAGGTCGGCGTGCAACAGGAAATCCTGCTAAGTCCCTTGATATTTATGAGTCCTTGATTATCTGCTGCAAAGAAAAGTTGTAATGTTTTGGAGGGTATCCGAACAAGACAAAATACGCTTGCTTCCACACATTTATGTGAATGGAAATGTCATTCCCAAGTGCAAAAACTTCAAATACCAGGGATCTATGATCAATAGCGAAGCAACATAACGACATCAATCGTCATGTAAACGTAGGTTGAAGTGGCACAAAACTTAGCCAACGTCTGGGACGAGAGGGTAGCTGATACTCTAAGAGATCAAACCGGCAATCCCCACGGGTAAACCTGAAAGGATGCAATGAAGTGGAAGGTTTATGACCCCTCTACTCCAAATTACAACCTCTTCGTTAAATATGATGTCTCCCCGTGTACTCTCACCCGCAGATAATCTGGAACAAGCGATTGGCAATAAATCCCAGTTTTTAAATAAAACTCAAATTCAGTTGACAAAAAAATCAATTCAATATGTAAAAAAAAAATTTTAAAACGCCTACTATATATATACTTAGTTGTTGATCTTAACTATCTTTTTATGTTCAGTTATTATTTATTGGTTTTTATCAAATGAGGGTCTAAAGACTTCCATGATAAGAAACAAGAGAGGATCGCATAAGTTGTACTAATAAATGTTTTTTCCATCTACATTGCATTTTATTTCATATCAGAGCATACAGTTCCAGTGAATGGAATCAAAAAATAAATACCCACACAAAGCATAATATGAACTAACTTTATAACAACCTCAACTTAGGCAGGGACCTTTGTCATATAAGCAATCTTATTGGGATGAAAAATTACGTTTACCCAAAAAGGGCAATAAAAGTTTTTTTTTTTCTACTAACCACATGCGAAACGCAAAGAAGTATGTGCAGTTGCCACTTAAATTGAATTACTCAGACAAATAAATTGTCAGCAAATTTTGTCCCCATACATTGGTAGTATCCCTCGAACTCGTACCTACAAGTAGCGTATAATTTTTTTAAAAATTGCTTCTTTTATGCGTCATAAAAGCAAATTTCTCCTCCATTTTTGTCATTTTTTGTTTTCTTTTGGTTCCAGCATAGCCATTCAATTTCAGCTAAACTCCTCATAAACTTTCAAATTACCACAATACCGACAAGATACATCTATACACACCCTAACCATATGTGTACAGTTTGTTTTGAACGCAAAAAGGCCAATAACCATACCTCGGAATCAAGATGGCTAAAAGGTAGAACGATTACATTGTTTTCAGGATTTCTCTTATATAAGAGTTTGGTCCTTGCAAAATATGAGATAAAAGTCGTCCCAATCCGCTACCACCCTGCGTTCAATTTGCAAGCTTTCTTTTTATTGCCATCATGACTTAAGGTCCGTGAAGCTCAATGAAAGAAATTTTCTCTCCCTTGTCAATATAGTCAAACATCATTTTGCTGCTACCACCCCCGAACCCCTTCTCCAGCAAAAAATAAAGAAGACACGTCTACTATTGGGTTCACGCAGCGAATGGTGTGTTTGTGCAAACCAACGAGGAAGGAAGAAAGAAAACTTTGCAAAAATGAAAACGATGTACATCCGAGCAAACACAGGAAAAGGAAAAAAAATTAACACACAACTTTGACTTTATCAAATTTAACTTTGGTCGTAATTTGTACTCCCTCGTATGCCACACACATGGGCACAGTTGGGAAATCACATCGGCTCGGCAGCTTTATTGGCTCCAATCTTAGAAAGAACCCAAACGGGAACACAAACAGCAGAATAAATTGAAACGAGACCTAGTGCCGCTTCCAGTGGCATGGCAGTGGTAATATAAGACCCACTTGAGTTTTATACATTTTTATGAACAGAGCCACTGTGACATTGCCACCCCATCAATCGCACATACACCAGCTCCAGCAGCATCTGAAGTATTATCAGCTTTGGACAGGGACAAATTTTATGAAGTGCGATATCAAATCTCAAGTGGTCAATAAAAAAATGTCATTTGCCAGGAATGGCGGTGCAGAGTTACGATCACCTTGTACCGCATATACCTTCTCGCACATACATCACACACATATGCCGCGCACAAACAAACGCCAGTGCTATATCTTCAGTTCTGTGCAGACTTTGCTACGAGAAAGGTTAACCAAAGGCAAATAAAGGAAATGTGATTCTAAATATGTCCATATGTCTCACTTACTGGACAATAAATTTTCAGTTACGAGAACATGTTTTTCTCGTTCCCAGATAAAAAAGAAAAAAGTATTTCTACGAGTATCTTTGCGCTTTTTGCTGCTCAGCATCTGCATCATTTAGGAATGGTTTCAATTAATGCAATCGGAGACACTCTTTTAGAAATAAAAACTTCTCTTTGATGGAAATGGCCCTTAATAGGAATAATATAGCAATTTTCTGCAGCCCCTAACGAAAAACGTATATAATTTAATTTTTATGAACATTAAACGTTCGCTTAGATTAATTTTCATATAAAAGTCTTACCACCCTTATGCATATAAATGCTTGGAATTTAATCTTAATTTCTTTTTCTTCTTTTTGAATTACGAGCTTATGATCACGTTTCAAGGGATCATACCCAACCACTTTACCGCATCCTTTCCGGTCTAGTGTTTGGATTTGAGTAGAATATGTATATCGACAGGCCTTCCGGTTTCGTATCACATCGTCACTTCTTTACAACGCGGTGGTAGTTTGGTGGATAACTAAGAAAATTGGCCACTCCATAATTCTGGACTCGTCTGGGTCTCTACCTAGAAACAAAGTGTTCCGGACTAGGTGAGGCTGGAATTTAATGTTGGTCTAAGGAGATGCCTTCAACGATTTGTGGAAATTCGGGTATTTCCTAGTGATGAAATAAAATTCTTTGTTACCGCGTTATGTGTCGGCTGAGTTGAACTGAACAAAGTGGAGTGCCGCAAGTTTCTCTACGAACCAAACTCGTAATCTCGGTAAATCGATTTTTCTCATATAGTCAATCAGCTGGACTTTTATTTCTAACATACATAGTCGTAGCTGGTCGTGTACATTTACATATTGACTTTTTCTGCATTCGCGATTGTCTTAAACAATGCCCCTTGTCCGCTGACTATTGTTGGAGCGGGATGGTCATATGTTGATTGGTGTTTTTATTTGCTCATATGGTTGTTGCACCTTTTGTAGCCGGTGGTTGGTTAAAGCACGCACTTCTCCTTACGTGAATGGTTATGTGTGCGACCGAATCAGCCTAATCCTCGATGATCTTCATGTTGTGAATTTCATTCTTCTGTTCTTTGACAGTTTAGGCTAAAAACATTGCGTGCGTGGGATCTAGAGTTGGTAATTGTTCGTCGGTTTTATATTTCGAGTGTTGTTTTGTGGTTTTTATCTCAAGCCGGACGAGTCCTGATGAGCTTTCCTTTGAGGCTAGTGCAGGAAATGTGAAACTCGTGTTTGAATTGCCTAATTGTCCTACATTCCAATGACTGGCCCAAATGCACGTTCATTTCTTTCAACCCTTGCTGCCAGTGCCGCGTGCGCAACCCCTTTCATTTCATTTTGTTATGAAGCAACACATAGACAGTTTGGAAGGAATTTCCAAATCATAAGCCATTTGTATCCGAAGTATATTTTTCCGGAACTCAGAGGGTATATCGTCCGGCCGAACAGCTTTTTGTTTTTTGTATTCTTTGACCGCCATCCTAACTTCTACGAGAGTAATGCCTTTTCTTCATTGTTAGGAACGACTTTTGGAAAATATATCCGAAGAAATTGTTCATTTAGAAGTCCTTCAAAATAATGTTGCAACCTGTGTAGTATTTGTTCGTGATCCACAAGAAGCAGCCCTTGAATATTGTTGATGACCTTTGGCGAACATATTTCCTGGGCATTTCTCCTTCACTGAGCGGCTATTTTGAAAATGGTTGTGCCCCTGTTCAAGCTGGTTTGTCTGTTTCTTGGATAGCCCGTTTTCTATCAGCAGCCGAAGACGAAATTTCTTCCAGCTCACGATGCAGGCGATCCAAACACTTTGTTTGAATTTAAGGGCAATTTCTCTTCGCAAGCCTCTTGCGAAGTCTGTATTCCAACTCGGGGAGAGCTTTTTCATTTCTGTTAGAATCTGGCAACTTCTTTAAAGACAACCCATCTCCTGCTGTCAATACTCTTATGTTATGTTGGGTACAAATAAATTTGTCGAAGCGAATGGTCGTGGCTTTTAATTACTCTCCTTCGCTAACAAAGGTTATGGGCCCAGGTACCACGTGAAAAAAGCCTTACAATACTAACGTGATTCGCGAACAAATTTAACTTAATCGTTGGTTGATTGTACTCGGAAAACTGCGATTTAATTAAGTCATTAATTTCGTGTGTCGTTTAATTAAAGCAAATTTTTAAGCATGAGTCATAGTGCAATGCAGCTTGAAAAGCTAAACGGTGAAAATTACGCTACTTGGGTATTGCAGATGAAAAGCTGTCTCATCACTCAGGATTTATGGAGCACCATAACCTCCGCTTGCCCAACAACAGGGGAGGAGAGAACTCAATGGTTAGCTGTTGATCTAAAAGCTCTGGCTATGATTACTTTATGTGTGAAACCCTCTGAACTGTTACACATAAAGAATTGTAAAACAGCTAAGGAGGCGCGGACAGTGTTAGCTTCCTTGTACAACGCAGACGGACCAGCCAGGAAGGTAAATCTCTTTAAAAGGTTGGTCAGATTTAAGCTAAATAGCACCGAAAAATTCGCGCCTCAAATACACGAATTTTGCTCGATGGTGGACAATTTGAGTGAAATCGACGTCAAGGTTCCCAGTGATTTGATCTCAATTTTGTTCTTATGTAGTTTACCGGACGACATGGAAAGCTTTGTTGTTGCAATCGAAAGCAGAAATGACTTACCTAAGTTGGAAAAACTCAAGATCAAAGTACTCGAAGAGGAACATAGGCGAATTGACAAAAACGACTCAACCGGCGAAAACGTATTAGCAATGAACTCAAAGAGGGATGGAAAAGGCAACACAAACAAGAAACAGCAGCAATCGCGAAATGATGTTAGGCTGAACAGTGAAGTGAAGTGTTATGCATGCGGGAAGAGGGCCACATTCGATCTGAGTGCAGAAAACGTAAAGGTCTTTCGTCAGAAGTTGCTTTGAGTGCGGTAAATTTACGGCAAAAAATAAACGGGAAAGTTTGGATATTAGACAGTGGAGCGTCATCACACATGTGTCCGTTTGGTTGGTTTTTTGATGAGCTAAAAGAGCATTCTCAAAAAGTATACCTGGCGACGGGCGACGAAGTAATCGCGACGGGTATCGGTAAAATTAAAATTAAATCTATGTACGCGGACATAAATTTATATGATGTGCTGTACATACCGAATTTAAAAGCAAATATTTTATCGTTGAGCAAAGTAATTAGAAATGGAAACAAAGTCTATTTTGAAAAGGGAAAAAGCGAAGTGAAGACTAAGGACAATAAAATAATTTTGGTGGCCAAAGAGGACAACGGTGTTTTTTACACGCATTTAGAAAAAACAAAGAATAACGAAGAGCAGGTAATGGCAACGAGAGAAAGTGAAATAAACAAGTGGCACCATAGGTTCGGTCATTTAAATTACACCGACTTGATGAAGTTATCTAAAAGGGAAATGGTGCGTGGGCTTGACATATCGGAAAAATTGCCTGAGAAAATGAATTGCTATACATGCGCAGTTTGTAAGATAAGTCGTAAATCGTTTCCTAATTACTCAAGTGTCGGTAGCAAAAAACTATTAGAAATCATACATAGTGACATTTGTGGTCCAATGCGCGTGGCGTCCCAAGGTGGTGCGAATTACTTTATTACTTTTATAGATGATTATTCGCGCTAAGTTTATGTTGATTTCCTGAAGCAAAAGTCTGACGCATTTATTGCATTTAAAACATTTTTAAATCAGATGGAAAGACAAACCGGCCAAAAAATAAAAATACTACGAACTGACAATGGTTTGGAGTACCTTAGCTCGGAATTTAAAACTTATTTAAATAGCAAAGGAATTGTACATGAAACGACTGTCAGTTACACCCCACAGCAAAACGGTACAGCGGAGAGGGCCAACAAGACGTTGGTAGAAATGGCTAGGTGCATGCTTGAAATGGCAAAACTGCCTCAGTATTTATGGGCCGAAGCGGTTAATACGTCAGCATACATCCGAAATCGTTCGTGTACAAAAGTGCTCAAAGATAAAACGCCGTTTGAAATTTGGTTTGATAGAAAACCCAGTGTGAGGCATTTTAGAACCTTTGGTTGTGAAGCGGTAGTGCTTGATAAGCGCAACAAAAAATCGAAATTCGAGGCGAAAGGGGTAAAAATGGTGTTTGTTGGTTACTCATCGACCACCAAAGGCTATAGACTTTTTAATTTAAGGGAAAGAAAAATAGTGATTGCAAGAGACATTATATTTTTTGAACAGAATTTTGGTAAGCCGGAAACTTTGAATAGAACTGAAGTAGAAGAAATGTTTTATGATTTTGATATCGATACAAATGAAAATAAAGTCAATGACAATGAAATATCAGATAAAACGGAAACCGAAGAAGATATTCAAAGTGCGAGTGGTAGTGAAAACAGTGACGACGCCAAATATGAAGATATCGAAACCATCGTAAGTCGAGTTGTTGCACGTAAGGAGCATTATCGGTCGCATGCGAATAAAGTCGGTAAATCTAAATATGGAAATAAAAAACTCTACTTGCACGCGGTAATTGAAAATCCCAACACGGTCAAGGAAGCATACGATTCGGTAAATAATCGCGAATGGAAAGATGCTATGCAGGCGGAATATAAAGCGCTGATAAAAAATAACACTTGGAGGCTAGTAAACTGCCCAAAAGGAAGAAATATTGTAGGATCGAAATGGGTAATTACGACGAAAAATAAAGCGGACGGTACGATCGATAGGTATAAGGCACGTCTAGTGGCGCAGGGATGCACACAGGTGGCCGGAATCGACTATAGTGACACCTTTGCACCGGTCGTAAGGAATTCAACCATACGACTGATTTTATCGTTGGCCGTACACTATAAACTGTTGGTGAACCACATCGATGTAGTTTGTGCATACCTAAATGGTGAACTCGAGGAAGAAGTATACATGCGACAACCAGAATGTTTTGTGGATGAAAACTATCCGGACGCAGTATGCCAGCTGAATAAATCGCTATATGGGCTAAAACAAGCTGGAAGAAATTGGAACACCAAGGTAAATTCTATTCTGTGTGAAATTGGTTTTCAAAGATGTAAGGTGGACAACTGCGTGTACACAATGTTGCAAAATGATGAAATCAACCTTATCGTCGTTTATGTCGACGACATTATTTTGGTGTGCTCATCAGAAAAAACAATGAAACATATTATTGGAAAGCTGCAGTCACACGTAGAAGCCGTTGACAAGGGTCCCCTGAACTACTATTTGGGGATGGAAATTTGTCGTGATGGTCTGCGTGGGTCTATGTCGATGCATCAACATTGATTTGTTACAGAAATGCTGAAGAAGTGGAACATGGACGAATGCAAGGGAGTGTCTACACCGTTCGCCAGCGGCACAGTTTTGGAAAAGTGCACCGATCAAGGTTGTGAAGGCTACGAGACGAAAAACTATCAATCGCTCATTGGTGGCTTAACATATTTGGCTACTATATCGCGATGGTTGGCAACTCTGCTACAAAGTGTATAGTTCAATTACAAAATTTGCTCTCGTAAAATTCTTAAATATAACTAGCCAAAGTTCGTAATTAATAATTAAAAGTGTATAAACAGGTGCGTCGACTGTCTGTTTCTATAAATAAAACAGCAAAAGCAGGTAATCCTAATTTATTAGCTGTGAAATAAACTTTCCAAGTAGACACCTAAGTCACATGACTGACAACAAAAGGAAAATCGATCAAACGTCACCTGAAAAAAATATTTATCCACTTTTTAATATCAACAGACCATCAAAGGTTTATAAATCTCAACAGACAAGGTCGATCTCCCAATCTGACCTTGATAAAATCAAATCCATTATTGAGGCATCGCTCAATACAGGACTCTCCAAAGCGACGGCCAATCTAGCAACAAAAGACGATCTCAACAAACTTAGCAATGAAATACACTCGCTAAGACAACAAAACCAGGAATTATCTGAAAAAGTGCAGCATTTTGAAAATCGATGTTGCATTCTAGAAGAGGAGCTTGAACTGCAGAGCAGAGAGATCAGAGGGAAAAATATTATTTTCACGATTCCAAACGACCGATCTGACCCCCAAGAAAGGATTCATAACATAACCACACTTTTGCTAGGATCTGATGCAGACCAACAACAAATGCCACAAGCCGTAAAACTTAGTGAAAACAAGAAAACAATTAAACTCAAACTTAGCACTGGTTCCAATGAAACTGCAATGCAAATGTTAAAAAATTCCTTGAAGCTAAAAGGCACAGGCTGCTATATCCAACGAGACCTTAGCAAACAATCACAAATCAAACGTCGAATTGTACTCGGGTATCGAAAAGTCGTCAAAACAATTAAACCAAGCGAAGCAGTATTGATTAAAAACAACAATTTATTAATTGGTAATAGAACATTTTATTTAGATAGTAATAACAAACTTAAATATAATAACACAAACGGAGAAAACGAACTACAGAATATCTACGGAAAACTCAATTTTAATGCTGTCAACGAAACTATGTTGTCAAACAGACGTCAGCGTGAATGGCCCAAACCAGATGCACCAGTGATGACACTTTACACCGAAGGTCCGGAAGGTAGTAGTGTCATACAAAACTGAGAATTAAGCGTCGTCAGCTCAAACAAATTTATCTCTGCAAATATTTTATCTTACAATATATCTGGATTAAGTAATAAATTATTATTTGTAGATTTTTTTAACTATGTTAAGAACTTTGAAATTTTCTTTTTATTTGAAACACATTTAACAAGCGATAATTTAAGTAATTTTAATAAATATTTCGATGGCTTTAAGTTAATTTGGAGCGAAGCAAGTAAAACCTACATAAAGGGGCGTGCAAGTGGAGGAAGTCTGTACGGGATAAAAAAATCACATTTAAAAACTTACGATTTTGATGAATTTGAAGGAACTACCGTAGTAAAATGTGTGACACAAAATAATAATACATATATCGTTCCATCATATATAAACTGCAACAAATGGACTCACGACTTTGAGAGGCTGTGTAATACAATGTCATGTTTAGCTAGCAAAAACGTTATGCTGATTGAAGATTGGAATTCGAGAATAAGTGACTCACAAACCACTATAGTGCAAACTGTAACAAACCCTAGTATATGCTGTACCAATAGGGTATCTAAAGACATAGTCTGCAATAAAAATGGAACAGATGTACTAGAGCTGCTCCAAATGTATGATCTTATTGTGTTAAACGGCTGTACAGAAGGTGATAGAGAAGGGCATTACACATTTGTCGGAGGGCAAGGCAATTCAGTTATTGATTTTTGTGCTGTTAACAACGACTGGACTGGGAAAATTAAAAAAATTGAGGTACAATACAAAACTTTTTCGGATCACATGCCAATCGTGGTTGAAGTTGATGGTGAAACACCCTCATATCACAAAAACCTGCCCCTGCTACCAAGACTTAAATGGAAATCCGAAACAACAAATACCTACCACAGGTTATTAGACAGCTTGCTCTCAGCAAATAATTCGATACCCGAAGAAACAGAAACACTCGCAAACCAAATAACTTGTTATATAAGAAGTGCTGCATCAAACAACATTTCAAATATAAGGTCACCATTTAAACAAAAATGGTTTGATAGAGAATGCATAAATGCTAGGAAGAAATCATTTGCCCTTTTGCGTGTCTGGAGAACTTGTAATGACCCTGATGTTAAAAAGTGGTATAACCAAGTGAATACCCACTACAAAAATCTATGCCTAGCTAAGAAAACTGACTTCGATAATCAGCAAGCTCTCTTACTTAGTAAAACCAAGTCTTCAAAGGACTTCTGGAGAATAGCAAGGGAGATTAATGGTACAGTTTATCAAATAGGTACAGGAGTATCTGCTGATGATCTATCCATATATTTTAAACATCTTCTACTGGATAACTCAAACCTTTCTTTCTCGTATGCGGACCCCCTCATTTTCGACGATTCCCTAGATGGTGAGGTAACAACTGACGAAATTAATGGTGTTATCATGAAATCCAAAAATGGAAAGGCGCCAGGCGAAGATGGGATTCCGTACGAATTCTACAAAAATGCTAGTCCAACCTTAATCAACTATTTGAAAGTTCTCTTCAACAGTGTGTTCTCGAGTGCAGACATCCCTTCATCGTTTAAGAAGTCTGTAATATTCCCCATCCACAAAAAGGGTTCGCTGGAAAACGTAGAAAACTACAGGGGACTCTCATTCATGAATGTGTCAGCCAAGATATTTTGTGGCATTCTTGTAGGACGATTAGAAAAATGGGTAGATGAAAAAAATATTCTGACAGAGCGTCAAGCTGGATTCAGAAAAAACTTTTCAACCGTTGACCAAATATTCACATTATCTGCGATTATAAGAGCCTTTCAAGCCAGAAACAAGAAAATGTATAGCTTTTTTGTAGATTTCAAGGCAGCTTTTGATCTTGTTAGCCGAAGTGCACTCTTCTATAAACTGTCTCAGTTGGGTATCTCTACAAAATTTCTTAAGACCATTAAAAAAATGTATGCCGAAACAAGTGCAGCAGTCTGGGATGGAAAGGATTTCTCAGAATGGTTTAAAACACAGACTGGTGTAAAGCAAGGATGTCCTCTTAGTGCCTTATTGTTTTCTCTATTTATAAACGACATAGAAAAAGATTTGCCTGGTGGAGTACGAATTGCTAATACCGTGGTCAATGTCTTGTTATATGCCGATGATCTTGTTCTACTCTCTGAATCTCCTGAAAATCTCCAATTGATGATAAATCGACTAGCCAGTTACTGCAAAAAATGGGGACTAACCATCAACACCGAAAAATCTAAAATTATGGTCTTTTCCCGTTCACCACGAGTGCAAAGTGGAAATAGATGGTTTTATAATGGAAGCCGATTAGAGATTGTGAAGGAACTCAAATATTTAGGAGTGAAACTGAACCCAACCCTAGAATTTGGTAAACATCTAACGGATAAAGCCAAGTCTTCCCAAAGCTTAGTGAATCTATCATGGAAAAATGTTTTTGCAAACAAGCGGATTCTCCTCTCAACGAAATACAGAATATTTGATTCAGTTGTTAAATCAACTCTTTGTTACGCCTCTCAAGTTTGGGGATCAGACGAGTACGAAGTAATCGAGAAATTCCACAGGAACTTCTTGAAAAAATTATTCAACTTACCAATGAAATCGCCGAACTACACAATCTATTTGGAAACGGGTCTTCCAATGCTTTTTACAAGCACTCTCAAATCGCAAGCGGATTACATCATTAAAATAGGTTCGTATCCAGACTCCCGAATAACCAAAAAAATGCTATCTTATGAATTAAGAAACAAGGACTGGTGGGCGTTAAGATGGTTAAGAATTGGAAACGCGTGTGGAGAAACTATTTCATTCGATCTAAACAACCTGGACAACTTAAAGAACCAACTTTATCGAATAATAAATAAAAATGAAGATGCTATTCGTGTGCGATTTATAGAGAAAGCTCGTGAATCAGATAACAGAGTATTGTATTCTCACCTGAACTTCAATCTAAAGGATAAGAACTATTTCAATGACTCACTCAACTATAGTGAAATATCTCTTATTTTCAAAACAAGGTGTGAGTTGATTGGTTTAAATGGCAGCCCATATAATGGAAGCTTCAACCAGTTTTGTAATATTTGCAACTTAAAAGCGAAAGAAGACTGCTTTCACATTATTAGTGTTTGTCCAATCTACAAACCACAGAGACTAGCTTACTTCGGAAAAAAATTCCTTACCATGCAGGACACAATACAAATTCTGAACGAGTGTGATTGGAAAAAGTTATTTTATTATATTAAATCCATCTACAAATACAGGTCGCTATTAATAACAGAGTATTATGATTGATTAAGTTTATTAAAAAAATAACTATATTGTTAAAGTTACAAATGTAGGTACATGTATAAGCATTTTGCTAACCAAGCTGACGGCTAAGCCATAGCTTTAAAATTCATTCTATCTTGTAACTTATGTAATAAGAAAATATTAAATAAATGAATTTCTTACTTACTTACTTACTACTTACTATATCGCGACCGGATATAGCGCACACGGTTTCTAAGCTGGCACAATTCCATGGCCATCCACACAAAGAGCATTTTTTGGCTGCAAAACGAGTGCTTAGATATCTTAAAGCCAAGCTTCGAGGTACGTTATCCTTTTATCCTAACAACAACAGTCTTGTTTGTTTTACAGATGCTGATTGGGCTTCCGATAGTACGGATAGAAAATCGTATAATGGTTTTGCTTTGTTTATTGGTACAAACCTGATTGCCTGGGAGTCCAAAAAGCAGAAGGTGGTCTCTCTTAGGACAATGGAGGCCGAGTATATTGCGATGTGTTCTGGTGCGAAGGAAGTAGCGTTTCATAGGAGTTTGCTAATAGAAATGGGGTTTGCTGAATACACCGAGGAACCAACTACAATTAGGTGTGATAATCAAAGTGCGCAGTTTTCTGTAAAGAATCCAACTGTGCACAAGCGAAGTAAACATATAGATATTCGCTATCATTATCTTCGGGATAAATATCTTGAGAACGAAATCGACATCAAATACGTCACATCAGAGGATAATGTAGCGGATATACTTACGAAGAACTTGACAAAGAATCGACACGAGTACCTATCCAGCTTAATAAAATTGAAATTTTGAATTGTATAGAGTCAAATTAATTTTTTATGAATTTTGAATTGTATCAACTCCTTTAAATTTGTATTATTGTATTGAATTGTATAAGGAACACATTATTGAATTCAAATTCGTATTATTGCTATGAATTGTGAAAGACATATTATTGAATTTAAATTAATATTTGACATACAGCAAATGGATCGAGGCGGAATTTGTTAGAATCTGGCAACTTCTTTAAAGACAACCCATCTCCTGTCAATACTCTTATGTTATGTTGGGTACAAATAAATTTGTCGAAGCGAATGGTCGTGGCTTTTAATTACTCTCCTTCGCTAACAATTTCCAATATAAGTGGAGCGCTTTGACCAAGCTGTGAGTGCGCCTTTCTTGTCATTTAGCACTGCCTTAGCGTCATCTGTCCACCACCATGTTTATTTGCATGTTGATAGTGTCCCAGAGTGATTTGGATCTCTTCAAGCACGGTCGTTGTAGGGAATCGTAGATATCTTGTGCTCTGCACTCTGCAAATCAACTTCGTTGATGATGTGATGAAAATATTTCTACATAGTGGCAATAAATGCTTCGACCTTTGGCGAACATAATTCCTGGGCATTTCTCCTTCACTGAACGGCTATTTTGAAAATGGTTGTGCCCCTGTTGAAGCTGGTTTGTCTGTTTCTTGGATAGCCCGGTTTCTATCAGCAGCCGAAGACGAAATTTCTTCCAGCTCACGATGCAGGCCAACCACACACTTTACTTGAATTTGAGGGCGATTTCTCATCGCAAGCCTCTTGCAAAGTCTGTATTCCAATTCGAGGAGAGCTTTTTCATTTCCATTATAAGTGGAGCGCTTGACCAAGCTTTGAGTGCAACAAGAAAGCGTTGTCACTTAGCACTGCCTTAGCTTAATCTGTCCACCACCATGTCCAACATGATAGTCTTCATAGACTTCATTTGACTTACCGACATGTCCGTTCAAATCTCCGCCAACAAACAGAAGTTCCTCTTTTGGGATGTTCTTGATGAGGTTCTGAAAATTTAGCCAGAACGCATCTTTTTCTCTCTGCTCGCATTCAACTTGGGGAGCAATATTCCACACCTCGCCTTGCATCACGAGTTCGAGAGACATCAAACGATCACTGAACTTTGAAATGGTCAAGACGCTGCAAAGTAGCTCTGCAAGGATGATACCGATTCTGTTCCTACCCTGTTTCGTCCCGTAGTAAACCATCTGGAAAGCTTTTGTGCTAACTTCCAATTTTCGGTGTTTCGCCATTTCATTTCTTGAACACATAAGGTATCAACTCGCCTTCTAACCATCATCTCTTCAAGCTCCTAGCTACGACCACTCACACATCCAAGGCTCCAACGGGCGACCCTTGGGTTTCGCCTAAGCTTAAGTATTACCTTTCTATTCCCCGGAAACCGAAAAGCTCTGACCCCAGCATTTTTGCCCGGCCCAGGATTAATGCCATGATAAATAGTGCCTGGCGGAGTGATGTGTTTTCTATCAGCGTACATTTCCATAGTGCTTTAAACGTGTTCGATACGTACATGGTCCTATTGTTTCTTGTTTGATCTTAATTTTACGACAACGGCCATCTCCGGTCGTGTCAACCCACGGATTTGAATGTACACTTGCGAGACAGCTTTAAGATGTTAAATGTGTCGCAGGGCTCACCGGGATGTTTAAATTGCCTATGTGATTTTTCTCCTAGTCGCCTTTAACGACAGTCGGTGTTTATCGGGGCTGTTTATTACTACAGCGCAGTGATATTTATTATCAACCCGTCCCTACTCGGGATGAAAATAACAGAACCAGACAATGTCGTTTTTAAAAAGTCGTTAAACTAAATTGTTTTGCCTTGCGAAAAGGGCGTTTTGATAAAATTTTAAACAAAAAACGCTACGTTCACTTGAGGGGATAGAAACACGGATAGGCTGTCCAGTCCAGTGTCCACTTATGTTCTTGCGATTTCAATTAATCTTTGCGTGCGGAACGTAATGAATGACCTAACGATTAATTAAATATTTCATTTGCGGGAGAACCGATTTCTCGGAAGAAACTACTGTTTGCAATTTCTTTGGAGAAACCTCATATGCCTATGGAGCTGCGTTACAAATGGAATTGAGACTGGTTAATGACTTGAGTTACAAATGAGTTCAGTTTCTTTTAAGTAGTTTCGTGTGTTAATCCCTCAGAGGACTAAATTGTCAAAATACTGTCTTGGCACGGGTCTAGGTAGAGCATTCAACGAGCCTACTAGCAAAATGTTAAGTTCCTTGATCCAATTGTTTACGCTAGGCTATGATTATGTATTTTTTCGAATTTTGTTGATAAAGTGCGGTTGCTAATAGAGCCGATTGAAGAAAAGTTCGACAAAAATAAGAAAGTCTATATAGTGCAATAACTCCTTATCACATAAATATTTCGGTGGTTCTTTAAAGAATGTTGATGCGTAAAGATGAAATAATGAAAAATGTTAACTATATACAGTATAGTATATATAGTATAGCGTTTGGGCAATGTGGAAGATTAGATATTAGACCAAGAAGAAAAAAGGAGTACTCTGCATATTCTGTTAACTGCGCAGACATAATTATTCTCCTTCCTTTAAGGCAAATCAAATGCTGGAGTTGTTCCATTTGTGTGATCCAGGAGTTTTTAGGCATGCACCCATTATTGACTATTGTTTGGGATTTCTTGTACTTTCAACGACACCGATGATTTCCAGTTGTGTACGTCCACTTGCGGGTAGTTTCATGTTTCAAATGTTAAATGTGTCGCAAGTCTCCACTGAGTGTTAAAGTTGCCTAGAAGTGATATCTCCCCTCAGTAGCCTTTTACGACAAGGGCTGTGTTTTGGGTGGCGCTGTAGTGATATTCTTACCCCGCACGGGAACGATCTTTCACAAGAATATTTTAATGATTTATTTAAAAGTTAGGTAAGGTTGTTGAGTTGATGAAGAAGTTAGTGCTGTCTCATCACACGCAGGTCAATGGTGTCCCATTGCGATGCCCATTGGGGGTCCACGTGTGTTTAAATGTCTTCCTATGTCTCCAGCCATAAGAATTTCGCTGAAAACCTGAAAAGATTATAGAGAGACATTTCGAAAAGGTCCGTCAAATCGTAAACAAAATAATTTCTTTAAGATGTTTTTCTTAATTGGCTGAGGCTTGGACTGGACAGTGGCACTGAAAGCGGAGCTCATCGGCTCTCTGTAGACTCTGGCTACACCAAGTGTTCTCATTTATTTTCTACTTTTGGGCAGTTCGAAGCTTCTCCTCGTTGGACAGTCGACCTTTGCCCCTCGGAATGTGTGCACATTTAAAATGTTAGATGCGGGCCTCGCATCGATAAGCACATGGTCCATTTGGTTGGCAGTTCGACCATCTGGATAGCGCCAGGTTGCTGGTGTGGATCCTAATACTGCGCCTTGGAAACCTAGTGCTTGTTATCACCGCATTAGAACTGCTGCAAACTCGAATAGTCGGTAGACGTTATCTGTTGTCGTGTAGTGGAGGCTGTGACTAATCCGCCGAAGAAGTTCTCCTTACCCACTTTAGCATTAAAATCCCTGATCAGGAATTTGACACCGTACTCCGGACAGGCTTCGTAGGACACGTCCAGGAGATCGTTAAACTCCTCCTTCATGCCTTCAGCCTCATCGGTAGGGGCGTGTGCACATAGTAGGCTTATGTTTTGAAATGTAGCTTTGGTGTCACACAGCCAGGCGATCACTTACCGGCTTGAAGTATTTGACTTTAGCCCTAAGCCGATTTGCGACGATGAATCCGCACCCTAAGTAAGGTTAGGTTAGGTGGTTTGCATACACAGTTGTGTAAGTATCACCCAGACGCCGAAAGACACCCATTGTGAGAACCCTTTATTGTACATGGTAGAACACGCAGCTAACAAAACAATTTGGATCTGTTAATGAATCGATTTATATCCGTTAGAGGTTTCCCTACAAGGTCGGCCAAACAGTTAAAAGACCATGCTCCCATGCAGGAGAACCGTCGTTTTTAGAGTGCCGGTCAGTCGCACAGGAGGTGTTCGACAGATAATATTTCCTAACTATCTCTGCAGCTTCTGTACCTGCACACCAACCTCGAGTGGGTTCGTATCACAGCCGCATCTGGCCTGCATATCTGCCAGATATGATGTTATAACTAATTGCTGTCATACAAACCCCCACATACACAAGCAAGCGGCAGAAACAGATACACACTGACATACACATTCGTACATCCAATCCCAAACAAAGAGAGAGAGAGGCAGCTATGACCATGAGGAGTAAGGGTTCGCAGAAGGGGTGGTCTTTTTTTCCCAGAGCACTCAGACTCGGTAACGGTCCATTGTACTACCAGGCAGAAATCCTCATTTTGGTGTAGAGGCATGCGAATGGGTAGCGTATGTTGTTGTTCCCCATGGGGTGGTCCTAGTTCGGGTTAAAGTCCCACGCTCCGGATTTCGATGCTGTCCACATTTCTTACAACAACAAAGGGCCATGCCCAAAAATGGTGCCTTTTTTTTGATGGCACACCAACGCGACCTAGCAGGATGTGTAGAGTACTTCAATATAAAGGGTAAGTTCGTAAAGTATGGTAAGGTTTTAGGAAGAAAAATATTTTTGTGTGTAAAGTTTATAAAACAGTAATTATTTTTCAGTTAAAAAATAAATTTCTTGGTAAGCAATATAATAATCGTTTCGGTCAAAAAATCGGTCAAAAATCCGTTTGACCGAATCTTCAAATCGGTCAACTGGCAACACTGTCAAAGAGTGCCTCCAAGCACTACAGAAAGGGCTGTGCCTGAAATGTATGAGCAACTGGTGCCTTTTGTTTTTGATGGCACACTAACGCGACCTACCAGGATGTGTAGAGTACTTCAATAGTTATTACGGCAGCTCAGCTCTAAAGTACATCCGCCTCGAGTTATGCGCCCTAATCTAATAGGACGTATATAGTTTTTCTAATTACATAAATACGTGTTATAGATTAGGGTGTATAACTCGAGACGTATGTACATTTGAGCTGAGCTGCCGTAATAACTATTGAAGTACTCTACACATCCTGCTAGGTCGCGTTAGTGTGCCATCAAAAACAAAAGGCACCAGTTGCTCATACATTTCAGGCACAGCCCTTTCTGTAGTGCTTGGAGGCACTCTTTGACAGTGTTGCCAGTTGACCGATTTGAAGATTCGGTCAAACGGATTTTTGACCGATTTTTTGACCGAAACGATTATTATATTGCTTACCAAGAAATTTATTTTTTAACTGAAAAATAATTACTGTTTTATAAACTTTACACACAAAAATATTTTTCTTCCTAAAACCTTACCATACTTTACGAACTTACCCACCATGTTACAATAGCCTATTACCTAATGAAATCATACAAAAAATAAGGACCAGTGAAATATATAGAAATAATGAAACCGATTCAGAGAGCAATGAAGATGATTCTATTTTAATTTAATTTACATGTTATAACGTTGGATAACAACGATTTTATAGACTAAACCAAATTATAAAGTTCCTTTTATAAGATTGATTTATTAGATTTCCATAAAATTGTTATATGTTTTATTCGGATCTTTTACATAACACACTTAGAAATAAATCTTCAATGAATTTTTTTCTGTTAGTTTGTTTATTTTTTGTTCTATTTCAAATATAATTAGTGAAATAAACGACTAAACTTATTTTTTATTGGTTTTTCGGTCAAAAATTCGTGTTTTAACGTTTGACCGAAAAATTTGACCGAATTTAAATTAAATAAATTCGGTCATTCGGTCAAATTTGACCGAAAAATCTGACCGAATTTAAATTAAATAAATTCGGTCATTCGGTCAAATTTGACCGGAATCACTTTTTTCAGTGGCAACACTGCTCTTTGACGCATTTTGCGTTTATGACGTTGTAGTCGATCACTTTAAGAGATGCCTGACTGTGCACGCAGATGGTTAATTTCATTGCCGGAAGCTTCGCCGTAAGGACTGTCTTTGCTGCTTTCTTAATCGCGTAGATTTCAGCTGAAAAAACACTGCAGTATTCTGGCAGACTCCTGCTCTTGTTTCCCTCCATTTTTAAGTCTTAAACATGGAAATACCCTTGGTGACCGTGCTGGGTGAATTCCAGTCATGTCGAGCAGGTATATAGACTTTGAAGTTCTTATTAAAGTCATATATGGGTTTCAAATAATCATTTAGTGGCATGAACCGCCGTTGATTAAAGGTGTCTAGCACGCGGGAGTGTCCGAAGGTGTACGGCTTAAAAAGTCTAGGTATACAACCATTGTACAAGGTGCGGCTATAAGCCGCATTTCTTTACAAACAATAACAGGCGTAAAAGGACTAAATGCCCTTTTTCATTCTCTCTTCGTGGTTCCGTTTCCGGCTTAGTCTGGTACTTAATCTCGTTTGAAAGATTTCGACGAACGCCTTACAGTTTCGGTATGTTCCATATGGGTATCTTGTGATTCTTAGTAAACAGGATTCCATGATCTCACTAATAGGGGAAAGGAACTTTCCTGTATGTATGACTATGTTATCTGGTGTTTGCTGGTCAGGTACTTGAGAATCTTGGCGATTGAGATGTTCACAGAAGCGGAGAGAGCTTTGTGAAACGAGTCACAAATCCAATCTTAACACTGTAAGAAATAAAAATTTCCCTCGACTTGTAGACTCAGCTTACAAGTGTTCATTTGTAAAGAGATAAGCAGCGCTATCGCAATTAAATACTGTTTGGCAATAAAACTCAGTTTGGTTCATTTTCCGATATTTTAACAAAGCGGAAAATGAAATGTCACCTATTGTGTGGTACTGTGATCCCGAACCGAACCAGTGCAATGCGATTATTATTTTTTCCATGAAGCTTAGAGCTTTGCTCCTATAAGTTGACAAGCTGTTCCGAAAGATTTGCGATACCGGACAGGAAGTTTTTAGCAAAACAAGTGATCTTCTATTTCAAAGTTTATTCTTTCTTTACAGATTTTAATTCTATTATTATTTTCACTATCCGAATCAGAATCAAAGAAGTACATTATGTTTATAAGATTTTTTAAAGACTATAAACTATGAGCTCAGGATTTCACCACCTTCTTATTCTAATTTATTTGACAGTAGAGCTGTGTCTTTTGCGATTAATTTGATCTTTGTGTCCCATACACCCAAAACAAAATGGATGATTGCAATCACACCAAACCGAATACATTTTAAAAGTTACGAACAACTACATATGATTCATTAATTCAATTGATTCCCAAAAAAATTATGAAATTTTAATGAACAATAACAAATTAAGTCTTTTTTTAAATACAAACATTGGTACGGGCTACAGTCCGCTTGGGCGAACTGTTGGATACCCTATTCTTATTCCTATCCCTCATAAGTGGGCGTGACAAAAGTCTAAGTATGGTTGAATTGTTAAGAACGCTATACATATTTTGTTATATAACATATAAAGAATTTTATCAAAAAAAAACGCTCCCTAGCTCAAACTTGGGTGTTTCAATAAAATTGTTTTATTTAATTGTAGGCGTGTCAGTAGGCTTTGAAATTTCTTTGACTTTGAATTTTCAAAAAAAAAAAATTAATTGTGGGCGTGTCAGTGGGCGGATTTTGAAAATATTTACACATGAGCATAAAGGGCCCATAGAGAGTATATATTACAAATTTCAGCTCCCTAGCTCAAACTTTGGATTTTCAAAAAAATTGTTTTATTTATTTGTGGGACACGCCCGTGGGCGGATTTTGAAAATTGTTTATCCCAGCAGTTTTAGGAGTCATAGATCATATATAAAAAATATCAGCTTCAAATTCTCAAATTCGATTTTTTCCAAAATTTTGTTTTTTGAGTTTGTGGGCGTGTTGTGGGCGGATTTCAAAAATTCGTAAACTTGATTATTTCGGGACCCTAGAGAGTATATGGTTAAAATTTCAGCTCTCTAGGCCCAGTTTAAAGGCCTAATTTTTGCAGACGGACGGACGGACGGACATGGCTAGATCGACATTACTATCGATGCTGATCATAAATATAGTAACTTTTGGGGGTCTACGGGCAATATTAACGTATGTTACAAACTATACGTCAAAATTAATATACCCTTAGAATAGGTTATACAAAAGAATTATTTTCTATTTAATGCTAAATTATGTATTACAAGAACAATAAAATAGGGATCTTACTTATAAAAAAAAATTCACGATGATTATAGAACATCTGCATCATACAAGTCTTAAATCACATATAATATTTCATCTAATATTCTACTAGTGGGATTAACATTTTTTAACCCATTACGCTTCAAAACCTGGCAGTCAACTTGTAGATTCGTGTTAAAGAAATGTGATAGACTTGTATGAATTCACTTGTATTGCAATTACTTGTAGCATTGTGTTATCACAAGTCAAGTCGCTCTTGCTGAAACGATAGGAAAGGAGAAAGTTAGTCGATTTCTTTATCAAAATGCAACTTCTAAGTTTACCTTCACAGTTTGCGTGTACAAGTGAATACTCCTTAGACCAGTGTTTCTCAACCACTGTGCCGCCAAATTTAAGATTTATAATTAAGTTAATATTATTAAATGATATGATTTAAAAATGAAAAACGTTTCAATAGGAAAAGATATTTAAATCCATAAAAAAAAATAATTCATTATTTGTTTTGCAACGCGTTCTTTCTTAGAATCATAAACTGATTTGTATGCCTCAAGTCGGCTGTCACTAGTACGTACAACAACAGGTTTTTTTAATGACAGTGGGGATTCCCAACGCGTTGCATAGTACGAGTAGTTACTGCACATTTTCTTTCGTTAAAATTGGCAAATGTATGCGATTTAGTTTACTATTAATTTATTTGCTTGCGGTTTCAATTTATAAAATTATATAAACATATTTGCTTTGCAGTATTGTATTCTCAACTTGAATAAATCGTATTTAAAGGTAATATTTGATTCGTCGGTACAAGTAAAGATATACTTATTGCTCCAAAAAAATACGTTGTTCATCGGAAATACAATGAAGATTTTTTGAAATTTGGATTTACTTCTACAATGGAAAATTAAAATTTACGTGGTTGTAAATTATCAAATAGTGCTATGGTTCCGAGCAAACTCCAACGTCACGTGGTGACTAATCATCCTTCGCTTTCAACAAAAGATAAAAGCTTATTTCAAAAGCCTTTATCTTCAAAATCCAAGCAAGTAAACGTTTTTTTAAAAACAAATCGGTGTGTCTGAAAAGGCTCAAGTAGCTTTTTACGAAATAGCTGAATTGATTGCTGTTAAATTAAAACCTCACAACCTGGCTGAATAAATTATATTACCAGCTTGTAGCAAAATTGTAAAAATAATAATTGCTTGGAAAAGCTCAACTAATTGCATTCGTTACATTTTTTTACGAAAATGATATAGTTATCAATTTTTATGTTGTCGGGAGTTACCTGATTTTACAACTAGCAAACATATTTTTGACGTAATTAGTTTATATTTAGAAGAAAAAAAGTTTCTTGCAAGTCATGTATTGGCATTTGTACAGATGGTGCTGCAGCTATGACTGGACATCTAAAAGGATTTGTAGCACATGTTAAAGAATTGAGTGGGGATATATTAGATAACCATTGTACACAAGTTCTTAAACAATGTGTTAAAATGATTAATTATATAAAATCAAGACCATTAAAAAGTCGCTTATTTAGTAAATTATGCCAAGCTATGGAAGCCAAGTTACTGCATACGGAAGTAAGTTGGTTGTGCAGAGGAAAAGTTTTATATCGTGTGCTGAATTTAAAGACGAAATGAAAATGTTTTTTGACCAAGATAAAAATTATGATTTTGTTTATTTGTTGGAAGATAAATTGTGCTTTACTAAACTGGCTTACTTATCAGACATTTTTGTTATTTTTAATAACATAACTTCAAGTATACAAGGGCCTAATGAAAATACCTTAAGATCAACCGATAAGCTGGTGGGATTCCAAAAATAAATAACATCTAAGAATAAAGCTCAGAAAGGCAATTTAGAAAAGTTTGAGAAAGTCCCAAAAGGCTGTTATAAAAAGATTAAAATAATTGTTATTGACCATTTGACAACATTAGAGGAGAGAATTATTCATTATTTCCCAAAATTAGACATAAAGAAATTTGATTGGGTTCGTATTCCATTTCTCATGACGGATACTTCTGAATGAAGAGGAAGAACTCATTTTGCTATCCATTAATCGAGGCGTAATTTTAAAACATTCAGAAGAATCAATTAATTCATTTTGGATTGACATTAGATGAAATTATCCAATGATAGCCAAAAAAGGTTTAAACATATTTTACAATTTTCCACATCTTATTTGTGTGAATTCGGATTTTCAGCGTTAATCAACATTAAAACTAAAAAAAGATCAAGATTGTTAAATGTAAAAGCCGATATGAGATTTGCATTGTCATTTTTACGACAAAATATAAATGAAATTATCAAAAAACATCAAGCTCAAATTTCGCATTAAAAGTATTCTTATTATTACTCTTGTAATTAATCCCTTAATAAACGTACCTACTGTTATTTTTGTAGTACATTTTATACATATTAAATCATAAACTATTTTATATTATAGGTAAGTAAATAATTTTTAAACTTATCTTTTTCTTTCTGTGCCGCCAATTTTTTTGAAATCGTTAAAAAAAGTGCCGCAACAAAAAAAAATGGTTGAGAAACTCTGCCTTAGACTTTAAACCCTGGATGTTGGCCTTACAATCTTCCGACGTTGGTCCCCCGCAGCTGGAAACTAGCGTACGCAGGGGGAGAGCTGAGGTGGGTATAACCTCCACTTTGGTGCAGGGCCATAGTTCAACGAGGCCGTGGATACAGCGCGTTAGGAAATAATGGAACTCCTTGTTGCCACATCCAATGACCTTGACACCATTCTGCCATCCGGTGCCGTCAAAATTGCAGGCATTGGTGTCGTCTTCTACAGCCAGTGCTAAAAGGATTTTGGCTTCTACCTGAGCCAGTTGTCCGTCAAGAGCTTACCGTCTGGGTTGCTGCGGTCGACGATTTCTAGGCTGAGGTCGTCACTTTTGAAAGCATTCCAAGTAACAAAAAAATATAGAATCAGCGTACAAATATATGTTGTTTTTTTCGGCAAATTTTAAAGCGTATGCGTGACAGGAAGATATGAACCGATTTTAATTCTGTGTTTACCCCTTTTTAGTCTCCCTTATAAGCAACCTTACCGCGTATGACGACTCCAAAAAAAAAATATTGTTTTTTTCGGCCCTCTCTTACGGTCATGGCTTGATCGAGATAAGTTTCGGTGCTGATCATAAGTGTAGTAACTTTAAGGGCTCGTTGACCAAAATTCAAACATATAACAAGCCATGAATCAAAATCAATATGATAGCGTATCAAAATTCTCGTACACAAATCTAAAATCAAAGCAATGACCTCATGGTAATCGTTTAAGAATTGTAAAACCTCATAATATTATTATGCTCACATTGACCGAACACTTTATCCTGAAACTTTAATCCTACGTTAATAATATAAAACGGTTTCATTTCAAAGTCATTGTAAAAGTGGATTAAACATTTTACCAGACAAGCGCCCACAAAATTTAGCTTAAGGATATTTTACCTTTATTTGTCTTAAATATACTTGGTATCCAAAACCAACTCCTACAACGCACTACGATATGCTGAACAGGTGGTTAACTCACACTCATGTCCCATGCCTTGCATTTAGCATTTAGATGCAGCGACAAATATACATACACACGAGGCAATGTTATCACCTTCACATGCTCCAGTGCTAGAAGCCGGGAAAAGTTATTCTTAAATATTCATGGGAATCTAGTCAAAATGGATGAAAATGCTCCATAATTTATTACACGTTTTCATTACAAAAACCAATCTCTGCACCGCAAGCAGTACAAACGAAAGTCAGGGAGTTTTGTAGGACCCATCCATATGAGCTTTGTGTAATGCGAAGGTGCCAAGGTGCTAGGAGAAAAACGTTAGAAGGAGTTGAAGCAAAAGACATTCACTCCGTATTGTAGGCAGCAAGCGCTGTTCAACTGAACGTACGCACATATTATATGCATGTGTGAGAGGCGTATACAGGAGGCATTCAAATGAAAAGTTTTCCCACCGGAAAAACCTTTACACCCTCTACAACTCTGTCTAAGTCGTCGGTTAAAATTGGCGCTGCCTGTTGTTGCTGTTGTTAACGGAAACTCTTTGTACATCTAGATGTGTGAACTTAACAGAGCCGAGAAGTTTCGGTTGAGCGGTTGAGCATTTGGGCAAACCCTTGCAGCCTCTTACTGCTTTCAAATAATTTGCATACGTAAAAGTTAGTTAGTTACTTATGGTGTTAAACTCCCAGTGATGGCGTAATAGGAAAATGTTATTTCCACTTTAAACATACGAGTAATGGCATTATGTGAAGGATTATGTTAATGTTATTTATTCCAAATGAATTATGTTGAGGTAGGTACGAGTATAATAAGCCAGGTTCCTCGCGACAATATATGCGCGCACATGCACACCTTTTACGTATGCTAATTTTGCAAAAGAATTTATAGGTGCTGTAAAATGACAGAAGAGTGAATTAGGTAGAGTGCAGTCAATAACACACATCACAAAATCCGAAATAAAATCACAATCTACTGTTGAATGTTAAATAAGGCGAAGAAGTGTACTCGTATACGCTGGCATGTTTAAATGCGACATGTACGTATGTAGATGCTCTAAGGATGGTGTACGATCTGCAAAGTGCATTATTTAGATAGAAAAAGCAGCTGATAATAGATGAATTATAAAATGTGCAAAGAAAGTCAATCGGACCTAAAAACGTTGTTTACTGCAGACTGCGAAGAAAGAAATATTTAGCCGTTAATATTAAATTATTTCCCATGAAGTTACTAGGGGAGCATAGTGTACATTGGACCAAATTTTATATAAGTATTTTTTTCTTTTTGTTTGATTGCTTAATCAGCTTAAAAAGGCCAACACTTGATATATTTTTATAGCAAAAACACATATCAGATTTTACATAAGCTAACCATGTCATGTTTACATGGAGTTTGAGAAAAATGCATCTCGATGGTCAAATGTACATATACATACTAAGTGTACCATGATCCCAACCAGTGTGTTGAATGGATCGCTCACAATGAACACGCCACAAAAATAAATTAAAATGTAAAGCAAACGTAACTAGATAACACTTTAACTGGCTACAATATCATACTCGTACATTGAATGATCTTAATGTTCAGTTTTGGCCAGCCTAAGACTTTCAATGGTCATGTCATCTTCTGAGCTAAAGTTTGCCTGCTATCATCGTTTTGTTGCGCGATTTTTGTTGTGTAAACATCTTTGCTCTCGTTGATGTGTAAATATCTTTTTTTCGCGGTAGGGGCTAGTTGGAAATATCGAGCGTCACTGTCATCGTCAGATTTGCAGCGTCACCGTCATCGTCAGATTTTCAGGTCGGACGGCAAAAAACCAAAGTTTGAGCTAGGGAGCTGAAATTTATAATATGGACTCTCCAGGGGCCCTTGATGCTCATGTGTTTTTTACACAGAGAGTCTATATTATAAATTTCAGCTCCCTAGCTCAAACTTTGGTTTTTTGCCGTCCGACCTGAAAATCTGACGATTTTTTCCAATAATTTAACGAAAAAAGGCACAGGAGCAATTCTTTTATTTCGTTTTCCAGTTTCAATTTTAGAGATTATTATGTCCTTACGAAACACCGGGAAGTTGTGTGGAAGTAGATTTGTTTTGAATAATTGAGGTTGTATAGCCTGAAGTTTGTTGTACATCAGTTGAAGGTAAGAGGAAAAATATCGATTTGTACGAGTACTTCGGTAACCGATGGCCGATTTAAGAATGTCATTTTTAGTTGTAATAAGGTTATTTACCAAGTGGTGCTTGGAGAACCAAATAAGGTCCTTGCCCGAAAAAAACATTTTTTTCAAAAGCTCCTAAAAAACCGCGCAGTATATTGTGTTCAATGTTATTTGACTAACAGATCCTTGGAACAACAAAAAGGTCCTTAAAAGTAGAAAAAAGGATATTTTTCCAAAACGCCTTTAGAATCCACACGGTATACCTATGTTCAATGTTATTTGACTAAGAGGTCCTTGCAACAACAAAAAAGGTCCTTAAAAGTCGAAGAAAGGAATTTTTTCCAAAATGCCGTTAGAATCCACACGGTATATCTGTGTGGACACCTCTCATAACCGGACAAATTTCAAAGAACGGAATAATCTACACAATTTTTAATGTAAATAATTCTCTCATAAACGGACTCTTTTATAACCGGACGCGGACACCAGTTTTCATAGCCGCAATATAATTTCACTCTCTCTTAAAGGACAAAACGCATTTGGCACACTTCGTTGTCTTTTATTTTGTTTGCTTTTTTTTCCTTTTCTTTGCGCTTTGCCCATACCCAGCAAAATTTTTTTTAAAAAAACGGTAACGAATGTAAACATAGTAGGCTGCGGCGCCGGCGGCCGTCTGTCGACTATCAGACTAATATTCTCGTGGCGCAATACGTAGGTTTGTATATAAGTGTATGCATAATTTGAAGCATAAGTACCTAGGTACATAGTTTCAAGTAATGCAAAAAATAAATTTTTAAAGGCTTTGTTCTTGTTTATGATTTGTTATTATCCTTTTTATTACCTACAATTAATGTTTATCACAAAAAATGCATTACATTTTAAAATAAAATCTTATACCATAAATGCATGTCTTTTTTCTTTTTTCAAGGTTGTCAATAAAATATTTTTTCTCATAACCGGACACCTCTAATAAGCGGACAAATTTCTTGGTACCGTCAGTGTCCGCTTATGAGAGAGTTCACTGTATACCGTGCCGTTTCTAAAGACATTTTGGGAAAATATCCTTTTTCGGGTTTAATTATTGTGGCTCAAAGGAACTCTTTGTAAAATAACCTGATGTAAAATAATAGGGGCATTCAATCAATTTTTATTTTAAACGTAATATGCATAATAAATCCCAATAAATTATAACCATTATAGCAAAATAAAAAATGTTGATTTAGCTATTAGTTATTACGTAGGCAGCTAAAAAGCTACAGCTAAAAACTAATCAACTTTAAGTTGTCATCCGCAACTAACTTTGGCAACCTAACGAGCTTAGTAACACAACCTGCAACTAGTAGCTAATAGCAAAAATTAGTTGTCATTATGATAGCTAGCCACCAAATCGATTGCATTTTTAGCGCAGCTAATTTAACTACGTTAGTTACTTAGTTATGGCGTCAGCTAGATAACAAATTAGGTAGCTAACGCGCAACTGTGCCTACATGTTTACACATTAACTATACCGTGAGTGCAGCGTTTCTCACACCTTTTTTTTATTTGGTTCACTTTTCGTGGTTTTGGGGTTCGGTGAGAGCTCAATGATATTGTACGACTTTCTTTTCCCGCCCAAGGTACACACAACAGAATTTGTTTTTTATTTATATAAGTGATTGGTGTTTATTTAGTAACAATAAACGTAACTCACTGACTTCACAGCTTCACAAAAAATATCAAATATAAGATAAAAACATAGGGACGGGCTACAGTCCGCTTGGGCGAACTGTTGGATACCCTATTCTTATTCCTATCCCTCATAAGTGGGCGTGACAAAAGTCTAAGTATGGTTAAATTGTTAAGAACGCTCTACATATTTTGTTATATAAGATTTAAAGGATTTTATCAAAAAAACGCTTCCTAGCTCAAACTTGGGTGTTTCAATAAAATTGTTTTATTTAATTGTGGGCGTGTCAGTAGGCGGATTTAAAAAAAATTAACACATGAGCATAAAGGGCCCCTAGAGAGTATATGCTATAAATTTCAGCTCCCTAGCTGAAACTTTGGATTTTCAAAAATTAATATACCCTTAGAATAGGGTACAAAAAAATTATTTTATTTATTTGTGGGCGTGTCACTGGGCGGATTTTGAAATTTTTTTATCCCGAGCAGTTTTAGGAGTCAAAGCTCAAACTTTGAATTTTCAAAAAAAAAAAAATAATAATTGTGGGCGTGTCAGTGGGCGGATTTTGAAAATATTTACACATGAGCATAAAGGGCCCATAGAGAGTATATGCTATAAATTTCAGCTCCCTAGCTGAAACTTTGGATTTTCAAAAATTAATATACCCTTAGAATAGGGTACAAAAAAATTATTTTATTTATTTGTGGGCGTGTCACTGGGCGGATTTTGAAATTTTTTTATCCCGAGCAGTTTTAGGAGTCATAGATCATATATAAAAAATTTCAGCTTTCTAGCTCAAAATTCGATTTTTTCCGAAATTTGTTTTTTTTGAGTTTGTGGGCGTGGCTGTGGGCGGATTTCAAAAATTCGTAAACTTGATTGTTTCGGGACCCTAGAGAGTATATGGTTAAAATTTCAGCTCTCTAGGTCCAGTTTAAATGCCTAATTTTTGGCGACAGACGGACGGACGGACGGACTGACGGACATGGCTAGATCGACATTACTATCGATGCTGATCATAAATATAGTAACTTTTAGGGGTCTACGGGCAATATTAAGGTATGTTACAAACTATGCGTCAAAATTAATATGCCCTTAGAATAGGGTATACAAAAATAACAGTGGCGGAATCCAGCTGTTCATACAAAAGTAGCTCACCTTCCGTAATTTGAAAAAAGAATGTTTTTTTATTTATTTATATGTTTATTTATTCAACCCATAATTTTGTACATGTAAGAGAAATGCTGACTTTTATTAATTTAAATTTAAGATACTAACAATTCAAATATATAATAAATAGAGAACGAAAGGAAAAAAAAAGAAAGAAAAACGGAAGAAGGTATTGGAATATGAATAGTGCGAAAATAGTAAAGGTATATGAAATGGAAAACAAAGATAGAGAAATAGATAAAGACAGATATAGCATTTGAGAAGCGTTAAAGTATATTCGTTAAAAGTTTTCAAAAAAAAATATTTAAAAATTTCCTTACTGAAGTTTACCGTGTTGTTTATTCGTTTAATATACAGGGGTAGACAATTCCAAAGACGAATCTCATGAACAAAAAATTGACTGCTGGTAACAAGATACTTGTGTCTGGGTGGAATCATTTGTAATGGTTCTTTAGTCATTATAATTTTATTTAATACTAGTATGGTCCGATAACTCAGTAAAGCCTTTAAAGAACAACCCGCTATTTGTTTTGTGTAGTCGGAGATGTGTGCAAAAATCTCAATCCATACAAAATTATGGGCAAAATATATGATTTTACTAGTTTTAATTTGGCATGTATAGGGAGATATTTGGATGTAGGGCTCAACCCACGAAGGGCACCATATACATTTGAAACAATCCTATTTATGTGAGAATGCCAATTATTCCTAGATTCTTTTGGTAGAGCAAAATATTTCTTCAGAATTTCTGTCCAACTACTGCGGAGAGAAGTTGGCTACTTACTGAGCTGACATGAAACAACATGTGAAGTGGAGTTTTGACGGGAGAAGGTAATCATTTTGAAATGGTAAATGCACTTGTTATAGCTATTGGTCCGAGTTACACTATTCTAAACTACTGATTAACTTTTAACTTGTTTTTATACCCTATTCTAAGGGTATATTAATTTTGACGCATAGTTTGTAACATACCTTAATATTGCCCGTAGACCCCTAAAAGTTACTATATTTATGATCAGCATCGATAGTAATGTCGATCTAGCCATGTCCGTCCGTCCGTCCGTCTGTAGCCAAAAATTAGGCCTTTAAACTGGACCTAGAGAGCTGAAATTTTAACCATATACTCTCTAGGGTCCCGAAATAATCAAGTTTACGAATTTTTGAAATCCGCCCACAGACACGCCCACAAACTCAAAAAAAACAAATTTTGGAAAAAATCGAATTTTGAGCTAGAAAGCTGAAATTTTTTATATATGATCTATGACTCCTAAAACTGCTCGGGATAAAAAAATTTCAAAATCCGCCCACTGACACGCCCACAAATAAATAAAATAATTTTTTTATACCCTATTCTAAGGGTATATTAATTTTTGAAAATCCAAAGTTTCAGCTAGGGAGCTGAAATTTATAGTATATACTCTCTATGGGCCCTTTATGCTCATGTGTAAATATTTTCAAAATCCGCCCACTGACACGCCCACAATTAATTTTTTTTTTTTTGAAAATTCAAAGTTTGAGCTAGTTAGCTGAAATTTATAATATATACTCTCTAGGGGCCCTTTATTCTCATGTGTTAATTTTTTTTAAATCCGCCTACTGACACGCCCACAATTAAATAAAACAATTTTTTTGAAACACCCAAGTTTGAGCTAGGGAGCGTTGTTTTTTTGATAAAATCCTTTAAATGTTATATAACAAAATATGTAGAGCGTTCTTAACATTTCAACCATACTTAGACTTTTGTCACGCCCACTTATGAGGGATAGGAATAAGAATATGGTATCCAACAGTTCGCCCAAGCGGACTGTAGCCCGTCCCTATGTTTTACTTTAAATTCATTTTTAAAAAAGCAACTCGTACCTAAGCAATTTTCGTTAATACCTACGTCTTAAATATTACAATGATTTTTCAGCATTAAACATGGAGATGAGTACTCCGCATTGAGAGTAATAACGGCTGGTGTGCCACAATTCAATGTCCGTGGTTTTGTATTATACCTTTTTCACCAGCGATACGCCAGAAAATGAAGAAGTAACTATGGTGACGTTTGCAAATGATACTGCTGTACTTACTGTTAGATAAACTGTAGAAGTACCGAGGAAAAAATGCAGAAGGCACTGAATATCTAAATTGAACAAGAAAAGGCAAATTAAATAAAATGACCTAAAGTCGGTCTATACGTAAAATGCCGGTGGAAACTGCATGTAAAGAAAAATAGAGAAGAATTAAACATGCGCTATGGGCGCAGTGGCGCGTGTGTCGGACTGCTAATCTTAAGGCCTCAGGTTCAAATCCCGCCGGGGAAAATTAACATCTAAACTTTTTTTTCACTGCCACACCTCTTGCGAACATCTAACAAACATCGAAGAATATCAATTTTCACGAGAGGTTTCTCAAATTTGCCCTTCGGATTCGGTTTGAAATTGTAGGTCCCTTCGCACAAGCATGGGCCGTTAATGCCTAATATATATATATTTATATATCGTAAAATGTACTGGCTTATAGCGAGATACCCACTTGTTTATTTGTTTATTTAATTTAATTTGGCTCATTGGCCATTTTGATAATGTTATTTTACAGTTTTTACAATGTTTTTTGTATGAGTATTTAAATTTAAACTTTTGATTAATTAACATTATTTTTGCAATAAGTTACGATGGTTCTTTTAAATAAGTCTAGATTATTAATATTTCTAATCGCTTCTGGAAGCATGTTATAGGTTTGTAGGCCATTATAAAAGATACTTCTCTGAGCTCGTACTGTCCTTGTCCTTTGAATGTTGAAATCTCTCTGGTTTCGTAGCTCGTAGTTGATTGTCCTGCGCTGGCGGGCGTTGGATGTCAAATACTCGGGACACAGATTGTTTTTGATTTTGTAGACAAAGATCATTGCCATCACGTATAGTCGTTGGCGGATATTTAACCAGTTTAATGTGTTTATTAATGTCATAATTGGAGTCCGTCTATCACATTTAAGTATAGTTCGCATCGCACTATTTTGAAGTTTTTGGAGTCTATTTTTTTGGGTGACATTACATAAGAACAATAGACTGGCACAGTATTCGAGATGGGGTTTCACAATTACATTATACACTTTTATTGCACTTGTTTTAGAGATATTTTGTCTCATTTTTCTTAAGACATATAGTTTTTTGGACACTTTTTTACAAATATGGTCTATGTGTGGTTCAAAATTTAGTTTGCTGTCAAGGACGACACCGAGGTATTTAATGGACGATACTGGTAGAATATTTGTCAAGTTGATCTGTATGACGATAGGAGTTTGTATTGTAGGGCTGTTAAGGAGCATGTATTTCGTTTTGTCAGTATTTATTATTAGTTTATTCATTTTTATCCAATTGTCTATTGCATTTAAGTCGCTATTTATTTTATTTTGACATTCTGCTAAGTTTTTTCCCGATATGTATAGAAATCCATCATCTGCGAAGAGTATAAGCTTCGAGTTCTTTTCCACTTTTTCCATGTCATTTATATATATGATGAATAATAGAACGCCTAGTATAGTTCCTTGGAGAACGCCTACATTAACATTTATTGCACTTGATATATTATTATTGACAGATGTTCTTTGAGTTCTACCAATAATGAATGATCTAAACCACTTAAGTTCTTTATTTCGTATACCACATTTTTTTAATTTGTTAAGGAGTATGTTATGATTTACTGTCTCGAATGCACGTTTAAGGTCTATAAAGACTGCAATTATAAAATTTGTATTGTCTATTTCTTTTCTCAATTCACAACATAGTTAACACAGGTTTCACAAGAATGTTTTGACCTGAATCCGGATTGGTTTACATTTATAATGTTTTGATTCTCCAGGTGTTCTTGGAGTTGTTGCATTGCAATTTTTTCAATAATTTTTTCGTATAAAGGTAACATGTTTATGGGTCGAAAGTCATTGCACTTTATTGAATTGGGTACTTTTTTCTTGGGAAGGATTAGGGACTCTTTCCATGTTTGTGGAAAGACACCAGCTGACATTGAGACATTTATTATACGCAACAGCACTGGACCAACAACACTAATGGCGTCTTTGACCATTCTAGCATTTATAAAATTAAAGTCATTTTTTGGACTTAAACTATTTGTTGCACTTTGTATGTCTTCTATGTTCACATTGTTAAACTTAAAATCTATATTGCATTCTTGTAGTATACTAATATATTCTATATTTATCACAGATCGGCTCAGGTCATTAACACTTTCGACAAAAAAATTATTAAATTTTTCACAAATTATTGCACTATCAGTTTCTTTATCACAGGTTTCAAATGTTACTTCCATAATATCTTCTTTGTGTGTTTTAAGTACATACTTTTTTAATTGTCTCCACATGTCTTTTTGGGTAATAGCTCTGTCAATTTTGTTGGAGATAAATGAGGATTTGGTGTTTTTTATTGCACTTTTATAATAGTTTCGATATTGTTTGTATGTTTGCCAATCGATTTCGTTGTTCGTAAGCACTGCTCTTTTGTACAGATTTACTTTATAATTTTTCATTTGCTTTATTTCAGTGGTTAGCCACTCAGCATTGAGGTATGGTATTGACTTTGTTATAGTCATTGAGTTAACTATAGACTTAAACTCGGATGCAAATTGTTCACTTAATACATGTAGATTATATGGATTTTCACAATTGTAGTTTAGGAACAAGGGTTTTGACAGTAACGCGTTGATAAACTGTTCGCTGTTGTATTTGCAGAGCTTAATTGTTTTGTTATTACTTTTTGTTTTGTTGTTGCACTTTATATGTATTTCAATTGTTTCATGGTCACTTATTTTGAGGTTTGGATTTGTTTTAGCTTGTATTATGTTTGTGTTGTTTGTTATGGCATAGTCTATTAATGTTCTCGAATTTTCTGTTATTCTTGTCGGTTCGCTGATTATCATGTTTAGGTTATTGTCGTTTATTATGTTTGCTATTCGTCGCCGGTATGTGTCGTTGTAGTTCAACCAGTTTATATTTATGTCACCTAACATAATAAAGTTATTATTGCACTGGTTCAGGTATTCAATCCATCTATCGAAATCAACACAAAATTCACTCTTGGACGACATATGAGATCTATATATTGCACTTATATTTATCACAGTAGTATTATCATATTGCACTTTAATTATAAGACACCAGTAGCTCCTTTCGACAACAAACTTTTTTACATGTGAACATTTAAACATTTTTTTAACATATATTGCAACACCCCCAGTATGTGCAGATTCACTAACACAGTCAAATAGGTAGTAACCGTCTATCAACAGTTCATTAATATCATGATTTTTTGTTACGTGCGTTTCAGTGGTTACTATAATGTCAAGGTTTTGTTCCTTTATTAATGTTTCCAAATGTATGAAATTGTTTGACAGGCTTTGTATATTGAGGTACGCACATTTAATTGTCCATAGTTGCTAATATTTTATGTTTTCCCGTGCTATCTTCATTTTACGTATGAAAATAGGACAGTTAGGATCATTTGCAGCATGGTTGTCGTTTAATTGAAGGTTTAAACGATTGTTTGTTTCACAACAGTTAACACATTTTAGGCAATTACTGGTACAGTTTTTAATATCATGGTTACCGGAACACTTTATACATGTTTGTTGTTTTTTACAGTACTTTGACACGTGATTGTATCCACAACACTGAAAACATTTAACAACACTTATAAATTGATAAACACGACATCTACTCCAGCCAATATTTAATTTTTCAATTTCCAATATTTTCGCGTTGGTCACACTGTCAACTTCTATTATTGCACTATATAATTGAGTTCTTTTATTTTGGTAAATTTTAATACATGTTATGTTTTTGTCACTCAGTTTGTTTTGTTGTTTTATTGATTGAATCAAGTCTTCTGCTGTTATTTGCTCTCTCAGTCCTACTATTCGTAGTTGCGGTTTTTTTTGTTCTTGTATTTTAACTTCATAATCACTCATGTTTTTCCTTACTTCACTTTCTATTGTTTTGACAGAATTTTCGTCACATTTAATAAGAATTGCACCGTTTTGTATATTTTTTATTTGATTAATTTGTAGTGACATATTAGTAGGATTAATTACATTTTTTATTTCACTGATGGTTTTGTCGTTGTTTTGGTTTTCTTTTGGTTTTATGAGGATCACTTCATTTTTTTCTTTAACCGCTTGGGCATATGTTGATTTTTTTTCTGTGTTGTGTTTCGCATTTGTGTATGTTGTTGATGTTGATGCTTTGTTTATGTTGTCCATATAGGATTTTAGGTTTTCGCTGATTTTGGCTAGGCTCATTATTTGTTCACTTAATACTTTAATTATAGAGGGGCAATCAGGGCACATGAATTTGATGTTTGGATTCTTTTGAAGAAGATCCACATCAAATTGGCTTAATCGGGCGCATTTGATGTGATATCTTTTTCCACACATACCATTACAGGTTATTGTTTCGTCGTTTCTTTGGATTTTTTTTTTACACAGTCACTGTTACCACATTCGTGTGTCATTTTCACTCAAACGTATACAGTTGATGTTATATTAAGCGTCTTTTTTCGCAGATTGGTTTCGCGATTTTATAGATGTTTGTATATTTTGCGCGACGATTAGGAGTTTTAGAGGTAGTCACTGAGGAAATACACTTCAATCGCTGGTTCGCGCACAAAATTTCTTAAAAATCGACACAGTTTCAAGCTTTTCTTTCGGAGCAAAAGTTTAAACGTCTGATAAACACTGATTGAAGATTCACATTTTGTCTACTTTCACACCCGTAGGATATCGTGCGGCTGAAACGGGCCGATCTTCCGCATGTTGCAGAAGGTCAATTCTAACCCATTCTTCTTTGATTTTAATCGCTACACCTCTTCCCTCAAATCTGCTCGACTAAATAAAAAAACTAGCTTATAGGCACAAACTTAGGCTTCTCAACCACGTCAATTTAGAAATGACACAACTGCTTAATACTGACAATCTGACTAGGAGATTAAGAAGAGTAAAACCGTTTGAACTTACTAGATAGCAAAAGAAAACAAATGTACAGGATCGCACAAAAAGAGTGATTGAAAATACCTACAAAAGGTACCCCTAAAATAAAAAGAAACTGACAAGAACGGTTTCTTAATTTAAAGCTTCAAAAAATGTATTAAAACAAAAATTGCTTACTAGTCTGACGAATTGGTACGATAATTGGAAGGATGACCAAAAATCAAGCCTTCCCGGCTAATTTTAGTGGTTTAAAGTTCCACACTTTTGACGATTCTCACCCAGCTAAACGCATGAAAAAGAACACACACCCATTTTTTATATGTTGAATTACTTTTACCAACTTTAAAATTATTAAATATAACTTAAAATTCACGGGATGCTGATTCTAGATTACTGATCCTTATGCGGACGCTCTAAAATAACTAATACCTTATAATTATTGCATTTCGCCCTATTTCACGAACTAGTCTTACATATGTTATCATTGAGATTGTTTTTTTAAACTCGGCATCACTATTAAAATTTTATATTTTATATAAAAGAAACAAAACAAATTACAAGCTACCTACTCTACTTAATTTACTTAAATTACTAAACATATACTAACAATAATTAGGGTTCTGAGCACTCGTTGGTTTATTAAAAAGTTGTCAACTTTCCAATTACTTGCCGAGCGCCTAGCAGTCACGTACGCAAGTGCCGCCGGCGTCTCTCACGGAACAAATGCGTAAAAAACGCGCTGCAGTGAAATGGGAAACTTATAATCTATTTATTCCGTATCATAACCTCGTCGTTAATGGAAGAGGATGATGGCTGGCCATCCATTAAATTCAATATGTAGTGATATAGTAAAGGGTCTTTCATTAAGGACTTGACAACTTCTTTTTTAAATAAAATGGAAACTACTTGAGATGAAAAAAAAATACTATTGGCTTGAACTACTATCAAAACATTTATGAATCGAATTCGACTTGGTTCATATGTCCACCACAGGAACGTATGCAGCGGTCGATATGTTGAACCCAATTTTCGATGACTCAGCCACACATTTTCAACGATACGCCCGCTATTTCTCGTTCAATATTGGTTCTGAGCTCCTCTAACGTCGCCGGCTTTTCGGCATAAGCCAATGATTTAATGTAGCCCCATAAAAAAAAATCTAGAGGCGTTAATTCACACAATCTCGGCGGCCAATAGACGGGTCCCGTCCTAGAGATAACACGTTCACCGAACTGAGACTTCAATAGCTCGATTGTTGCACCCGCTGTGTGACTTGTGGCACCGTCTTGTTGGAACCACATATCATTGATGTCCAATTCATGCAATTGCTCAAAGAAATAACGTCCCAACATGTCTCTGTAACTATTTACCGTAACGTGACGGTCATTTTCATCGACGAAAAAAACAGCATAATGGCGTCACCGGCATGAATACCGTACCAAACACTGACTTTTTGCTGATGAAGTACTGCTTCATGAAGCACACGTGCAGTAACGTATATTTTTTTCTTTTTGACGAAGCCGTTAAACCAAAAAATGTTCTTCATCGCTGACGATGATTTTACAATGAAATTCTTATTTTCTTCCACCATGTCCAGAGCACAATCCGAGAACGTACGTCGCTTCATATAATCAAGTGGCTTTAGTTCTTGAGTCTGCTTTTTCTTGTAAGGTCCAAAATCCTTACGCGAAATTCGCCATAATGTGGTCTGGGAGAGTTGAAAACGCAGTGAAATTGTCTGATTTGGCTGGTTTGCGACGGACGCCTCTGCGGCAGCAATATTCTCCACACCTCGGGCAAAACGTAGTCTCACTGGCACGGCGACAAGCAGCGAATATTCCTACTTAATTTTTTTCATTTTTCATTAGACAGCGTTCTTTATTATGCTCAGAGCAGTATAGACGCCTTATTTTTGTTCGGTAGCAGCTAACCTCTAACCGCAACAAACTACCAACTTGAAAGTGCGCGCAAAGTACAGATAATCTTAGTTACACAAACATCTACCATCAAAATAATTCAAAAGTAATTTCATTGTTGGCGTTCATACCTATCGCTTGCAAAATCGTTAACTGTGATACATTAACACCAACACCATGCCATCGGACCCACCAATACCCGCTCGATCTCGAAATTATCGCAAAATAAAACCGCGACGTGCTCCCAAATAAGTTCCCCTTCCTTGAAACGAGCTGACACCAAATCTACAATCATCACAATTGATATACTGGAGAGCCGCTTTGATAAATTCTGTAATTTCATCAAAGCAACAATAAAAGATGAATGCAATAAAATAAGCAACAACTCAAAATTGAAGAAATGGAAAAAAGTGGGAAGAACGCTTTTCATCAGTCAATGTGACGGTAGAAAACATCACAAAGAGAATTGAGGGCATTGATATTGAAGCTGTATCTACGTCTTCATCAGTGGAAACCACGTCTGCGAACAAAAAAATGCTTGCCTTCCAACAACAAATTAACAACCTTGAGCGTAAGCATACAGCCTGTGATGCCGTGCTGTTTGGCATTCCGAGTTCACCTGACGAAAATGTATCTTTCATTTTCAATCGTTTATGCCACACTATTGATTGCAAACCGCCAACACTTAAAAATGCATTCCGTGTAAAAAAGTACAAGCCATTGAACAACGATTCGCCATCGCCATCACCGATCGTACTTAAGTTTGGTAACCCGCAAGAGCGAAACTTTGTACTGAAGTCAGCTGCTCTCTCCCGAAAAAGTCAACACAGAGAGTTGAACCTTCCTTACTGACGTCGGCATGGGCGCCCAAAGGAACTGTTGAAGAACCTTCGGCAAATTTGTGTTAGCAAAGGAGGGAATGATATCTCAGTGGTCACAAGCCATAACCGCCTAAATCGTTTTTTTGTACTTTTCAGGAGAGCAGTTCGAAGTATAAATTTGATGCTACGAATCAGAAAATCGTTCTTTTAGTATAATTGTTTCACAAAGTTAAAGGTATTTTAAGCCTTCCTTAATTGAGTTACAGTATTATGTCCCAAAATTTCCCATACAATAGTTATTAACAAAAAGAACACTTAAGTTATTATGCCTTATTTAGTTTTGTAAATTCCTAAAATCTAAGTCAAGATAGGCGGTTATTCCTTGCGAGTAAAACGAAACACAACAAAACTAAATGAACTTAGGTCCTTTTACATTGCATAACTTTCAAAAAAAAAACTCATAAGTTGAGTTATTTCGTTATTCCTAACCGATTTTTCTCAATACGAATTCCTTATGTCGACTTAGGCTGTTATTCCAAATTACAAATTTTAAAAATAGAAAATGATGTGCAGCCAAACTAATAACATCTTTAATGAGCATAATAAAAATATGAAAAAAATTATGGTAATAGAGTAAAGCATGCTTGCTTAAGCGATGGCATCAATAACTCGAATTCGACCTAACTCGGGTTAAGCGGTTATGGTTTGTGGCCACAGAACTATTCGTTAAATCGAAATGAGCTAAATGCACATTTTGTTGACAATGCAATGTCTGGTGGTATGTTCGATTTTACACCAGTGCAAAGGCAAGCCGATTTTGAGGTAGCAACTGAGACTGATGTCTTTTCAATAATTGCCTCCATTAAGTCAAATGCAATCGGTGAAGATGGTATACCAGTAAAATTAAAAAAAAAAAAAATTACCCAGTGTTGTATGCCATATAACAATCACATAATCAATTCGTGTATTATGACATCTACCTTTTCCCAGGCTTGGAAACATGCACGGTTTATTCCGATTGCCAAAAAATCGAACGCAAGTTCTGTTAACGATTTTAGTCCAATAAGAATTCTCCCATGCCTATCAAGTATTTGAGAGAGTCTTATCCCGCCAGATCAAATGCCACCTATCCTTCAACTCTCTTTTGACTTCTTCTCAGTCAGGCTTTCGAGAAGGGCATAGTTGCCAGTCGGCAATGGTGAAGATTTTGGATGATGTAAGGCATGAATATGGCATACAGAGGGCTCGTGACATTACTATGCTTTCTCGATTTTTCGACAGCTTTTGACAAAGTGAATCACAAAATTCTGTTATGGAAGCTTAAACACTTTTTCCTCGAATGCATCTTTCAATAATCACAAAGAAACAATTTATATTTAAACCCTAAAAAGTCTAAATGCATGCTAATATCCAAAACTAGTATTTATTCCCGTGATCTTTCTAGTTTATGTCTAGGGCATGAATGCTCAAGTAGCTTCAAATAAATAATTGGTGCACCAGGCCAGATATGCGCATGCGCATTGGTCAAGTTTTGGGCGGATAAACGCCTTATAAATAGCCAGATAAGAGGGAGTGAAATATTTCTTGAAGAACTTAAGGAAGCCTAGGCATTTCGCAGCGTTCTTGGCGTCATCGAATATGTGGTCATTCCAACGAAAGTTGACATTAACATACATAATGAGAATTGAAAGCCGTTCGGTTTAACAATGCATGTGCCGTTCATGGACAATGACATGGTGTTACGGTTTCACTTTAGTGACAGAAGCAATAAATTCCACAATTCCATACGTTGCCGCTCCAGATCCACACCCGAAGATGAGGGGCATGAACCAAGAAACGAATATGAGAAGCTGAGTGTGCTGTCATCGGCAAAGGAGTGGATTGGAGAGGTAATATACAGGAAATAATTTATAAAACATAGGGACGGGCTACAGTCCGCTTGGGCCAACTGTTGGATACCCTATTCTTATTCCTATCCCTCATAAGTGGGCGTGACAAAAGTCTAAGTATGGTTGAATTGTTAAGAACGCTCTACATATTTTGTTATATAACATTTAAAGGATTTTATCAAAAAAAAAAACCCTCCCTAGCTCAAACTTGGGTGTTTCAATAAAATTGTTTTATTTAATTGTGGGCGTGTCAGTAGGCGGATTTAAAAAAAAAGTAAGACATGAGCATAAAGGGCCCCTAGAGAGTATATATTATAAATTTCAGCTCCTAGTTCAAACTTTGAATTTTCAAAAAAAAAAAAAATAATTGTGGACACGCCCACGGGCGGATTTTGAAAATATTTACACATGAGCATAAAGGGCCCATAGAGAGATCTCTAGGTCCAGTTTAAAGGCCTAATTTTTGCCGACGGACGGACATGGCTAGATCGACATTACTATCGATGCTGATCATAAATAGGAATTCTTATGAGTTCACCCTCAAGCCTGTGTTCGGACGTACAGTGAAGTTCAAAGAATCTTTCCTCAGCCGTACAGCACGAATGCTCTTCCCCGCTCCATTTTTCCTACACATTATAACCTACAAACATTCAAAACCAACGTGCATCGGCATCTCTCCTTTTCGTCTCACCCTAATTTCCTTAACGCCCGCGCTGTGTAGCTAATACATTATAAGGGTCCCAACAAATCCCTTTTGCGCGCTTATTATAAAAAAAAAAAAAAAAAAAAACAGCGATGGAGTGGGTTGGGGCACGATGGAATACCCAACGCTGTGGTTTGTTTTTGCACTGACACCGACACTTTTTTTCTGTTATATTTTTCTGGTCTTGGCCTTCATCTGTTTGTTCTTCCTTAACGTCGAAGTTAAGATCAGGAATAAGGAGACCATAATCGTTCTACTTAAATGTCTTCCTACTGGTACTGGTCCACTGGTACTGGTACTGGTACTGGTCCACCTGTGGCACCTCAAATGAGGTGATATTGCATATGTTGTGGTCTAGAAATCTTACGGCCTCAACTTTTCCTCTCAAATGGACTTTCAATAATGAATTTAACAATATCCGTGTTTCTTTGCACGCGGATATAGGGATAATTTGAAATTTGCATGTAAAATACAACAACAACTTATCCTATATACGCTAACTTTAGCGGGGATAGCTATCGCCGCTAAGTCAGTTAGCGGGGACAAACAGTGCTTCCAAAACCCATTTTCTTCGTTTCTGATGGACTCATGCGATGAATTTTTAGGGAAATGTCAAAGTTTGACATTCCTCCGACCACTAACACATCCCGTCGAATATTTTGTTCGTGATTTTATTATTATTATTTTTTAAACTTCATTATAAAGGTAATTGAATTTAGCAAATCTGTTAATGTGAAATTATTTTTCATAATTTTAGAATATGCTTGCCATCAATTTCAATTGGCGGAAGTATATACGAGTATTTTTCAATTTCAGGATTTTCAATACAAATTTCTTAACTACAACTTACAGCTGTATCACGGTGCATGTCATAGGTGCATGTGTGCTGCCAAGTTTTTTTTGATGAATTCTTAAGCGGCGATAGTCGTTTTCTGATGTCATCCCTATATCCGCGTGCAAAGAAACACGGCTATTGATTTCTTACAAACTAACCTAAGCTATGCTATACTTTTCCACGAACTTTTGGTGACCAAAATGTGGGCTGGAACCCTGGCAGACGTTTATTCAACAATTTCGTGGAAATGCATGTGCAATAGTTACAAAGAAATAGGTTATACTTAAATTAAATTAGAACACTGGTCGTGGGAATGCTTGTGCAATAATAACAGGGATAATGCTTATTATTAAATTATACAAAACACTGGATCGATGGACTGGTTCGATGGCCTGGGGTGTGGATCAGGTGGATTAGCGGGTAGCCGGGGTGCTGATGGGGTAGGGGCTACCGTAACTCGCGCGTACTCTGTTGTTGATTATTGTTTGATCGTCCTTTTACGATACCAGTGATTTGCAGTTGTATTTCTTTTTTAATTTAATTTTTTAATTTTTATTTTTTTTAATTTTGGTGGGGACATACACCCCCATTTATTCAGCTTAGTACAAGCTTTAGGTCTTAAAAACTAATTACAAAACTAAGACTTACAGCTAGGGCTTAAAAACTAATACTTAAAACTAATCAGACGGATGAGGGGTGGAGGAGGGCAGTCACCTTGACATGCGTACCATCATTGCATTCGATGGTACCGGTGCGAAGGCTTGAGGCGTAGGTTCAACGGGCTATGCTGTCTAAGGGCCACCCATGACAGACAGGCTGTTGACGAGCGTTTACCAAGTACTGACCAGGACTCTACGTCCCTTCTCTCCCCCTATCTTTGTTAAGGCCTAAGTGCGGTACATGTACTACTTTGCGGCCTCTACAGGGCAGCTCGTTCTTTTCCCTCTCCCCCTCCTTATCCCCTGGGCTGGACGTAAGGTGTCATACGACCCGTGCCGAGAGTCAACCTGGCTGAGGGCCCAGTCTATCAAATAGCTCAGTCGTGCACGGAGTATCCGGATACCTGGCGACCTCCGGATTAACCAGCCTTATCTGCACAATGCGGATCTCTGTGCAGATGGACCTTTTTTCTCCGCGACTCGTGGGATCTTATTATTATGAATTCAAAAAAAACAAACAAAAACAAAAAATTGTATGGCCGGTTCCCCTTTCAAACCGGACGGTAGTATGGCGACCAAGCTGTCTACCGGCATAGCTCCTATGGCACCAGTTAGTGTTGGGACTGTGGACATACATGGTCCCTCCACTAGTGGCTGCGAGCTTAAAAAATCCTTTTCCGACAAAGAGAGGACTGTGAATCATGGTCCCCCCTCTGCCGGCCCCACAAGTCAACAACGTCTTCGGTCAATGCTAATACGCTGTCTGTGGGACGGACTGTGGCAACTCATGGTCCTTCCACGGTCGGCAATAGCGTTGCCCCCAAAAAACCTGATGGTGGTGGGACTGTGCATCATGGTCCCTCCACTCTCGGCAAAAGCGTTGCCCCTAGGAAACTTGTTGGTGGTGGGACTGTGCATCATGGTCCCTCTATCAACACAAAGCGTCACCATAATCCGTCCACGGCGTCATACAAACACCGACGCAACGCCATCCGAATCCAGCGTATGTGTGGAACCATCGCGGAGAAGGATAGGACGCCAGCACAAATCGCCAAACTGGACTGGGCTCAGCAGATCCTTAAGGCCTGCGACCCGTCGATCAAACGCCAGAGGTCAGTGGAAGGAACCAGGTCGGTTCCCAAGAGACAGAGAGTGCATAACACCGGCATCTCTCCCACTATCATACCTCACAGATCTTTCAGTTACATCCTAAAAGACAAAATTGTGGTCGCAGTCATCGACCGCAACGACATTGACGGGTCTATAACCCATGAGAAGTGGGATATGGTTAAGAGAGCGCTTTTGCGCTCCTTCTTTTCCTTCATAAGAAACCATCCCGGACCTCCTCCGCTTACACATGAAGGAGGGTGGCATCAAGGTCACATCAAATTGGTCGCGTGTGATGATCAAAGATCAGCCGATCTCTACAAGCTTGCAATAAGTAGGCTTGGAGAGGTGTGGCCCGATGCAAAGCTCGAGGTTGTTGCAAGGGAGGACATCCCCTGCCGACCAAGATCTCGTATTTGGATCACTGCGGATCCATCCACCCCTGAGGACATCCTGGAAGTCCTGAAATTCAGCAACCCTTCACTTCCGACCCACAACTGGAAGAGCTGAAGGGTGATTACAGATGTATCGTGGTTGTAATCAATCAAGAAACCCTGGCTCCTCTGGCCAAGAACGACTACATCATAAGATTCGCATGGGACGATGTCAAAATGCGGGTCTATAAAAAGGACGAAATGGATGCGGGTACACTTCCCCCTCCTCCTCCTCCTCCTCCTCCTCCCTCTGACTCTACGATCGTAGTCTCAGATCCTGGGGCTTCAATCTCCTTCCCCTCTTTAGAGGACGATGAACCCTCGCCAACCAACGAATCACCATCCATAACCGACGCTTTGTCAGATATGGAGACTGATGATCAAGATCAGGATAAGGCTCTTCTGAGTGAAGACGAGCTTCTCAACTCGTCCTCGGAATTGGAAGGCCTGAATAACACCGTGGTGGAGGCATCTCTGCCTGATTGTAGCGAAAATGCTGCAGTTAGTTCAGATTAACCTCCAACACTCCATAAAGGCTTCGGCCGCACTTATTCTTCGTCTTACCAAAGGCGCAGAAGGCATCGTCCTGATACAAGAACCTTGGATTGTCAACAACCTGGTTCGAGGACTCAGGACTCCTGGATACTACTCACTGTATGTGACCGATAAAGGTAAACCTAGATCGTGCATACTAGTGAAAAGTAATATTAACGCTTATTTACTCCCTAATTTCAGCGATCGAGATACAACTGTGGCAAGAATAGAGACCGCTGGTAGATCATTCTGGCTAGTATCAGCGTATCTCGCCCACGATCAAGTGGGGCCTCTCCCTGCCCTGGTGATAACCTAGAGAGGGTGATCGAAGAAGCAAGGATGCAGAAAGCTGACCTCATATTGGGGTGCGATGCTAACGCTCATCACACCGTATGGGGCAGCACAGACATCAATAACAGGGGTGAGTCACTTTTTGAATATCTCTTACGTACTAACCTCATTGTTTGTAACTCAGGTAATGAACCCACCTTCATTACCAAAAATCGACAAGAAGTCCTTGACATCACTCTTGTCTAAGATACCATCAGCGACATGATTACGGGCTGGAAGGTTTCGGCTGATCACTTTTTTTCGGATCACCGCTATCTTCTTTTCAACCTTAATGTTGAGCCTCCATGTCAACCCATCTTCCGAAATCCTCAGAAAACCAACTCGCCCTTATACAGAGACACATTACATAATCGTATTAACTCTGTACTCTTAAGTCCACCCTGCGACTCCAATGAGCTCGACAATAAAGTCGATGAACTCACCCTGGCCCTTAACGAAGCAATGGCGGCATCCTGCCCGCTCGTACAACCCAGGGGTAAGAAGAAGCCTCACTGGTGGACCCATGAGCTAGGACCACTCAAAAAACAGTGCAGAAGACTCTTCATTCTTGCTAAAAGCTCAAAAGCAATAACCGATTGGGACTACTATAAGGAATCCCTCATACTATACAAAAAAGAACTAAGGAAAGCCAAAAGATCCTCGTGGAGACTCTTCTGTGGCAAAATAGAAGAATCATCTGAGGCATCAAGGCTAAGAAAAATCCTCTCTTCTAATCCAATTATGCCTAGCTGCCTTAAGAAGGCAGACGGCTCTTGGACGACATCTAGCGAGGAATCGCTCAATCTGCTACTTGACACTCATTTCCCAGGCAGCTCCAATATTATCGGCAATTTACGCCCTTGCAGGTCATTTGCACAGGTAACTTACTCTCACGGTCTGATCACTAGGGAAAAGCTGACTTGGGCGCTACATAGCTTCAAACCCTTCAAGTCTGCAGGACCAGACGGCATAATACCTGCCGAACTACAAATGTCAGCGGATATCATCCTGCCTGTGCTGGAGATGATCCTGAAAAGCTGTCTAGATCTGGTTCATATTCCCCGGGCTTGGAGAGAAGTTAAAGTGGTTTTCATACCCAAGGCTGGTAAATATTCCCACGTCAGTCCAAAGAACCTCAGACCCATTAGTCTATCTTCATTCCCTTGTCTGCGGCTCAGCATGCATACTGTAAGGGAAAGTCGGTGGAAACCGCTCTTCACTCCTTAGTACGCACTATCGAATACTCTCTTCATCACAAAGAGTATACCATGGTGGCTTTCCTTGACATAGAAGGCGCCTTTAACAACGTTAACACATCTGCAATCGCAAATGCACTGACAGAACTGAAGGTGGATAGCTCGCTTGGTGAATTAATTAATCTACTGCTTGAAAGTCGGATTATTAATTGAAAACTAGGCGTTACATCTGCTAGGAGGTCTGTCAGTAGAGGCACGCCACAAGGCGGTGTTCTTTCTCCCCTTCTCTGGAATTTGGTGGTGAATAAACTACTGAGAAACCTGGAAGGGGAGGGCTGCAGGGTGATTGCCTATGCGGATGATGTTGCTATTGCCGTCTCTGGAAAACACCTCAACACCATAAAGCAACTCCTGCAAAACGCTCTTAACAAGCTAACGAGATGGGCTAATCGGTGTGGACTGGGCGTTAACCCCCACAAAACCGAGTTGGATCTCTTTTCCAGGAAATATAAAATCCCACATATTGAACCTCCTTCTATCAGCGGTACAAGCTTAACTTTCTCTGACGAAGCAAAATTTTTGGGTCTAATCTTCGATAGGAAGTTAAGCTGGAAACCCAATATACAAGAAAGAGTCAAGAAAGCTACAGTAGCACTTTTCTCTTGCAAAAAAACCATTGGCAATAAGTGGGGTATACAACCCCGCATTACGCATTGGCTATATACAGCGGTGGTTAGACCAATTCTTACTTACGGGGTGGTCGTCTGGTGGACTGCCCTGGATATAGCTATAAACCGCGATAAACTGGGCAAAGTCCAGCGTTCAGCGTGTCTGTGCATTAGCGGAGCACTCCGTACTACCCCCTCCGCTGCACTGGACATTCTGTTACACCTGATACCCCTCGACATTTTCAGCATGCAAACAGCGGCTTGTTCCGCTGTCCGCTTAAAAGCTAACTCACAGTGGACCAACAAGAAGATCGGCCACTCCATCATTTTGGACTCCTTCAAGTCTCTACCCAGAAACATAGACTACACCATACCCCATCTGCAGTTCGGAAAAAACATCCAAATCACCATTCCTTCCAGATCATTCTGGGATGATGATGATTATTCATTTAGAAAATCTCCTTGAAAGTCATGCATGTACACTGCTCGAAAATGGTGATGCCGCTTCGTCCTATACACGGATGTGCTTGAACAAAAAAATGGAAATGTTTTTGGACTGAACAATTTACGACGATTCTTCTCAGTTAACTCATTGACTCCTGTGCTAAAATGTATTTCCGTGCACACATTTTCCGGGCATATTTACTTTATTTTGGTACCAACTCACGAACCAAACTTTGACAAACAAGATAGATTCGCCTTTTTCCAGATCGACCCGTACATATCTGAATGGCAGAATGTATATCCGATTGCTGAAACGGACCAAAAGTTACAACTACCACTGTACCCAATAGCAAACAGAGGAGTGTGTAAAATAAGTTAAAACGAACCGATGTACTACTCAAACATAGACACAGTACCTATACAACTTTTAACCGGCATAACAAGGAATTACATATCCGTATATGTGCAGTGATTTTGTTTCTGCGACCAAACACAGTTTTTTTTGTCATCCCAATCCAATGCTATATTCAGAAAGGATACAAAAATAGGGCTGTTCAGACTTCACAGGCAAGTGGTACGTCCAACCAAAGACTTGTTTATTTTCGCGTAATTGAAATTTTAAGGTCCAGTGGTTTTGAAAAGTGAATTTGCAGACGTACTTGAGTGAATGCAAAGAGGTGAGTCTCTTTTGTTTTTAACAGCAGCTACATTTACATATACTATACATTTGCAGTGCATTTTCAATCTTATTATGTTTTACTCTACAGATTGTTGAAACGCCTGTTGTTATGAACCAATAATGATGAAAGTAGCTACATATCTATATGTAATGTATCAACAATTTCTCATTTTCATACCGATTTTGGTTGGTTGGTTGGTTTAAGTGGCTGTAATTCCCGTCATCTGACGAGGGAAAACACAAATAGCACAATGAGCGCCGTTTTGATACCACAACTAACGGAACCTAAAATTAAAGGGCGAGATGGATATTATTAAGGGGGCTCAAAAGCATCCTGTGGAGTTGAGGAATTTGATGATGTTGTTGAAGTGGATGGTATGAATGGCCGAGAGGTCATTGTAAAACGGATGACCTAGTGCGCTGCGTCTGGTTTTGGCTAAAGCCGGACACTCACAGAGAAGATGGAACACTGTTTCACTCTTTTCTGTGTCAGAGCAGCTGCGGCAGTGGGTGTTGTGAGGGACGCCAAGCTTGGCTGCGTGAGTGCCTAAATGCCAATGGCCCGTACTGATTGCCGTTAGTCTGGCGACATCAACACGCGTTCTGGCTAAGAGGTTGTTTGTTCTGGCATCATCGTAGGTTGGCCAAATCTTTCTTGAAATGACACAGTCCGAACGATTCGTTCATCTAGTCTCGGCACCTGAGATGAAGTGCAGGAGGATTTCTCTCTTTACATATCCCAGCGGAGGGAAAACTTCCCCAGCATGTGATACGCACAGAGCAGAGCCACGTCTGGCGAGTTCATCGGCTCTCTCATTTCCATCAATGTTCCTATGGCCGGGAACCCAGACGAGAGAGATATCTAGCCGATGACAAGCCTTATTCAGCGTATCCCTGCATTCCACCACAAGCTTGGACGTAGACTTAGTTGAACTAACAGCCTTAATCAAGGCCTGACTGTCGACGAAGATGCCTATTTTTTTTCTGTGTGTCAATATGTTGAGAAGCAGTCTACACGCCTCCTTAATTGCGAATACTTCTGCTTGAAAGACGCTGGCTGCGTTGGGAAGGCGAAGGGTTTTAGAAATATCTAGCTCTGTAGAGAAAATGCCAGCTCCTACTCCACAGTTCATCTTGGAACCATCTGTGAAGATAGGTATGTCGAATTCATTTACGACCGCATTTTCTTTCCATTCTGATCTAGAGGGGAATCTCACAGAGAAGCTTTTATGGAAGTTGAGTTTGGGTGTAATGTAGTCTGTACCTATTAGACCTATGCCTTCGGGAAGTGAAAGAAGGATGCTGGTATGGCCATATGGCCTTTCCGACCAACATTTAGATTCCTTCAATCTAACAGCACTACACGCTGCAATGTTTTTGATATAAAGATCCACTGGCAGAAAGTTGAGAATCACATTGAGCGCCTCGGTCGGGCTTGATCGAAGGGCTCCAGTGATTCCAATTCCAGCTGTTCTTTGGATTCTGCTTAATTTAGTGACGTTGTAGGCTTTACTTAAAGCGGGCCACCATACCAGGGATCCGTAGGTGAGGATGGGACGTACCACCGCTGTGTACATCCAACGAACCATCTTTGGTTGAAGCCCCCATTTCTTGCCGAAAGTTTTGCTACAGGCGTAGAAAGCAACGCTTGCCTTCCGCACTCGGTGTTCGATGTTGGACTTCCAGTTGAGTTTGGGGTCAAGCGTGACTCCAAGGTATTTTGCGCTGGTGGAAAAAGGAAGATTTTGGTTATTTAAGCGGGGAAGTGAGAAGGTTGGTTTTGGTGGTGAAAAGCATCAGTTCAGTTTTGCTTGGGTTAACGCTTAGGCCACAACTTGTAGCCCACCCGCTAATCTTACCCAGTGCTCTTTCCATGATTTCACTTATCACGGTCGGAAACATTCCTGATACTAGAACAACCACGTCATCCGTATGCGCAACGACTTTGATACCCTCCCTGTCGAGACTTGACAGGATTTTGTTAAGAACTATAATCCATGAGAGGCGAGATCACCCCACCTTGAGGTGTTCCTCTACTTACTGATTTGGTTAGAAGGGTATTGCCTAGTTTTGCTTGAATGATCCTCGTTTTGAGCATGGAAATGATCCAAGAAGTGACGAAGTCCTCTACGCCTAGTTCTAGGAGAGATTCCTGGATCGATTCAGTGTGGACGTTGTTAAACGCGCCCTCTATATCTAAGAAGGTGGCTAAGGTGTATTGGTGATGGAAGAGTGACCTTTCGACTGTACGCACTACCTCAAGAAGAGCGGTCTCCGTCGACCTGCCCTTGAGGTATGCGTGCTGTGAGTTGCATAAGGGAGACCTTTCAAGGTCTGTTCTTATGTGAAGGTCAAGTACGCGTTCTAGGGTTTTGAATATGAAAGAGGTTAGGCTAATAGGACGGAAGTCCTTCGCGGATCCGTGACCTCTTTTACCAACTTTCGGTATGAAAACTACTCGGACTTCCACGACTGAGGTATGTGATTTAGTAGGATACTGCTTCTGTAAATTTCAACTAGTAGGGGCACAACTATCTCGTCATGTTTTTGAAGCATAATGGGGAGAATGCCATCCTGCCCTGGTGATTTATACGGAGCAAAGCTGTGAATGGCCCAGAGAATCTTTTCCTTGGTTATAATGCGCTCAATCTCCTCCTGGTGAGAGGGGAGCTCTCCCCTCAATTGGGACGGAAGTACGCAGTAGTCAGTGCAACCAGGAAAGTGTGTGTTAAGTAGAAGCTCCAAGGATTCGTCAGTGGATTCCGTCCAGGTTCCGTCCGTTCTCTTGATAAAAGATGGACTGGAGTATCCTTTGGATAGAATCTTACTGAGTCTTGCAGATTCCTTAAGAGAATCGATGGATTGGCAGTATTCAGACCATGCTTGTGTCTTAGCTGATCTGATAGATTTTTTATAGAACTTTAGGCAATCCTTGTAGGGTTGCCAAAACTTATGCCTATAGCAGATGTTGAAAATGTCCCTAGTCAGCCTTCTGAGGATGGTTAGGTCGTCATTCCACCACGGCGGTAAGGTTTTTTTGCTATATTTAACGGGACACGATGCCTTAAAAGCTGTGTTTATAGCTTTGCCTAGTGCAAACGCAATTGTGTCCAGTTCTGCACCTGATTCAATTTTTAGGTGTGGTAGATTAGGGAGTTTAGAATTCAATATTTGACCGAATTTCTTCCAGTCAATTCTTTTTGGATTTCTGTACGGAGTAGGAGTATCTATCTTGATACTCAGATTGAAGAGTATCCACTCGTGGTCCGAGAAGGACTTTAGGTTGGAGACTCTCCAATTCTCAACCCTGAAGATGTCATTGTTTGTTTTGAGTGTAATGTCTAACACTTCTTCCCAGCCGTTATGAGTTTCCGTACTTGGAAATATAAAGGTAGGGGTGTTACCTATATTACATACACATAGATCTGTAGTTAAAAGAAAATCAAATAAAGACTCACCTCGTTCATTTATTTCTTTGCTGCCCCAAAGATGATGTCGAGCGTTAGCGTCACAGCCTATGAGCAGACTGCCTTGTCTCGCTTGTATCTCTGCTGTGAGTTGCTGCACTTCTTCTGGCGGGGATGGTTTATCGTGCGCCATATAAGCGGATGATATGAATGTGGTTTGGCCCTGGGTGAGTTCAAGCTTAACGACGGTTAGATCACCCGAGCTGAAGTTGGGACATAAGAAAGCGTCAATGTATTTTTTAGCTAAAATGCATGTTCTTGGCTTACCGACGTCTTTTTTGTAAAAAAAAGGTTGTAGTTGCTGTCTGAGAGGCCCATTATGATAGTCTTCCTGACCCAGGGCTCTTGAATGATGCCGATGTCAATGTCTTCCTCTCTGAGGAAGACCAGAAGATTCTCCGATGCACATTTCGAGTGCTGGAGATTCGACTGGATGACTTTCAGCATGTTAAGATTGGGTGTTGGAAGCGATCGCCAGTTCCTCCACCACCATATTGGCAGCGGCGACATCGTCTATGTCATCCTCGGGTACTGTCGATCGGAAGATCTTGAGTTTGGCGAGCCGTATGCCAAAACTCAGCTTGTAATCAGCTGCTTCTAGTGCCCCTAGGCACTCCTCGTTGATTAGCAGCAGGTAGGATAAGCTGTTTTTCTTCGGTTCTTCTGCCTTTATGACAGCCCAATCGTCCATAGGAATGGTCGGATTTTGAAGCTTGAGGCACTTAAGCAGACTCTCAGAGTCTATCTTCATAACCGGTAGCCAAATACGGGCCCTAGGTCTCGTGGGGATATCCTTGGCAGGGATGAGCTTAAGCTTTAAGCCCTCCCAAGCTTCGGCGATCTTGTCGATGCATGAGCCAAGAAAATCCTTAGAGTACTGGTACACGCATTTAATCACCCGATATCCTCGTACCATTTCTGCGCAGTCGAAACTGGGTAATTGGTTGTCAACTCCGGAGAGCACGTGTTCCACAACCATCTCTGATAGTTTGGCTTCGATGCTACACCAACGGTCCGACACTGTTTTGCCGTTTTTTGACAACTCGTCTATAATGGCGACCTGAAGATGGTCCCTCACCACCTCGGTGAAGGTTCTGGTAGCCTGTGAAGTGGATGGCCCCTGGAAGTTATTTAATCTAGGGGCGATCTTGGATCTTTTAGAGGTGTGAGAGGTCTCATCTTGGGACCTGTTTCTTTTCACACTCTCTTTCTTTTGTTGATTTTGCCTAGGGTTGTTTTGGTAGTTAACGTACTCGTCCACCACCTTTTGGTACTTTATTTCGTCCTCTTTATCCCTCTCTAGAGTCGCGCCAGTCTCTTCATTCTTCGCAATCTTTGCAAGAATGTAGACAGCCCTGTTGTAACGTGACTTCAAGAGAGAGCCAGAGGACTTCTTGAGTTTGGGTGCACTATGCTCCCAGTTGTGGGTTTTTCAGTTATATTGAGTGGCTTTTGGATACTATGGCTGGTATCCTCGGCCATAACTGTAGAGTTGGAAGTGGTAGGTTGATCGCCTGAAGGAATACTATGGCTGGTGCTCCTTAGGCTTGAGGGGTCAACTACTGTCTCCTGGCTGGAGGCTAATAGCTCCTCCTCGGAAGAGGTTCCTAAGAGGGATTCTTCCTTTTTTGTTTTTTTTTTGTATTTTTTTGTATTTTTTTTATATTTTCTGTTTCTGTTTCTTTTATGTTTTGGTTTTTGTTCATTTTGTTATTAGGGTCCCACGAGTACGTCCGGAAAAGAGAGTCCATCCCGGCAGAGCCGACTTACCGAGATAAGGCACTTAATACAACCGACCTTGCCTGGGCGTCGGAGGGAGCTCGTGCGCGACTGGTTTTACCCCCAGCCTTTCATCCTTGGGTACGGTTTGCTATATGCTCGCTCCACCACTGGAATTAGGTTGGATTTAAAGGTTTACTCCTACCTCACACTAATGGATCACGACAAACGATTGAGACGTTAGCGTAAATCCTTGGCTGACACTAACCGTTTGACTGGTTAGCCATTTTGAGGCGGGCGCCCACGTGAAGGACTAAAGTGTGAGGATTTTGGCCAGCCCAAAATACCGATTTTGAACGTAAATAGTTTTTTGAATATTTACAACGTTTGTATTTTGCAATTACTTAACCTGTAAAAATAGCTCATTTCATTTCATTTTCATTTTTATTCTATTTTATCTTGTAATGCCTATACACTTTTAAATATAATATCTTATAAACTAGTGATTGCTAAATTCTCCAGATGAAAGCTACAAAGAAAGACGAACTAATTCAATAATATTATATATCTATTAGTGTTTACGTGGTCAATACTTAAAAGTAATAATAATTAATCCAATTAAAATTAATTTGAGTGTGCCAGATAGTTTCTTAATTCATTTTTAAACCTTCTTGTGTTATTAATTCTTCTAATAGGACGAAAGAGTTCCATTTTCCATAGACGAATGGAGTTAATAAAAAACTGACGCTCAGGGGTAAGGGAGGAGTAACGCGAAGGAATCAACTGACTTGACCTGTCAGAGGAACACCTAGCCAGTTTCTCGAACACACGGGAAGGTTGTCGTATTGCCACTATGATGGAGAGAAAAGTTAAAATGCGGAACTGCAGTAGACTGTCAAACGTCATGTTAAAAAGGCGCGTAGAAAAGTGCGACAAACGATCGTACCTTCTTAGTCCAAAAACATACCGAACGGTATTGTTGTAAGCGACCTGTAGTTTCCTTTTGCTGGCGAAGCTGCACTTGGCAAAAACTTCGCACCCGTACATTAAAGTTGGTATGACCAGCGTCTTGGCGAGCATGAAACGTGTTTTTAAGGGGGTGAAAGCTTTAGTAGCCCATAATGTTCGGATTACAGCATAAGTTTTACCGGAGGCAACATTTATGTGGTTACCCCAGGTCAGATTTCGGTTAAAGACCATACCAAGTAAGGCAGACGGCAGTATTGCCATGTCCTTATTCTTAAGTATACCAATTTGTAAACTTTATGATGAAAAAATAAAGAATCTATCTATCTATCTATCTATCTATCCATACCAAGATTTTTAGCCGTCTCAACGTATTCTATGAGAAAGGAAAGGAAAGTACGACAAGTCCAATGAATTTCTTGAGATCACCAGACACTTCGATTTTGCAGGGTTTAAAAAAATACCATTCGTTTCAGACCAGCGCGATATATTTTCAAGATCCTCATTAACACAAGCAGCACCGTGCTCAATAAGACCGAGATCGGAACTCATGTATAACTGCACGTCATCGGCATACATCTGAACCTTACTATGTTTGATAATAGATGGCAGATCATTGACATACACCGAGAATAGCAGTGGACCCAAAATGGATCCATGTGGGACACCATTTTGGATCGAAATGACATCCGATTGAATGTCCCCAACTTGAACAATTTGCCTTCTACCTGAAAGGTATGAGGCAAGTAGTTTGATTGCATCATGTGAGAAATTAAATAGTTGATGCAGCTTATCACTGAAGTTTTTATGAACCACGGTGTCAAACGCATTAGAAAAGTCTAGCAACACTAAAAAGCTAACCTTACCTTCATCCATCTTTTGCCGTAAATCTTCGACGACGTTCACTAAGGAGGTTATACAATTGTGACCTATACTAAAACCCGATTGTTGTGTTGTCATCAAAATGTGGGTGTCAAAAAATAAGTTCATTTGCTTTTGTAAAATTCTTTGCAATGATTTCGATAGAAAGAGTGTTATTGAAATGGGCCTAAAGTCATTACCCTTTGCATTTTTTGGTATGGGTAATGTATGGTATGAGGATTGGCAATATGAGCTTTAAAAATCGGGGATTAATATCATTAAGCCCAGTCGCAGAAGATTTAATAGAGAGCAGACTTTCAACGACTTCATCACAATTGACATTTCTAAAACCGAAAAAAGTACTATTGATTCAACTTTGATTTGATAGAAATCTGAGGGGGTCACTAACCGAGCTCAGCACATGAGAGGTAGAGGATGCAAATTGCCGATTAAGAGCATTGCAATCGACATTTGCAAAACGATTCAACTGTGCCTTAGCGATTCCAATGCTACGAAGATTACTCCACAGTTTACGGCAGCCAAGAGAGGGATTGAGCTGGTTCGAACTTTGAATTCCTAATTGCCATTACAACTTGGTTACGAAGAGAACAGTAAGTTCTCCGAAACTCATAGAGGCGGAAACGTTTCCAGCGGTTATAGGCCTGATCACGTAAGCGAATGAGTTGGCGAATATGAGAAGTGAACCAAGGCTGTTCTTTAGACTGGAAAACTTTTGTTTGCAAAGGAACGTGGTGCGTGAAAAGTCGTTTGATGTTTTCGTTCAAAAATTCGACCTGTTCATTGGGTGATGTTAAGTAATAGACACAGTCCCAGGATATGCCTCGTGCGTGTTCTTCGAGGAAACGTATTGACAATGGTAACAGTAAAGTCGTAGGTTAATAAATAAGATCATGCTTTGACAACGCAGGTGCCGACAATTGATCATACAAAGAGATTTTTTGAAATCACTCACCCAAAAAACATCTAAAAGGGTGGGTATAGGACCACCGAAGAGCATTGGTGAGGTGACATTAACACCCCACAAGTTAAACACGCTCATACTTTCAATGAGCCTTTTATCTAAAAGAAGGTTACAGTTAAAGTCACCACATACAATAACATTAGAACTAGTACAAGCAAATTTCTTCAATCAGAGATATAAAGGGACGAATGTCCACGTTCCTATTGGGCCGATAGACTGTACCCGACAAAAGTGTACCTTCATCACCGACTAGCTCAATAAACACGTATTCAATGCTACTGTAAAACTCCGATCGAACTTTAGCTTTGCATTTAATATGTTCTTTTACAAACCACCCACCACCCCCGACACGATCTTTCCGAACCAAACGAAACACATTGGATCTGCGATGTGATCAGCCAGCCAGGATTCAGAGACACAAATGGCATCAGTATTAGATCCCTCAGCCAAGTCCCGAAACTCATCAATTTTCGGGTACAAACTTTGTGCGTTAAAATGGCAAGTTTTGAGACCACCGCTTTGTTTACCAAAAACCCTTAACATTGAGCGCAGTGAAATATTCATGTTTGCAGCGGTGCAAGTAAAAACACAATAAGAGAACAAAAAAAAGAAGAGAAATATAAAGCAGGAGAAATAATATAATATAACTAATTAATTAAGTACATAGACCAAAGCAAGACTACCAAAATTAAAAAAAAAAAAAAGAAATATACAAAGATAAGAGAAAAGAGAGAGAGAAAAACATAGGGGCGGGCTACAGTCCGCTTGGGCGAACTGTTGGATACCCTATTCTTATTCCTATATCTCATAAGTGGGCTTGACAAAAATTTAAGGGTTTTATCGAAAAAACTAAGCTTTTGTAAATAAAAACGCTCCCTAGCTCAAACTTTGGTTTTTCAATAAAATTGTTTTATTTAATTGTGGGCGTGTCAGTAGGCGGATTTAAAAAAAAATTAAGTATGAGCATAAAGGGCACCTAGAGAGTATATACTATAAATTTCAGCTCCCTAGCTCAAACTTTGGACTTTCAAAAATAAAAAAAAAATAATTGTGGGCGTGTCAGTAGGCGGATTTTGAAAATATTTACACATGAGCATAAAGGGCCCCTAGAGAGTATATATTAAAAATTTCAGCTCCCTAGCTCAAATTTTGGTTTTTCAAAAAAAATATTTTATTTAATTGTGGGCGTGTCAGTGGGCGGATTTTGAAAATTTTATGTTCCAAGCAGTTTTATGGGCCAAAGATCATATATAAAAAATTTCAGCTTTCTAGCTCAAAATTCAATTTTTTCCAAAATTTGTTTTATTTAATTGTGGGCGTGTCAGTGGGCGGATTTCAAAAATTCTTAAACTTGACTATTTCGGGACCCTAGAGAGTATATGGTTAAAATTTCAGCTCTCTAGGTCCAGTTTAAAGGCCTAATTTTTGGCTACAGACGGACGGACGGACGGACGGACGGACGGACGGACGGACGGACGGACGGACATGGCTAGATCGACATTACTATCGATGCTGATCATAAATATAGTAACTTTTAGGGGTCTACGGGCAATATTAAGGTATGTTACAAACTATGCGTCAAAATTAATATACCCTTAGAATAGGGTATAAAAAGCAAAATAAAAACATAGGGACGGGCTACAGTCCGCTTGGGCGAACTGTTGGATACCCCATTCTTATTCCTATCCCTCATAAGTGGACGTGACAAAAGTTTAAGTATGGTTGAATTGTTAAGAACGCTCTACATATTTTGTTATATAACATTTAAAGGATTTTATAAAAAAAAACGCTCCCTAGCTCAAACTTGGGTGTTTCAATAAAATTGTTTTATTTAATTGTGGGCGTGTCAGTAGGCGGATTTAAAAAAAATTAACAAATGAGAATAAAGTGCCCTTAGAGAGTATATATTATAAATTTCAGCTACCTAGCTCAAACTTTGAATTTTCAAAAAAAAAAAAATAATTGTGGGCGTGTCAGTGGGCGGATTTTGAAAATATTTACACATGAGCATAAAGGGCCCATAGAGAGTATATATTATAAATTTCAGCTCCCTACCTTAAACTTTGGATTTTAAAAAATTAATATACCCTTAGAATAGGGTATAAAAAAATTATTTTATTTATTTGTGGGCGTGTCAGTGGGCGGATTTTGAAAATTGTTTATCCCAAGCAGTTTTAGGAGTCATAGATCATATATAAAAAATTTCAGCTTTCTAGCTCAAAATTCGATTTTTTCCAAAATTTTGTTTTTTTTAGTTTGTAGGCGTGTCTGTGGGCGGATTTCAAAAATTCGTAATCTTGATATTTCGGGACCCTAGAGAGTATATGGTTAAAATTTCAGCTCTCTAGGTCCAGTTTAAAGGCCTAATTTTTGCCGACAGACGGACGGACGGACGGACATGGCTAGATCGACATTACTATCGATGCTGATCATAAATATAGTAACTTTTAGGGGTCTACGGGCAATATTAAGGTATGTTACAAACTATGCGTCAAAATTAATATACCCTTAGAATAGGGTATAAATATAAAGTATATAAATAATATTATTGAATATGTTCTCCACTGCTGACAATTCCTTAACTAGACTCCTCGTTTGATCGGTTAACAGCTGCTTCCAGTGTTTGAAAAGTATCGATAAGTACAGCTGATCGATTTGGGCGACATTTAATGTAAACAATTCCACGTACGGTGTATGTAGAGGTTATTATATTTTATCGTTTCAGCTGCAATGCGTTCTGCAATTTTCTATTTTGTTCCGTTAAACTTTCGCGCAAATAAATCGTGCGTGGACGATGTATTCGTGGAGTTGAATCCAAGGTCGCATAAACGTAATTGTTTGTTTTGTTGACGGTAGAGTGCAATCGATTTCAAAAGCAGCAACCTGCAACCACCCTGCTTGGGGTCACTGTTTGATTTGGAGTAGGTGCGAGGTTTTATTTTAGCACTTGGCCTTATTGCACTTTGAGTCTTCAAATTTGGGGACTTATTTCACTATGAGATAACCCCCCCAATTTGAAGTATGAAATAAGTCCCCAAAAACCCATGAGATAATTCCCCAATTTTGGGGGCTTATTTTATATGAAGTAAATCCCCACCTCCATACAAATTTTGGGGAGTTATTTCATTTTTCATTTGGGCGGTTATTTCCTGCAACCCGTGGGCCAACGCAAGTTAATCGGAGCTCGGCTATCGTCTTTGGCACATATGCTCGCTTAGCAGCGGGTGATTTGTAGTGATAATTAATATTGAAGTAATATTAAATTTCGTAGGGTATAACACACTTACTTTTTCCATCCAACTTAATCGTAAGCATTCGGGAAAGAAAATAGAGCTGCTACAAAAACATTTTCCGTAACCCCACTAAATTTACATGACAATGTATTCTAAACAGAAATCGATGCATACATACATCTTTTGAATTTTCGATTTAATTTAAGAAACAAAAGAAAAGTTGCCCTTGCTAAGAAAAGTATGTACAAAGTTAAAAGGATGCGTGCATAATATTTATAAGTTTCACCCGAAGCTCATTTGAAAAAACTTATGCTGCGTCTTCACATAAGTTCACCCGAATCATAAGTTCATTTATATTTTATATGTTTCAACATAAATATTGGAAAAGGTTAAAAAATTCAAAACGCAAACGAGAAAATAAAAGAAATAACAAACCCGAAAACGACACACCACAGGGCAGGGCAATGTGAGGGAGGGAAAGTTAAAACATTTTCTCTTGTGGCAGCTATACGACTTCTTGGCCTTATAAATATGAAATGATATGCTAATAAAACGTTGAGCGAAAACTTTTAAGTGGCTTTTCGGGGGAAACCAACCTATTATCTCTGTGCTGTCCTCTCATCCTTCCTTTGGCTGTCCCAAGTGCTTTACCCAAATATCAAAAAAAAAAAAAAAAAACTAAAATCATCTACTACAAAACCGTTGGGATCAAGTTGGTCATCACTGCTATGCATAAAAATTTCGTTTAATATTTTACACAGGAATGAAACCAGTTCCAGTCGAAATAAGAAACTCACTATATCGTCTGCAACCAGAACCAACTAGAACTTCAGGTGCTAATAGAAACCCAAAGCATTGAAATGCAAAAAAAATTAGCTGAGATCTCGGAACTTCCAACGAAAGAAAAAGGTACCTCAATTTTCCATAGCCCGACAAAGTGTACCAACCTCATAATTGGATAAAATTTTGCGGAACACGTCCATTCAGCATATTCTTATTTTGGTAGGCTTTTGAGTTTCCTTTTGGCTGTCTTCCAAATAACGGTCATTTGTACATAGTTGAACCTAAGTTATGAATTAATTTATGTGTACAGAATTTGTGTACCCATTTAAAACTCAAAGATTCGTCCTTTTGTTTGTTTGCTTTTTCATTGTTTGAAATCGTGAAAATTAAGTTAAAAAGGGAAACTTCATTCCAAATAGTAGGTACCTTTTTTGCACGAAATATTTATTTCAACCATAACTCCAGACATCTGTCATAATTCTTTTGGTACTTCTCTTTTTGGTTTTTTCCTTGACACTGTCTTTCCCATGTACATACATATTAATTGCTTTTGTATATTTTCTGTTCGGAGCAGCGCCAGCGACGAGAAATTACTGAAGGGTATTTCCTTTTGAGAATTTCCAGCGAATAGCGAAACAAATGTACACTGCAAAAAATAATTCTATGCGATGAAGGTGGCCAAGGGTGGGCGGATTGTTATAGTAGAACACAAAAACAGACGAGGAAAACAACGAAAATTTATTATTTTCAAAAAGGTTTTCATTACCAGAATACATTGAAGCTAGATTGCCCCATCTGTCCATGAGAAAAATGTCCACATCAGTTGCTTCGTGGCAAGCGTATTCCATATGCTGAGAACGAAAGCAAAAGGGCTTTCTGGTGACAGCGGCATGGGCGTGCAATTGCAAATTCAATATTGGTGGTATTACTCTGGAGCGAGCATCAGGAACACCTTCTAGCTATCCTACAAGACAGAAATGTTGTATGCACTCAACACCATTGGCAATGGCAGCGCCACAAAAAGTCACTGGTAATAAATAATCGGCCAGACAGTTTGGTCCTTTTGGCTATCTGCACCGTGTTATCCGACGCGTTGCACTCTGCATCTGCATTGGTTAAGCGCGAATTGTACGATATTTTTAATTAAAAGATATGAAACACACTCCTTACTGCCCCTCCTATGCTTACCAACTGCACGGAAGTTATTAGCAAACTTGCTGGAAATAAGCATTTAAATTGTGCAAATCGAAGATATTTATTGCATGGTTCAATTCTTGAGGCAAGCAGGAATTGAAATAAAACCGGAGATTTTCACTGTTCGTTACTGCATTTCCATATCAGTAGTTTCCTGGTACGTGTCGTTGGTGGTATTAACACAAAAATAGCATGATCTAAAGTAACAACATACATTAGAAGTTATTCCCAGTTGGATAGCTCAGGCTTCACTAACGATGAAGCATTTTACTAGATGAGGCCGGTATACATATAATGTGTTCCCTTGACTGGAATCAAAAATAAAAGACCGGAATTGTTTAAGTTTGTATCATTTTGTCCCCTCGACAAACGGCGGCTGAGATGAAGATGCTTCGCATGACAGCAGAAGTAACAAAGTTTGATCGAATAAGAAGTTCCAAGGTTCGAGGAAGCCTTCTCGCCGAAAGTTAGTACTGTCATGTTCAAAGGAGAGATCCTTCGAACGCTGTAAAAAAGGCAATATCAATCAACATTTCCATACAAACGCGAAAGAGAAGCAGGCCTGAAAACTCCTGGATCCCACAATTGCAGCAACACCAGCATTTTTTGGACTCAGTGACGAAATGATTCAAAATCGGGAGGCCTGTCGTTATTTCCTGAGCTCTAACCGGCAAACCCCAGGGGCGGACCAGTTTGCCCTTTTTTTTAAAGAAAGCAAATCGAAATCCCAGAGCACTCAGACTCGGTAACGGTCCATTGTACTACCATGCAGAAATCCTCCTATTGGTGTAGAGGCTGGAGAATGGGTGGCGTATGTTGTTGTTCTTGTTCCCCATGGGGATTGAACCTGCACCGCACGGGTCACAAACCAACACACTAACCTCTACACCGTCGCCATCCTTCCAGTATGCACTTGAGTGGGAGGGCTATGATCCCTTTAACACTGATCATAGCCTCACCGCGATTAAAGGAAAGAGAAGATTATTTTTTATTGGTTAGGCCCACAGTTTTTTATTCGTATATCAGTGCCTGGCCACACGATAACGTGAATGAAAGTCATGTCCAGCGAAACAGGTAGAATTTAAGGGAGGTCAAACAAGAGGGGCTGAGTGCACCTAGAATCCACTTTCAGAATAAATTCTCGGTGTGGGCATGAAAGAACTTCTACTAAAACCGGTTTTGTCCTCCTATTCTTTGTAAGCTGAAATGGAAAATTCATGAAAATCATTGCCATGAACCTGAACGTTTAGCCAGGCACTAAGAGTATGGTTAATCTGATTGATTGATGAAATAAATAAATAAATAAATAAATAAATGATAACTATCGAAAAAAAAATGGCTGACTAACATTGCATTTAAACAGTTATTAAACCACTACTATCGGTCGCATTATATTATTAAACTTTTGAGTTTTGACAGAACTATCACAGATAATAAAATACGAGTATGTAGTAGATATCGCATACAGAGTAAACAAATATGTCACGTCCCTGTTTGATCGAACTCGTTAGAATCGTGCATAAGACATGTTGTTCTTTCAAATTTGGTTGGAACAACAAATTGCTTGTTGCTTTTGCTTATTTCTCTATGTGTTTTATTTTTCATTATTTCGGTGTTTGCTTTCATGTACCTAGTGTGTGTGTTTTTGTTTTTCAGTTTCGGATTGTGATTCAATTGAAGGATTTTCTTGTTCAAGGTTATTTATTTTTTTTTTAAACAACAGTGAAAGGGGATTAGCAGGAAAGTATATCTTGCAATAACAACTTGGGATACCTACTGTTTTTCAGTCTTGGAGTGTTGGTTTATAGTGAGGTCCCGGTGTCTCTCACTCTTGGGGTGCTGGTTTATAGTGAGGTCCCCGTGCCTCTCACTATCGTTTCTCTCTTGCGGAGTTGGTTTAATGTCGTGATTGTTTTGCATTTGTTTTCCTGACGAAATTTGAATTTTTTGATTTTTACTTTTTTGGATTTTGCAGGCACAATGTTTTCGCAAGAGAATAAGAAGTGCAAAGTAAAGAATTTCTTTGCGATGCTCAAAGCATTGGTTTTGCTCATCAAACCAGTTCGAGTCTCTAAGGTTTGTTATTATGTATATACATACTTTGAAATGGAGCTTACAAATATTGAAAAATTCATCAGTTGGTGCTAAGAGACTTCCATAATCACTATTTTGGGAAAATTCTTTTTCCAAAATTTTCCAAAAATCTTGATGAGTTCTCTTTGTAACGGACAAAAGTTACCCCTAAGTAAATTTCGAATTTAAATGCGCGTACATTTCGCTTAATAGAACTAAGAATATGGTAAATATAGCAAATTGAAATTTGGAAAATTTTTTTATTTAGAAATATTTTTTTACTATTGTATTGTATTTTATTATTAAAAAAGGGATAAAAATGAGATACTAAAAAATAAACTACAATTATTGGTAGTACCCGACCACAATTGTCGGCACCCCAAATTATACAATTATTGGCACCCTTGAATTTAACCCTTTCGATCCGAAAAGCCGCTATGGTAAAAAGAACTATTTTGTTATGTTGTATCATGCCAATAGTAGGAGTTAAGACATTTTAAATATTCACGGTTGAAAAAGTACATTTAATGGCTGAGGGCGGGCTGGGATATATATGTCCCATCAGTATTCTCGGATGGGGCATAACTGTCCCAGTCAAGATCTAATGCACACAACACTTAGAAATGGAAAAAATGTATTTTCAAACAACATAAACTTTATTAGGTAGTTATTCTCTCTCGTATTGTAGCAGCTAATTGGGTAACAAGGCGTTCAACAAGAGTTTCTTTGACATCCTCTTCTCTACTACAGTATCTGTTGAAATCGTACGTATATCCCATAAGAGCATCACATCTAAGCCACATTTTTATACAGCGTTTGGCGGGCTTCAAAGGCATGTATTGCTTCATAGATAAGCGTCCTTTGAATTTCGTCATGCTTTTATCAATGCTTTGAAATGCGCTTTCCTCCCTGGCCCTCAAAAATCGTGATTTCAAACAATCAACAATGTCTTGAACATAATATAATTTTGGCGCTCCTTCTGCTTTTTCGGGAGGAGCATGGTAAAGTTTTGATGACAACAGCTGAAAGCGATCACGGGATATAGTTGCCTTGATTGCATCATTTCCCATAGAAGGGTGTAACGACCAATAATTTCTAAACGCCGGAAGATGGTTGTAAGACATAATGATCATACAGCCAACGACTATATTCATCTCCCCAACGTCGCGTCGGTTAGCCTTATATTTTTTCGCGCTCATTTTGATTTACGGATCATTGGTACATTGGGTGATATATAAAAAAAGGCTTTCAGGAAAAATGTTTTTGAATATCCGTAACGCATTATCAGTTCTTTCAAAGCTCAAGTGTAGTTTAGGAAGGCGATATACACTCACTGTTTGTGTTGGTATAAAATCGGCGCCAGGCGTAGATCAAATGGTATAATCATCTGCAGGAAAGTTGATTTGTTCCGGCTCCACTTCCGGCCCCGCATCTGGAAACTCTTCGTCCGTTGAGTCTGCTCGCTCCTCAGTATCGTGATGTAGATTCTCTGGGTCGTCAAATGCATTACTCTCGGCCTCGCTACTGTCATCCGATTCCAATTCGTAATCTGTAGGCTCGTACATATCGCCACTGTCACTCGAAAAGTCTTCATTCTCATCGGAAGCCTCCAAAAAATTGGATATTTTGGCCTGATTTAGTAGTCTTGACATATTGGATCTAAAATAAATCAGAACATATTCCAACACTAACCCAACAATTAAATTCACTTGTTAGCGATTTCCGAACCAATAAACTTATAAAATTCGCTAATTACACACGTGCATGCAAATTTCATGTGCAAGGGTTGGTTTTATTGTGACAAAAACGAACATGTTTACCAACCTAAACCACATCATTGCCAAAAATTATCGTTGGTAATACCATAAACTACGGATTGGGATCAATCACCACAATTCCGCCACTTCTATTTCTGAGTTAGGTAATTCTGAAAAACAACGAAAAGGAGCATACATATGTATACCGCTTCTTCTACTTTATAAAGGACAAAAACAAATAAATATTAAGTTCACAATAAATGGTCTGGTCAAAAAGGGGTAAAACACATTTGAAATATATTCGTAACATTTTTGTTGGTCATCCAGCCGTTTCCACTACTCCGCAGCCCCATGTATCAGGAATGGTTTTCCGTACATCATCCTTCAATCTCTTAAAAGGGTAGATGATCATTGGAGGATACATCGATCCTAATACGTTAAATGTAAACATAGCTAACAGTTGAATTCGATTTCGCTTGCCCTCTATCGACTTCATAAATGTTTCTTGATCCTTTTGCAGCTAAAACGGATTTAGCTTTAGGACACAATAAAAAATTGATTTCATCTTCGTTAAACGCTCTGCTTGCATCTTCAAGGATTGAGAAAAAATCGTTGTTGATCAAATAGTCCTATATGGAGTCAAACCAGCCAAAAATATCAGTTACCGCCATATTTGCGCTTGCTGATGAAACTGGATCAACTGCTCTAAAAGTCAAAGAGGTATGACGCTTTAGAAAAGATCTAAACCATCCTTTTGCTGGTTTTGCCTCGCTACCGAATGGGTGCTCCCTGTTACTTTGCTTTAGAAGTTCCTGGACAGAACAAATTACATTTTCTTTCCTTTTCGGAAATCCTTTCTCTTGCGAAACTTTTAGCCATTCAACAATAGCCGATTCTTCCTCTTCAGTTAAAACTGTTGCGGGCCCTATACGAGCTTTTGTAAAATGTTCACTCAATCGGAACTGCAGAGTAGAACGCGGTATTTTGTAGATTTTGGAAGCTGCCTTTTTAGACATTTGTCCATTTTTTATGGCCAGTAGAACTTCTTGGACATCGTTTTCTTGATAAGTCTTTCTTGTTTACGGCATTTTTTCAATCTTTAAAAAGGAACGATTTAAATCTAATTATAGATTTATAGGCAGTCTTAAAGGTATATTTATTGGCAGTGCCAATAGTTGTAGTTTCATAGAACCAATTAAATAATTTTTGGAAAAATCGCTAATTAATTAAGGGGTGCGAATAGTTGGTGCAAAAAAAGGAATGCTAAATTATATCCGTTACGCTACTCAACTTTCCCAAATAAACCATCACTTATATCTTCACTAAGTAATAAAACCTCGTTTATTGTCTGTACCATTCCTTTTACACAAAAGTTCCTTGGATGATTAGTTGACTCTTGCATTTGTCTTAAGTATGACAAGAATTGTTTAAGCTCATTATTAGCTGCATTTTCGACCTGAACTCCATGCTATAAAATAATTTTTTCGTAATGAGACCCACTGTCCATAGAGTCAAAAGCATTATTCATTTTTAATGTAAACGCTTGTGTTGCTTTGCTAGAGCTTGATTTGAACTATTTTTTAGGCAATTAAGGTGATGAGTAGTTTGTATTGATGCTGCCGTTGTCCTACTAAAGGTTTCCGTTGCCAAGCGAACATTCATTTTTTCAAAAACATTTGGGGCTATGTGTGATCATGTAAATTTCAAGCATGTTTTAGCCACATTATCTCTTTCTAAATTGAAAATCTGAAAACATCAAAGAAAACATCTGGAGTTACGAGTAGGATATCAGATTTGAGTAAAATGCGTAATGTACGCATCGATTTTAATAAATGTGGAAAATCATAAAAACTAAATATTTTTTCATTAATGAAAATTGTAAAAGGCTTTTCTTCTGTAACCCCTGATAATTGGTAAGGTTTCCTGTAATTAGCTCCTTGGTCGCAAACTATAGCGCACACTTTTACAATAGACTTCAGGTTAACCCCTTTGACAGAGTTTGCTGAAACAAAATAATTTAAAGTACTTTTCCAGCTATCAAAGAGGCCACATTTACCATATGAAAACACAAATTTCGTTGCCGTACAATCTTTTTCGATCCACTCCTTGATCTTCAAATCCATTAATTAAGTAATTTTTATATTGTACGTGAGATTTGGGCGAATCTTAATTTCGTCAAATATCAGTACCACATTTCGTTCACGTTGGCTTAATGATGCAAGCTTTGCTTTCAGAAAACAGTGGGAATTGTTTTGGAATCCAGGTTGTAAGCGTTTAACAGGAGCCCAACGATAAAATGTGGATACGTGGGGAAGTCTTAATCCCAGCCTATCTCGAAGAAATGTATAAGCGTTCTGAGATCTGTAAAAATGTTTTGGGAAAGTTCTCTTTTGGCAACATTATATTTTTTGACTTGGACAGCCCCATCAATATACCACAACAAATGTTTGAATGCTCTGAAATATCATACTTGAATTTGCGATGGTAAAGTAATTGATATGTTGCTAGTTCGTAGAGCGTTATGCGTTTAGTTCTAGAACGAAGTTTTCTTCCCAAGCTTTGAATTTTAAGTCTGCAGCTTAATATATTTTGTTTCAATACAGAATTTGTTTTCTCCTCTTGTGCGCATTTTTCTAATAATTTATTGCACCTAATGCAAGAAATATTTGAACTACTACAGGTCCTTCTCCGTTTTGGTAGCATAGGTAGATGAAAGATTTTCTAAACTTATGTCTAAATTTAAATTACAATTTAGATTAAAGGAGGGAACAGCGTCCCTTTTAAGCATTTTTCTGCCAATAATTTCCGAAGAAAAATCGATTTTGTATAAATCGAACAAGAAACGCCAGACTTTCTTTTACGTGTATCACACATTGCTAAATATTTAAAAAGTATACCACTGAAAAAAAATCGCTCCATCATAAACCAAAAACAGTAAAATCCCTCGAAACTCGAAAGATGACGGCGAATAAAAATGAAATTGAAAAATAAAATCGAACAAAAGTGACATTGGTGTCCTTCTCAAAATATATATACAAGGTGGCGCAAAAGTTGTCAGGTGGCGCAAAAGTTGTCACCCGATGTTCTTTCGCTGTAATTTTTTTTATGAATGAAAAACTTTGGTTCTGCTTTTGGATTATGTTAATTGGTGTCTTAAGTTTTTTCTGTATCAGTTAACTTCACAAATATCAAAGTAGAATTTACATTTGCCGCCATTTGCAAAAATTATGCTTCTTCCGATAGGAAGATGACTTTTGCGCCACCTTGTATATTTTTATAAGCGCTGGGGAGGCGCTTATAAAAATAAAATACAGCCGCTCTTGATAATACAGAAATATATTCTACGAAAGCTATGCCGAAAACCTAGTTGGCACCCTACTTATCCTTTGTTCTGTGACTTAAAAATTCTCGCTGTGCGTCATTTGTATTGTTTTAAAGTTTTGAACAGCTTCTTTATGAAGTCTGGTAATCGCAACTTCCGACTGATCTCTAACTATAGTTTACGTGGAAACCTTTCGTACTCATTATCCGTTCCTCAATTCCATACCACGCCTTATCGTAGTTTTTATTATATATCGTATATTCGTCTATTCAATAAACTTCTTCGATCGTTCAGGTCGGTCTCTATACCTAAAAAGTTTCTCAAACTTGAAAAAAAAAATGGCTTTTCAATTTTAATTTCGCTGGCATGGAGTCTGTTCTTTCTGACTATCTGACGTAACTTGAGAATTATAGTTTGAGTCTTAATTGATGAGGATATGGAAAAACTATTTCTGCAGAATGTTAAACGGCGAAGACGACACAAATTACGCTGTCAGGCAGAACGAACCATTCAGCCTGGACGATGAAAGCCAAGACTTCCCTCCACCTGACCAAAACGAAGTGAGGATAGCGATATCCAAACTAAAATCCAACAAAGCTGCTGAACCATGTTGCGGAATATTTTCACGCAACAAGTTCCACCTTCTGTCCTTAATTTCCCCCCCCCGTACCCTTCTTCTTTTGGGTGGCATCTGCGAGGTCATAGGAAAGTGGAGGGCAACCAAGGTCCCATCAGCCTTTGGGCCACTTTCTCCGCACCTCGAGGGTACCACCCCCACAGGTACCTAACCCCGTGAGTAGAGATGACTATGGAAAGTGAGGGGTGAGGACGAATACAGACGGACTGTCTGTAGAGACGAATACAGACGGACGGTCTGTGGAGATAAATACAGACGAACTGTCTGTGGAAGCCAAGGCAGACGGACGGTCTGCAAAGGCGGGGTGCACGCAAAACGCACCCCGCAACCAGGCGAAGTGTCTGCAACGGCAGGGTGGAACCAATACAACCCACCGAAACATCCACCCTGCAAATACAAATGTAATTCGCGGGCGCGGACGGACTGTCCGAATAAGTCAAATGCCCAGAAGCGAATAAAGAACCACCACTGATACGGTGGGGTGTTAGGTTCGATGAGGGGGAAGAAGACGCTCTTCCTTTCTACTCCGTCGTAGGAGCACCGAAGGAGCAGCAGAGGAGTGTAGGCGGACGGCCAAGACAAAAGACACTCCCGCAGAAGACGTGACAACACTAGCAAACACTGAAGAGGAACGCGAGACACACAGAAGATTGGTCAACACAACACAACGCAATTGAAACAATGTACAACATAAACAAAAAGTAATCCTGTATAACGAAACAGAATGTAAGGAATGACCCGCTATTGGCAAGACCCTTACACCCTATCTGAACAGGATTCCACCAGGCAAGATTAAATCCGCGGTTTTCTTAAATTAATGTCAACTCACTTTGCTTTGTTTTGGTTTCTGGGGGGATTTGTGCACTTTACTCCACGCGTTGGGAGGGTTTAATTACCACATCGTCCGGACATTTCTGCTCCTCCTGGTATGGGTCATCCCTTTAGAGATCCAATCACTCCTTTTTCACCGATTTAAGGGTAATTTTAATAATTTGGGGATATTTATTGTTTTGACTACTTTGCACTTTGGCAGAACTCAGATGAGAAATGTCAAACGTAGATGATATTTTGAGTTGATGAGAAGATTGTTCCAGGTCGGTCAAGCAGCTCAATAACCCGACTTTCCAGTGGTGGATCGTGGGTATAAGAATGAATGGATTGAGTGGATGGAATAATAGCGAGGGGGTAACGTTCAGACTCACGCACACCATTGCGAACACGCTCCGGTGCCGCTGAATGTGGTCTGCCGTTGGCTCGCTGGAACGAATGAAGGTAGTGGGATATGGCGGACAACCACCAACACATAGGCGGACGTCCATTGCACGCCATAAGTGGGATTCCACTACCAATGTGTGTGCGAGTGTGTGAAAGATGAGAGTTGGCCGAACTGGAACAAAGAAAGTTCTGGAAGATCACTTCTTGGTCGACCGGCTAATAAGATAGTTTGATTTTTGGTTGCGACAGGAGTTTTTTGTTAAAGTACAAAGAAAAAAAGTTTGCAAAAAAAAAGAAATTAAAGCGAAGTTGTTTTTGAAAAAAAAAAGGTGAAAAGCAAAAATTAAAGTAGAGACGGGACAATTAAAGTGGAAGAGGAAATTACATAAGAAGGAGTAGAAATAGCAGGACAGATTTTCCGAAGACCAGGATTAAGGAGTGGAATCCCAACACAAAGCTAAGTAGAGTTTTTTTCTTTGTCAGTGCATACTTTTCTGATTCGGTTGTGTTAGGATTATTGTAGTTTACTAGTCTGGTAGGATTCTGCCACGAATTTATCCCGCAAAACAAACGGGACACGCGACCCATTAAATCATCTTGGTATTCCGGGCGACGCCATCGCGGGTCACGCCGGTCACCTTTATTTGCCCTTCAGGCCATAATAATTTTAAATTCTTTGCCATCGGATTTTTTTTCGCTATCTTAATTTTTTTGACTTCCAATAATAAAGTGACCCCGCTCCGACGGAGCTTTATAACGTGCTTAAAACCTTTGTGTCTTCCTTTTTTTTGAAATTAAATTTTTATTTCAGTGGTTCTGTACCAAGGTTTCACAATTTTCCACAAAATTGTGTGGCGCCCATTTTTTTTCGCTCTTCGAAAAGTGTTCAACAGCGTAAGCTAACCTTCTAGGTTTTTTTGATTTCGTTCTCAACGAACCCACCCCAGGCTGAGTTATCGGGAAATTGCATTCTATGCGATTTTTGTTGCACTTCTTTTGATACAACGATCCGTGGTTCTGACGTTTCAGTTTGTTGAAATTCGGTATTTTTATCTCGGCGGTAGCGACCGCAATTAATGCAATTAATTTAGTAAAGTGAAGTCAGCGCGATTAATTTTCATTAGCGGAAAAAGTGCAACAAATTGGCGCCCAACGTGGGGCTTTTTCTTTTTTTGTTTTTTCATTTAATCGTGTTCGCGCTCATTACATATATATAGTAGGAAATTGTCGGTACAAGCGTGGGGGTTCCATTGTGCCGACAATCATAGATAGTGTTGTTTTAGGGAAGTTTGTGTGTGTTCATTTTCAAGTGCTTTTTACTTTCTTGATTTTATTTTCTAGGATTTCAAGTGGATGTATAAATTGAATATTATAGACCTAAATTGAATATACAGTACATCAAAGTTAGCGGCCAGGAAATTGCAGTTGTTTACAGTTCGTGCGGTTTATCTCAGCGCTTGAAGCCAGTGGGAGCAAGGGAGATAACCAGAGGTAACTCGGTTATCAACAAGTAGGTCAAATTTTTCCTTTTGTTTTACTTTTGTATGCGATCATAAAATATATATATACCTATATTTCACTTATATTAAACAAATTAGTTGTTGCGATTCGCTTTTTTTTATTCTTTTTATATTACTTTTACATATATTTCTTTTGGAGATTTTATCCAACATTACGTATTTACAATATACATACAATATACCTACATACCCATATTATTTCTTTTGGTCTCGTTCAATTTTTTTTCCTTTTGTCCGCCTATACATATATGAGACCATAAAATATAAACATAGATACATGTCCATATTTGACGCATATTACATACATTTTTTTTTGCGATTTTCTTTTATATTTTTTTATACATTTACCTTTATTTTTTTTGGGATTTTCGACCATAATCTTTACGTCAGTAATTGTGTTTTATATACATACCCACACTTATATACATAGTTTCGATCGGTTTTTCGTACCCCATATTTACATAAATTGCATGTAATTTCTCGCAGGCCACCGCGTACATACAAACATAATATAAATAACAATAAACCCACATAGTTGCATACAATATCTTTTGGTTTTCTCATACAATCATTGATAAATACCAATAATCACCCATATATTTACCTGCACTTTACTCACTTCTCTTGTTGTTTGTACCCCTATCATACAAGTTACCTATTGATCTTATAAATCACACATATAATTACATACGTATTTCCCGTGGCACGTTTGGTCTCATTGGTTCCCATACATATCTACACATCCGGGGTAGTTTTGTTGTCATACTTCGGATACTGACTCACAGTGATACATACATACCTATTGTTTTGGTTTCGGTAAGGAATTTCATCGAATTAGATCAGAGTTACCATCGGACCTTTTTGGGAGCGACAGTAAATTGGGTCGTATTTCTCGAAGGTTTTAGAAATTATTCGGTGGATTCATTTTGGGGGCTTCTCGTGGTCTTTACCCTCTCTCTTGACGTTGCTTCATTTAATCGTTTTCTTCCGATTTCTTCTGGTTTTCTGGCTTTAGAGATCATAGTACATTTTGATTTTATTCTGGGTAGGTTGTGCTTATTTCTTGACTTCACTGTAGTTTGCGGAGGATCATAACACTCAAGCTTGTAGCTTTGGTGGTATAAGGTTGTTAAAAGTGATAATTAATACAAAACACATTTTTATTTTCCAATATCTTTTATTTTAGAATTTTATTTTTTTTGTCACAACTTTTACTGTCTTTTGTTTCTGCGACGCGTTTCGAAGCAGTAGCTTCATCATCGGTATTAGTTTCCTTTTTGGATCTGGGAACCACAAGGCCTTTATATACCTTCGGACACCAGGTCAATTCTTTTTCCCACCTTTTTAATTGTTTCTTTTTGGTCCACCCACATTCGACCCCTATTGCCATTAGCTGTTAGATATGGATATAAATAGATTGTCCAAAGAGGAGCTGACTTATGAAGTCGAATGGAGAGGCTTATCTTCGGGGGAAGTAGACCCCATGCGAAAATCTTTACGAGCGGCCAGAGCACTCGAGCGACGGGGATCTCAGGTGACGAATTTGGACGAGTATCCATTCACCTTCGAGCAAGATAGGGATTCAGTTCAAAAAAAGCTAGTGGAGATCAGAGCGCTCATTGCGAGCCACCCTGCGCGGGGATCTTCAGATTATAAGAAAGTCATCACAAAGATTGACTGGGCGACTGCTAGGATAAGCAGAGCGCACGCCACAACGAGCGACGAAGCCAGCGAAAAGAAGTCGATAAAAACCGAGCTGATGAGTCTACTCGGTGATGTGGAAGACAGCGAGGACGACGAAAGCCAATATGAGGAAAGCCAGGACGATGGCGGAAGGGAACAGGAGCATTCCGGGACACAGTCAGGGCAACAACGCCAAAGACGATCGTCGAATTCCAACCAGAATGAAGAACGGGTCTACATCCACGCGGAGAAGTCGGAGAACCTCTCCAAATGGAATATTTTGTTTTCAGGAGAACGCTGCGGCTCATCAGTAAACTCCTTTCTAGAACGTGTCGAAGAACTTAGGGAAGCTAGGGGAATAAGTGAATCTCAGTTGTTCAAATCATCGGTCGATCTTTTCAGTGGGAAGGCTCTCCTCTGGTTTAGGGCGGTTAGGCGAAATGTTTCTTCATGGCAGGAGTTGGTCCGGGAGCTGAAACTGGAATTCCTCCCCCCCAACTACGACGATCTGCTGTTGGAAGAAATTAGGCGTAGGACACAGGGGAAGGAAGAGTCCATTGGAGTCTATGTCGCCATCATGGGGAACATGTTTGGCCGGCTCTCTGAGCCACTTTCCGAACGACGCAAGCTAAGTATCGTTCAACGGAATTTAGCCCCATTCTACCAAACCCAACTCGGTTTGGCAGAGCCCCAGTCCGTTCATGATCTGGTGGTATTGGGAAGGAGACTGGAGATGGTTCGAGCGAATGTGGAAACATTCGCGCCACCTCCTACATCTCGCTCGCGAAACCTGCTGGAACCCGACTTAGCTTATATAGCGGCCGAGGAACCAGCAGTTACGGTTGTCAGTCAGAACCCCCAACCAACTCGCAGGTTGAGGTGTTTCAACTGCAACCAAGAAGGGCATCTTTCGAACACTTGTTCCGCTCCTAGGCGTTGTGTAGGTTGTGGCAGGGCAGGGGTTATGCGTAGGGACTGTAGGACCTGTTCGGGAAATGGGCAACGGACTCCTGGGCCAGCAGGACGGGAGCGCCGTTAAGTCTGGATAGGTTGCCTGCTGGCAACCAGTTGGCTGGACGACAAGAGGAGGTCGTTCACTTAGGTTTCACACTTGAGGCACACGCGAATGACACGCGCCCATATTTGAGGGTAAGCGTTTACGGGTTAGATTTTATCGGGCTTTTGGATTCTGGGGCGTCGCGAACGATCGTCGGTAGGGACGGATGGAACGTTTTAAGTAATTTAGGATTAGTTTTAGGGAAAGGCAACGTTAGGAAGGTAGCTTTAGCAGATGGGGCGGGGGTAGAAGTAGCTGGTAGTGTTTTATTGCCTTTCATAGTTCAGGGAAAAACAGTGTTGATCGATTGTCTGGTCATCCCAACTCTCCCACATGCACTGATCCTGGGTGCCGACTTTTGGACCCGAACGGGAATCGTCCCGGATTTGAGATCAGGCGAGTGGAGTTTTTCGAATCAAGCCGCGGTGGCTTCGATTTCCACGATCATGGAACGATCGGAGTTGGACGAAACCCAGAATACGCAACTCGAAACACTTATAGGGCGAGTTTTTCAGTCCATGCCCGAAGGCATTGGATGCACCCATCTTGTAGAACATAAGATTAGGACGACGTCTGAACCAATTAAACAGCGGTACTATCCAGTCTCGCCTGCGGTTCAACGTCACATAGATAAGGAGTTAGAAGAGATGTTGAGGGAAGATATAATCGAAAAATCGACTAGTCCGTGGGCTTCGCCCATAGTTATGATTAAAAAGAAAGATGGGTCATTTAGATTCTGCGTAGACTACAGGAAGTTGAATAAAGTTTCGGAACGGGATGCGTATCCCCTTCCTTATATCTCTGCTACGCTGGACAAACTCCGGGATGCCAAGCATCTTTCGTCGTTGGACATAAAGTCGGCGTATTGGCAGATTCCCGTTGAGGAAGCTTCGCGGCAGTATACCGCATTTACTGTACCCAATCGTGGACTCTTCCAATTTAAGAGGATGCCATTCGGGCTGCACAATGCACCGGCAACGTGGCAACGCTTTATCGATACCGTGCTTGGGGCCGATTTGGAACCACACGTATTCGTATATCTTGATGACATCGTCATCGTAACTAACTCATTCCAACAACATCTGGAAATTTTGGAAGAGGTTTTTAAGCGATTGTGTGCGGCTGGGCTCAAGGTTAGCAGGGAGAAGTGTAACTTCTGTAGGCCCTCGCTGAAATTTTTAGGATACGTGGTAGATCGCAACGGTTTGCATGTCGACCCAGAGAAGGTCGAAAGTATGCTCCAGATCCCCGCACCCAAAAACGTTAAGGAAGTTAGAAGTTTCGTCGGAACGGTATCCTGGTACAGGAGATTTATACCGAACTTTGCAGTTCTGGTCAAGCCGTTAACCGACCTATTGAAGAAGAAGAGTAGGTTCGTCTGGTCTGAAGAGTGCGAGGGGAGTTTCCGGAAAGCAAAGGAATGCTTGATAACGGCCCCGATTCTGACCTGTCCGGATTTTGAGCGTCCCTTTGTTGTACAAACAGACGCATCGGACTATGGGGTTGGAGCAGTGCTTAGTCAGACTTTTGATGACGGAGAAAAAGTGATTTGCTACTTGAGTAGGTCGTTGAATAGGAACGAAAAGAACTATTCAACCACGGAGAAGGAGTGCTTGGCCGTACTATGGGCAGTAGAGAAGTTGCGGCCATACATCGAAGGCGTTCGGTTTACGGTCGTGACGGATCACTATTCCCTGGTGTGGTTGAGTAATCTCAAAGATCCGTGCGGTAGATTAGCGCGCTGGGCGGTTCGGCTTCAGCAATTCGATTTTACTATCGTGCATCGGAAAGGGAAAGACCATGTGGTTCCGGATATGCTCTCGAGGAATGTCGCTTTCGCGGCAGGAATCGACGAGATAAGTTCGGATCCTTGGATCGCCAAGATGATCACGGAAGTGGAATCCAATCCTCTAGCTTACCCCGCCTGGAGGGTCGATAGAGGGGTTTTGTTTAAATTTGTCAAAGCAAATCACGTCGTGGTTCACGAAAACGGTCAGGAATGGAAGGAAGTAGTTCCGAAAATAGATAGAGTTAGGATTTTGAAACAATGTCACGACCATCCCTTGGCCGGACATATGGGGGTTAGGAAAACGTTCGCGAAGATTGCCTCGAGATATTATTGGCCGAAATTAAGGTCAGACGTTACGAAATACGTCCGGAATTGTAAAATATGCCAAAGGGTGAAACCGGTGAATGACAAGCCAGCTGGTTTAATGGTCGAAAGGATAGGGACTTCGAACCCATGGGAGATGATTTGTGTTGACTTGGTAGGCCCTCTTCCTAAATCGAGTAGGGGTTTTATTTATATTTTAACTGTGGTCGACTATTTTACAAAATTTCCCCTTTTATTTCCCCTGAGATCCGCAACCGCGAAGTCGGTGTGTAAGGATCTGGAAGACAACGTCTTCACGCTGTTCGGCGTACCAAAGTGGATCGTCTGTGACAACGGTCCCCAATTCCGAAGCAAGGAATTGAAAGCGCTATGCGAAGCGTACGGGTCACAACTAAAATTTACTGCGCATTACCATCCGCAGGCTAATCCTGCGGAGCGGATTAATCAAATCATAAAAACGACGTTACGTGCCTATGTGTCGGAGAACCATAGGACGTGGGATACGCACCTGGCAAAGGTAGCGTGCTGTATAAGGACATCGCAACATGAGGTCTTGGGAGTCTCACCGTACTACGCGAATTTCGGGAGGGATATGGTCACATGTGGTCGTGACTGTCCCTTCGAGAGGATATCGTCAGACAGAAGGGGCGATAGGCCCAATACCGGAAAAGATTCCGGTGGTAGGGAAACAGAGTTAGCAGATGGGAGTATGAGAGTAGAACAAGAGGAAGTAGGGATGTCGGAGCTAGGTAGGCGTTTTAAGGAGCTAAGAAAGGATATAGGTAGAAAGTTAGCGGAGGCGACCAAGAAGTCCGCGAAAACCTACAACCTCCGTCGGCGGGATGTTCAATACCTGCCGAATGAGGTTGTATGGAGAAGGAATTTCATCCTATCCGATGCCGCGAATTACTACGCCGCCAAATTAGCTCCAAAGTACGTTGGACCCTTTCGGATCCGGAAGCGCCTCTCGCCATGGACCTATTTACTTGTTGATGAAGACGGGAAAGAACGCGGATCCTGGCACGTGAAGGATCTCAAGCCTTATCACGACGCCAGCGACGAGTAGTCTAGCTTTTGTTTTGAAGGCCCAACCATATACTTCTAATATTAAAGTAGTTCCGTTTAATTTTGATGTGCTAGACGGGCAATATGGCCATTGATGGACATGTGTTTCCCCTGTTGTGGCGTTACCCTTAGTCTGGGAAAATGGTTTGGGTTCCTTCGGAAACCAAGACCATTTCCGCGGAGGTGAGGGTGGGGTTTGTTGCGGAATATTTTCACGCAACAAGTTCCACCTTCTGTCCTTAATTTCCCCCCCCCCCGTACCCTTCTTCTTTTGGGTGGCATCTGCGAGGTCATAGGAAAGTGGAGGGCAACCAAGGTCCCATCAGCCTTTGGGCCACTTTCTCCGCACCTCGAGGGTACCACCCCCACAGGTACCTAACCCCGTGAGTAGAGATGACTATGGAAAGTGAGGGGTGAGGACGAATACAGACGGACTGTCTGTAGAGACGAATACAGACGGACGGTCTGTGGAGATAAATACAGACGAACTGTCTGTGGAAGCCAAGGCAGACGGACGGTCTGCAAAGGCGGGGTGCACGCAAAACGCACCCCGCAACCAGGCGAAGTGTCTGCAACGGCAGGGTGGAACCAATACAACCCACCGAAACATCCACCCTGCAAATACAAATGTAATTCGCGGGCGCGGACGGACTGTCCGAATAAGTCAAATGCCCAGAAGCGAATAAAGAACCACCACTGATACGGTGGGGTGTTAGGTTCGATGAGGGGGAAGAAGACGCTCTTCCTTTCTACTCCGTCGTAGGAGCACCGAAGGAGCAGCAGAGGAGTGTAGGCGGACGGCCAAGACAAAAGACACTCCCGCAGAAGACGTGACAACACTAGCAAACACTGAAGAGGAACGCGAGACACACAGAAGATTGGTCAACACAACACAACGCAATTGAAACAATGTACAACATAAACAAAAAGTAATCCTGTATAACGAAACAGAATGTAAGGAATGACCCGCTATTGGCAAGACCCTTACACCCTATCTGAACAGGATTCCACCAGGCAAGATTAAATCCGCGGTTTTCTTAAATTAATGTCAACTCACTTTGCTTTGTTTTGGTTTCTGGGGGGATTTGTGCACTTTACTCCACGCGTTGGGAGGGTTTAATTACCACATCGTCCGGACATTTCTGCTCCTCCTGGTATGGGTCATCCCTTTAGAGATCCAATCACTCCTTTTTCACCGATTTAAGGGTAATTTTAATAATTTGGGGATATTTATTGTTTTGACTACTTTGCACTTTGGCAGAACTCAGATGAGAAATGTCAAACGTAGATGATATTTTGAGTTGATGAGAAGATTGTTCCAGGTCGGTCAAGCAGCTCAATAACCCGACTTTCCAGTGGTGGATCGTGGGTATAAGAATGAATGGATTGAGTGGATGGAATAATAGCGAGGGGGTAACGTTCAGACTCACGCACACCATTGCGAACACGCTCCGGTGCCGCTGAATGTGGTCTGCCGTTGGCTCGCTGGAACGAATGAAGGTAGTGGGATATGGCGGACAACCACCAACACATAGGCGGACGTCCATTGCACGCCATAAGTGGGATTCCACTACCAATGTGTGTGCGAGTGTGTGAAAGATGAGAGTTGGCCGAACTGGAACAAAGAAAGTTCTGGAAGATCACTTCTTGGTCGACCGGCTAATAAGATAGTTTGATTTTTGGTTGCGACAGGAGTTTTTTGTTAAAGTACAAAGAAAAAAAGTTTGCAAAAAAAAAGAAATTAAAGCGAAGTTGTTTTTGAAAAAAAAAAGGTGAAAAGCAAAAATTAAAGTAGAGACGGGACAATTAAAGTGGAAGAGGAAATTACATAAGAAGGAGTAGAAATAGCAGGACAGATTTTCCGAAGACCAGGATTAAGGAGTGGAATCCCAACACAAAGCTAAGTAGAGTTTTTTTCTTTGTCAGTGCATACTTTTCTGATTCGGATGTGTTAGGATTATTGTAGTTTACTAGTCTGGTAGGATTCTGCCACGAATTTATCCCGCAAAACAAACGGGACACGCGACCCATTAAACCATCTTGGTATTCCGGGCGACGCCATCGCGGGTCACGCCGGTCACCTTTATTTGCCCTTCAGGCCATAATAATTTTAAATTCTTTGCCATCGGATTTTTTTTCGCTATCTTAATTTTTTTGACTTCCAATAATAAAGTGACCCCGCTCCGACGGAGCTTTATAACGTGCTTAAAACCTTTGTGTCTTCCTTTTTTTTGAAATTAAATTTTTATTTCAGTGGTTCTGTACCAAGGTTTCACAATTTTCCACAAAATTGTGTGGCGCCCATTTTTTTTCGCTCTTCGAAAAGTGTTCAACAGCGTAAGCTAACCTTCTAGGTTTTTTTGATTTCGTTCTCAACGAACCCACCCCAGGCTGAGTTATCGGGAAATTGCATTCTATGCGATTTTTGTTGCACTTCTTTTGATACAACGATCCGTGGTTCTGACGTTTCAGTTTGTTGAAATTCGGTATTTTTATCTCGGCGGTAGCGACCGCAATTAATGCAATTAATTTAGTAAAGTGAAGTCAGCGCGATTAATTTTCATTAGCGGAAAAAGTGCAACAACCAGACGGCTTGAATGCCGAGCTTTTTAAGGCAGCGGGAGATGACCTGGTGGAGAGCATACACCAACTCTTTTCCAAGATGTGGTCAGAAGAAAGTATGAATGATGAATGGAACCTCAGCACCGTTTGCCCGATCCACAAGAAAGGAGACCCTCTAAACTGCGCCAACTATAGAGGCATCAGTCTCCTGAATACTGCCTATAAGATCATGTCTGCTGTACTGTGTGAACGCCTGAAACCACTACCGATCAGATATTCACACTGCGGCAGATCCTGGAGAAAACCCAAGAAGTTCAAATCGATACCCACCATCTTTTTATCGATTTTAAGACCGCATATGACAGCATAGCATAGAGACGAGCTATACAGGCCATGTCTAGTTTTCGCATCCCTGCCAAACTTGTCAGATTGTGCAGAATGACGATGGAGAACGCCCGCTGCTCCATAAAGGTCGGAAACAATCACACCGAGACCTTTAATGTCAAAAAAGGATTTAGACATGGTGATGCGCAGTCATGTGACTTCTTCAATATCATACTTGAGAAAATTGTGCGAAACTCGCAAGCCGACACTAGAGGCACAATTTTTCAAAAGTCTGTGCAACTGCTTGCATATGCTGACGACATTGACATAATTGGCAGAACACAGCGAGCTGTCAGTGGTGCGTTTGCAAGTATTAGCACAGAAGCGGCAAAAATGGGTTTACTGGTGAATGAGGGCAAAACCAAGTATATGCTGTCAACAAGAAGGGACACACAACATCGACGAATCGGACAGAACGTCACGATAGACAGCTACAACTTTGAGGTAGTTAGGGACTTTATCTACCTTGGCTCCGTTATAAATTCTGAAAACAACATCACATCAGAAATCAAACGAAGAATCACACTTGCCAACCGCTGTTTCTTTGGCCTAAGAAGGCAATTGACTAGTAAGGCCTTGTCAAGAAACACTAAGGAGACTTTGTATAAGACCCTCATCATCCCAGTCCTGCTCTACGACGCAGAAGCGTGGACATTAGCAAAAGCGGATGAAGATCTCCTTGGTCGTTTCGAACGCAAAATTTTTCGAGTGATTTTCGGTGCCGTTTGCGTTGACGGGCTTTGGAGGAGGAGATTTAACACCGAACTCTACGAGCTGTACAGCGACATCGACCTTGTCAAAAAAGTGTGAATAAGTCGACTAAGATGGCTAGGACATGCAGAGCGAATGGACACCAGCACTCCGGCCTGAAGAGTCTTCGATTCCAACCCGGAGGGACAGCGCAGTAGAGGAAGACCTCGCCTTAGGTGGCGCGCGCAAGTGGAAGGGGATCTCAACCAACTTGGAGTGCGCAACTGGAGGCAGTTAGCCAAAGATCGTGCTAACTGGAGAGGCGTATTGGTTGAGGCCCAGGTCCACGCCGGACTGTAGCGCCACCTAAATAAGTAAGTAAGTCTTAATTGATCTTGATGCATTCAAAGGGAAATTTGTTTTGTTTTGAGACTGTTTAAACCTATTTTATAAAGTAACGTAATTTTTTGATTTTTTAAGGGTCACCCCACCCACACAACTTTTTTGAAATGCTTAAAATGTAAATCGTAATGGCATTCATCACTATTCTTTTTACATAAGTAAAAAAATACAGGATGTTAAATGAATTTCATATTTTAATTAAATTGTAATTATTGTTCATATTGAATTATATATACAGTGTACTCTCTCCTAACGGACACCCCTCATAACCGGACAAATTTCAAAGAACGGAATAATCTACACAATTTTTAATGTAAATAATTCTCTCATAAACGGACTCTCTTATAATCGGACGCGGACACCAGTTTTCATAGCCGCAATAGAATTTCACTCTCTCTTAAACGGACAAAACGCATTTGGCACACGTCGTTGTCTTTTATTTTGTTTGCTTTTTTTCCTTTTCTTTGCTCTTTGCTCTTGATTCCCAGCAAAAAATTTAAAAAAAAACGGTAAAGAAAGTAAACAAAGTAGGCTGCGGCGCCGGCGGCCGTCTTTCGACTATCCGACTAAAATTCTCGTGGCGCAGCGCAATACGTAGGTTTGTGTGTAAGTGTATGCATAATTTGAAGCATAAATACAGTTTCAAGTATGTAATGCAAAAATGAATTTTTAAAGGCTTTGTTCTTGTTTATGTTTTGTTATTATCCTTTTTATTACCTACAATTAATGTTTATCACAAAAAATGCATTCCATTTTAAAATAAAATGTTATAGGTGCCATAAATGCATAATCTTGTTTCTTTTTTCAAGGTTGTCAATGAAATATTTTTTCTCATAACCGGACACCTCTAATAAGCGGACAAATTTCTTGGTGCCGTCAGTGTCCGCTTATGAGAGAGTTCACTGTATAAGGAATTTATGAAATAATAAATCTAATCTAATCTAATCTAATCTAATCTAATCATAATGTACTAAGTACGATATGCCTCCTCAATAAATATATACACACAAACACACCACAGTGTAGCGATCCAGATAAACACCAGTTCGTTTGCAAGATCGATTGAGACGTAAAATAAAATAAAGGGTTGCAGCGATACGAAATATGAAAAAAAATGGTGTATATCGAAGTTGCAACACACTGGAGGATGGTTGATATCCACGACTATACAACTTAAAATGGTTTCATACCGAATTGATGCAACAACACTAAAGCGGCCCTTACACGGTCAATCGAATGACATCAATCACTAGCATGTGTTAGTGAAAATGTATCCGTATGAGTCGCACACATTTGGTGAAGTCTGATTGATATTATGTAAAGCGGCCCTTACACGGTCAATCGAATGACACCAATCACTAGCATGTGTTAGTGAAAATGTATCTGTATGAGTCACACACATTTGGTGAAGTCTGATTGACGAAAATCAAAGCAAGTTTGATTTTTCATGATGAACGTCATGCTGATAGACATGTGTAAGGGTTGGATTGACGTAATTACTTCATTGTGTTTTGTGTCACGGAAGCGAAAACATGTCTGGCGACAGTGAAAAACTGAAGGACGATGAAGACCGAGCATTTGTATCGGAAATAATTGAAACGTCATTACCGAGTTTATGGGATGCCAAAGGGAAAGATTATAGGGACCGAAACAAAAAAATGCAACAATATGAAGTTTTAATGCAAAAGTATAAAGAAAAGTATCCTGATGCACAAAAAGCGGATGTCACCAGAAAAATAAATAGGTACATTGAGATTGATATTGCAGATATTGCAGCTGTAAATTTTAAATCCTCAAATGAATTTAGTGTAGCAAGATATCGCAATGTTGTATAAAGCCTCTGGTTTACGGGAATCGCTTCACGCATGCATGTATCTTTTTCATAATCAAAGGAGAAATTATTTTAAGCAATTCCTCGTAAGTGGAATTATACATTCTCATATAAGTTTATAATCGTCCTGTGCAGATATTTTCAATTCATTCAAAAGATCTTCATGTGTGAACTGATTCCTTTTTTTTAACCACTCCTTGATCCAAATTCTCTTTTTTCTCGACATTTTTTTCTTTTCCCTCTTTATGCAATGTGCGAGAGCAAATGCAATACAATCGTCCGTTTCACTCATCGCACATCCGTACACCACGAAAACTCACAAAATCTAAAAAATTTCACGTCAATCCAATGAGGTGTGTAAGGGGTAGCGTCAATCCACACATACACGATGCATGATGTCAACCGATTGACCGTGTAAGGGCCGCTTTAGGTTAGAGAATTTTATTGTCGTTGAAAAAGATGTCATTTTGTTTACTCTGCATGCAATATCTATGTTACTTTATTATCTGTGGAACTATGCTATGATGCGGCCCCTGGGCACTTTTGTGAAATGCTTTATTCTAAAGTCGAATTGGTGATAATAGCAAGTAAACATTTTAATAGACCTACGCTGAAAAATTGGTCGTTAAAGAAAAAGAAGAAGAAAACGCAAGCTGTATTAAACACGATTTATTAATAGTAGAAAAAATTACCCTTTATACCAATATTGTTTTGCCTTGTAAAATTTAAAAAGGAAGGTTTCTTAAATGTGTTTTTTCAAAAAAGATATGTTTTTAAATATGTATAAACAAAAATCTCCTCCACCAAAAATTAGGCCTTTAAACTGGACCTAGAGAGCTGAAATTTTAATCATATACTCTCTAGGGTCCCGAAATAATCAAGTTTACGAATTTTTGAAATCCGCCCACAGACACGCCCACAAACTCAAAAAAACAAAATTTTGGAAAAAGTCGAATTTTGAGCTAGAAAGGTGAAAGTTTGTATATATGATCTATGACTCCTAAAACTGCTCGGGATAAAAAATTTTCAAAATCCGCCCACTGACACGCCCACAAATGAATAAAACAATTTTTGTATACCCTATTCTAAGGGTACCTATATTAATTTTTGAAAATCCAAAGTTTGAGCTAGGGAGCTGAAATTTATAATATATACTCTCTATGGGCCCTTTATGCTCATGTGTAAATATTTTTAAAATCCGCCCACTGCCACGCCCACAATTGATTTTTTTTTTTTTTTAAATTGAAAGTTTGAGCTAGGGAGCTGAAATTTATAATATATACTCTCTATGGGCCCTTTATGCTCATGTGTAAATATTTTTAAAATCCGCCCACTGCCACGCCCACAATTGATTTTTTTTTTTTTTTTAAAATTCAAAGTTTGAGCTAGGGAGCTGAAATTTATAATATATACTCTCTATGGGCCCTTTATGCTCATGTGTAAATATTTTTAAAATCCGCCCACTGCCACGCCCACAATTGATTTTTTTTTTTTTTTTTAAATTCAAAGTTTGAGCTAGGGAACTGAAATTTATAATATATACTCTCTATGGGCCCTTTATGCTCATGTGTAAATATTTTTAAAATCCGCCCACTGCCACGCCCACAATTGATTTTTTTTTTTTTTTTTAAATTCAAAGTTTGAGCTAGGGAGCTGAAATTTATAATATATACTCTCTAGGGGCCCTTTATTCTCATGTGTTAATTTTTTTTAAATCCGCCTACTGACACGCCCACAATTAAATAAAACAATTTTATTGAAAAACCAAAGTTTGAGCTAGGCAGCGTTTTTTTACAAAAGCTTTGTTTTTTTTTTGATAAAACCCTTTAAATGTTATATAACAAAATATGTAGAGCGTTCTTAACAATTCAACCATACTTAGACGCCCACTTATGAGGGATAGGAATAAGAATAGGGTATCCAACAGTTCGCCCAAGCGGACTGTAGCCCGTCCCTATGTTTTTGAGCGCATTTGGTTCGAAGCCCCTTTGATCGATATCTACGGCAACCATACTTATTTGAATTAAATTTTAGTTTGATATTTTAGAGTGAAAGCTAAAGTTTCGAGATTGAAGCAATAGATTACAAAGGAGGGTACTTCATATATGGTTATGTGTCATTTCAAGTAGGCACCATACAAAAATAAACGAGGACAGCATCAACATCGTCATATGACTCTTTTTTACATTTCTTCGCTGTTACAAAAAAACAATCTGCTCCTGAAAATAGGTTTAGGCCTAATGGGGGTATAATAAATTGTCCCACATAAAACTTTGAGAATGTCACCTTTCGGGTTTTTTTTCTACTGTCGCGTACACTTAACACTGAATCCTTGGGTCAGCTGTAAGTCTTCGCGTGTTAAATATTAAAAAGGATATGTGACATGAAGAATTGGGGTTTTGGTAATAATATTACATTTCACACATACCATTTTCGCATGCATGCATTCTGCTTTATTATTATTACACCTGTGCTATATCAAAATCATTATCCTGCTTCCTATGTCTTTTAGTATGGTATTTGTTTGTCTTGTAATTTTATTGCTTGGAAAGCGTCGTTTATTTTCGTTTGTTCTTTTTATTAAGGCTTAGTAAATGAAAATATTTTTCTTCATTCCATGTGGTTGTTGGGATAATGTGCGTTCACGCTAAATATGTTTTTACATTTAGTCCTTTTTTTATTTGCGTTCCTTTATCCTCATAATTTAACGCTTGAGAAAATTATTGCCTTTGACATTGGCGATAAACTATAAGGTATGTATATATTTATCTAATAAGCATTCGCACTGTATATTTCACCTTGCGCTTCTTCGTCTTCTCTCCTTCGCCTTACTTCATTCGAGTAACATAAGAAGTAGTAAAACCAACCGTGTCACGCGATTTACTCCAAGAATAGTGTTTCCATTTACACATTCATACATATTATATATATACCCGATTCATATTCCCAACACAATTGAGACTGAGCGAGGGCAAATGACTGTGTTTGGTTGAGCTATAAAAGTTCGGTTTATGGCGATTCGCCTTGCTGCCAATTCAAAAATTAAATCATAAATTTTGTGACTTATTCACATCCTGCAGTGTGTGGTGGCGCTACACGATATGAAACGCTGCATACTCATAAATTTACACTCGCCCCCATTCTGAATGATATCATCACATATGTAGGTATATACACATATGAAATTGACTGTTCAATACTTTCTCAGTGCGTAAGTATATCAGTACATTATATATGTACATGGGTATGCTTTCTCGAATGCGTCAAAGGCATAAATCTCCTAAATTTTATTTGTTCATTCCTGACACTTGTACGTACACAAATAAATAAACATATCTCTTTTTTTTTGGTAGAACAAGGGGTTTCTGACTAAAATGATCCTTTTTTATACGGAGGACGTCGCATCCCTTTGCTTTGAAAATTTGCCAATGTTTTGATAAAATCGCAATTTTTACAAAATCGAATTTTCGGCGAGAATAATAAATAATGGCATTAAGTGTTTATTTTGTAAATGTAATCTTTACTTCAAAAACGTACTTCATTCTTTTTGGGTACTTTTGGCACATGTTCTGCCTAAAATTTTGAAATTACATTCCATATACATATATCACTTACCTATAGTAAACGTTGATATATTGAGTTTATTTGTGTACTCGTTTGTCTTAAATATGACAAGTCTGATGAAGAGGTTAAACTTTTATGGACCGCCGCGGCGGTTACCGAATGAAACTACGAGAATGCTTTTTGAGCAAATTCAGTTGTCGTTGTCGTATATCCAAGAGTTTTTATGAAAACCATGAACCATGATGACAACATCAAAATTATATTGTCATATTTTTCTACAATCGAATATATTCATTAAATTTAATTAAAACCATATTAAAAGCAATTTTATGGTAAAAAGGTTAAGAGCCAGTAGGCGCCTATGATTAGGAATGTCATAGTCCCCTTTACCTGTTGTTTACGCGTCAAATTTTTTGTATAAAAGAAAATGTTCTACTTTCAATCTAGGTGGAACTTTGATAATACTTAAAACAGACAATGCAACACATAGCGCTATTTTGAATGATTCAATAAATAAGCAATTTGGATATTGCATCGCCAGTGCTCTATTAAAAATTCTATCAAAAGCTTTGATTGATAAGGATGGTATCAAAGAATTGTTGTGTAGAGTGACTCTAGTGTCAAACAGAATCACAGCTATTTATTGCATAACCACGAAGAAGTTGAATTGATTGAAAACTAATTTTCAGAGCCTGGACAATGGACAGTATCTTTAATTCGAAAACCTTAAAGTACGAGGGCGGGTCAATAAGTCCGTGACTTTTTGAATTTCTGACCTCTTTACTGAAACGGCAACACTGCTCCTGTCAACAGGCATCTGTCAGTTGACTCCTGTCAAAATTTAAACTTGCTGCGTCAGTTAGTTTGTGTTTGACAGCTATTTTTATCAGACTACTCACTAATTTGAGGAGAAAATGGAAAAAAGTGAATTTCGTGTGCTTATTAAGCATTATTTCTTGCGAAAAAAAACCATTACCGAGACCAAGGCTAAGCTTGAAAAATACTATGGGGACTCTGCACCATCGATTTCAATGGTAAAAAAGTGGTTTACTGAATTTCGTTGTGGCCGTACAAGCACTGAAGATGCCGAACGTCCTGGACGCCCAGTTGAGGTCTCTACACCCGAAACAATCGAAAAAATTCACGATATGGTGTTGGCCGACCGAAGATTGAAAGTGCGAGAGATTGTGGAAGCCGTAGGGATCTCGCATGGCTCAGTGGTTTCAATTTTGAATGATCACTTGGGCATGAGAAAGCTTTCCGCAAGATGGGTGCCGCGTTTGCTCACAGTCGACCACAAACGCAATCGTGTAACAACTTCACAGGAAGGTTTGGCGTTGTTTAATCGCAATATGGAGGAGTTTTTGCCCCGTTTTGTAACCGTGGACGAAACATGGATCCATCACAACACACCAGAGACCAAACAACAGTCAAAACAGTGGGTTTCTAATGGTGAATCGGCGCCAAAGAAGGCCAAGGTGGGTTTGTCAGCCAATAAAGTTATGGCGACTGTTTTTTTGGGATGCACGCGGGATAATCCACATTGACTACCTTCAAAAGGGAAGAACAATCAATGGGGAATATTATGCCAACTTATTGAACCGATTCAATGACGATTTAAAAAAACCGACCTCATTTGGCCAAGAAAAAAGTTCTTTTCCACCAAGACAATGCAAGGGTGCACACATGTGCAGTTGCCATGGCAAAAAACCATGAATTGGGCTATGAATTGCTCCCTCATCCACCCTATTCTCCAGATTTGGCTCCGAGCGACTACTTCTTGTTCCCAAACCTGAAGAAATGGCTTGGTGGAACAAGATTTGACTCCAATGATGAAGTCATCTCGCAAATAAAGGCCTATTTTGAGGACCTCGACAAATCATTTTTTTTGGAAGGGATAAAAAAATTGGAGAAGCGTTGGACAAAGTTTATAGAGCTCAAGGGAGACTACGTTGAAAAATAAAAAAAAAATTTTATCAAAAAATCTATGTTTTATTACAAAAGTCACGGACTTATTGACCCGCCCTCGTATTAACAATAAAAAAGTACAACTGAAAATTATTCAAATGGCTGACTTTAAAAATTGCGGCACGATCTGGTGGAATAAAACCAAAGTCCGTATACCAATACTATAAGATAATCATTATGGAGACATTGGGTGTTTTCGAATTGGTCTTTGATTATACAACCAACAGAACTGTTAACGAGGTGTTCCATAAACCTACGACAAATGATCATGGTCATGACTGACGGAGTTAACACAAGAGTTAAATGCCCCGCTGGAGCCACAAGGAGGAGCCAAATTCAGTGTTCACCAGGAAAGCGTCTTAGGTCCCTTAATATTTATTACAGTCCTTGATAACCTTATTGAAGGAAAAGTGACGGACTCCAAAGTGCATCAGTTATTCTTGCTGACGATGGAGCAATTATAAACAAGGATCAAACATTCCTGCAACGATCACGATGTATGGGTTGATGTTTTGAATGGGAATGGGTTTCGGATTTTTCCGAAAAAGAGAGACCACCTGTGCTGCTCGTTCCCTGACTATTCTAGACATTCCAGACAATATCAATTAATAAATACAAATTAAACGAATATGTAATTTATTTTAGTATTTGATTCGGCGCTCACATACGGTTCACAATGTTATACCTACAACATATAAAAAGTATGAGGGCAAATCAAAGGCAGCCGAGATGAGGATGCTTCGCATGACAGTAAGAGTAATAAAGCTTGATCAAATAAAAAGTTCCAAGATCAAAGGAGACCTAGCGCGACCGGCGCAGTTGGTGTTGTCATATTCACAAGAGATCTCCTATAAACCCCGTCAAAAGGCAATATCAATCAATGTTCCTATAAAATCGCGAAAAAGGGGCAGCTGAATAGGTCAAACTACCAGACTCCTGGATCACACAAATACAACAACGCCATTTGATTGGCCACAATTGCGATGTGATTCGAAATCGGGATGCCTGCTGATACTTTTTCAGGTTAATCCGTCGAATCCGTAGGGATGCTGCGAAGTGGGAGGGTTATGATCCCTTGAGTCCAGGTCAAAACCTCATCGAAAAAGACGATTGGATTTTTGGTTCCAGATTTTCGCCAATATAAACACCGTTTTAACTTTTGGGAAGTTGGCATGTTGTTCGGTAATTAAATGTGTTGCACTAAATGCAGTTTATTAAAAAAGTCTTTCTTTTTTTAAATTATGACCTTTCACTGCTGTCCCCAATCTAACTTTCAATTAGCAAAGTGTAACGTTTAGATCCTGGCATCTGTATAATTCGATTCGAATTACAAAACTCTTCAAATCTTAATTCCCCAATGATAAACAACCCTTCTCTTCATAAACTTGTGTAAATGGACCGCTAAACCAACATACACACGAGTATAAAACCAAAAAACTCATAGATTTGTTCATGCTTGGAGCCACTCAGCCATATTCAAGTAAAAAGATCTCTTTATCGCTTCCATTTAATCAAATCGAATGTGGAACATCAAAAAGTCATAAAAATATGAAACACGTCTGGTAAAGCGGAAAAATTCCTATCTCTGATCGAATGAAAATAACACGTAAGCGAAGGGATTGGGTGGAAAGAATGTACGACGAGTAGGGAATGTTTTTGCCATAAATTCCCTACTCTAGTACGGAAAATAAATCCGCTCACCACATATGCATGCCTGAAATGTATGAAAGTGTATATGTATCTATATCAGTATGTTGTTTCCGGTTTTTTCATATCGCGATAGTGTCGTTCGAGAAGTGTACTTCATGTTTGCTTGACAAATGGAAAAATAGAGGAAACTCCTTCTACACAATCAACTTCAATTTATCTCCCAGTGCTCCTCATCCTCTATTCAGACCAACAATAAAAAATATTTTCCACCGAAATAATTTCCATCATTTTGCGCTTTCGTTCCGTTCGGCACAGATAAATGACTTGTTGGCCTGAATGCTGCTTATACTCGTATATGTCATTCCCAAATCCTATACCTTTTGGTACTTGCTAGATGTGGAGTTATGCGCAGCCTTTTGCTCCGCTTCGTTCTCGTACTCCTCACTGGAATCTTTCCATTTTTTCTGTGTCACTGCTTACAAGTGGGAAAATATCTTTCCACTTTATTAAATGCTAGATTTGCCCTGAGACTTGTAAACATGGTGTCATATTCATTTCATCAATGCACATTGTGGTGCTTCGCCGAGTGCAGTACTAACATATATAGAACCTATATGGGTGGAGTAGGTACACTATTGGCTTGAAGTTATATGCTTACCAGGAGCAAAGTCGTGTTTATCATTTCGCAAGAGTGGTATCATTGCATCTTATGCTACAACATTTGATTAGCATAATGTCAATTAAGAAATTCAGTCGATTGATGAATGATTGATGAATACGAACACGAGAGTTTGTACACCGAAACTAAACTATCCGTTTCTAATAAGTCGGATTTATACGCACAAAATAGAAACATTTTCAAACGGTTTTCACACGTCAGGGTCTTTACTTAATTATTTCTGAAACTCAATTCATAGGAAGTTCTCTACTAAAGCCTATAACACTTATGATATTAAGCGCTTAATAACGATAATGAATGCAATAATACAAGAGCCTACCGTATGATGTCCTAAGGCATCGAAACCAAGGATGAGTTGCATATGAAATGAAAGTTTAGTGGAGATGTATGCAAAATTACCAAAGGTTGTCGGGAATTTTAGCCCATGACTTAAAAAACGAAGCTACTACCGTTACGTTATTTTTTTTTAACTTTTCATAGGGATAAGGGAAAAGAATAAATGAGTAACCATTCGAAAGACTAAATCAAATAGTTCTTGAAGACATTGGGTTGGCAGTTCCAATCCGCCCATTTACCCCTGACAACCCAACTTTTAACTACGCATATTTTTCGATTGACTATAGGCATAAAGACCAATGTTGGTATGGGTATCAAATTAAAGCTGAGATCTTACCATTTACAAATATATAGGGTTGTTTTTGATAATTTGGCCACATATATAGACAACCCATGGTTTTAGCGCAATTAACGTATAAAGTGCAATACTAGGTGATGGGTATTTTCCGGTGCAGGGATATAACTTCACCTCGAATGGGAAATAACTTCAGGTTTTTTTTTTTGTGAAGTTATTGCCCGCGTTCGGAACCGTAATGGCCTGCCGTAGGTTCATCATGGTAGGATATCATTATTTATTAACGTTCTTTTTTCGGAAGTACAAGCTCAGCCTCCTCATTATCTTGGTTATATCGGTACAATACCTACTCCATCATGAAACATGTAACCCCGTGAAGTCGTCTATTATTTTTTTAAGATCAGGATTTTCTATTTGACTCTCACGTGTTTCTTTTTCACTTTGATGAGTGAAATCGATAGATAAAACGCAATTTTCCAAAGTTGGAATATCTTCAGACACGGGGAGGGGGGACAACATGTCAGTCAAAACGTTTGTTTTTCCAGGTGTGTACTGGATTTTAAGATTATAAGGCTGTAATTGCAGACACCATCTTGATAGGCGTCCGGTTGGGGATTTAAGACTCATCAGCCATCGCAGAGCTTGATGATCTGTTACAACGGTGATTTCATTTCCTTCAATATAGCTTCGGAATTTATTAATAGCCCAAACAACAGCAAGAGCTTCCCTCTCTGTCGTATTGTAAATTTGTTCTGCTGATGTTAATAGTCGACTAGTGTATTCGACTGGTCGTTCATCTGGTCCCTCCCCTTGTAGTAGGGCTGCACCAACTGCGTATCCACTAGCGTCGGTACACATGGTGAAACTTCACTTGTGTTCGACAAAAGTAACTCTTGTTGCGATTTATCCTAAAATTGTATTTACTAAGAACCTTGAAGACTTCTTCAAGATCTTTTATGTGTGCTTCAAAAGACGGCGATAATATCAGCAAATCATCGAGATAGGCAAGCATAGGTACATGCGATATTTTCGTTTTGATTCTATCTATTAGGCGTTGGAATGTGGACAATCCGAATGGCATTCTAAGGAAACGATAAACTCCAAATGGTGTTATAAATGCTGTTTTGTCCTTGTCATTTTAATTTGCCAATAGCCTGACAAAAGATCAATAGTCGACATGAGTTCTGCACCTTTTGCTTCATGGAGCAGATCGTCCAAGCGCGGCAATGGATAGATATCAGGTTTGGTAACAGCGTTTATTTTCCGATAGTCTATGAAAACGCGTATTCCACCATCTTTTTTAGGAACCATTACTACTGGCGAAACCCAAGGGGACTCGCATTCCTCGATGATATTTCCTTCTATCATGGAATTAATCTCACTTTGTAGAAGTTTCTTTTTTTGTTCCGATAACCTATATGGTGGAACAGCAATGGGTTGATGGTTACCAGTTAGTATGCAATGCTCATTTTTAATTTAATTTTAATTTTGGTGGGGGCATACACCCCCATTTATTCAGCTTAATACAAGCTTTTAAATTAAATTAGGTGGATGGTGAGGGATGGAGGATGGTAGATTTGATGGAGGAAGTGCAGTGATTAAAATCAAAGAGGATGTGGTTAGAATTGACCTTCTGCAACATACGGGATATCGGCTCGTTCAAGCCGTACAACGTGCGACGGGTGGGAAGATAGAAAAGAGGAGCGGATCTTAAATTCCGAGGGTTAGTGTTAAAGGCAATGTAGTTCAAAAGATAGGATCAATCAACGGAGCCAGTGAGAAGACGATGTATAAACAGAATGTCAGCCACATCTCTTCTTTTTTCAAGGGTCTGAAGGTTTATTAAATTAAGGCGTTCGTGATATGGTGGAAGGATAAGGTGATTATTCCACGGGAGCCCACGAAGAGCAAAACGGAGAAATCGACGTTGAATGCTTTCGATTCTTGTAATGTGGACTTGGTAGTATGGTGCCCACACTTGGCTAGCGTACTCTAGGAGTGGGCGGACGTAGGTAATGTAAAGGGATTTTGTCACGTAGGGATTGGTAAATTCTTTAGACCACCGTTTGACGAAACCAAGGGCTGAGTTAGCTTTATTGATTATCTCGTCAATATGTGACCGAAAGTTAAGCTCTCTGTCACACAAAACGCCTAGGTCGCGAATGGTTAGAACGGTAACAATGGGTTGGTTGTTCAAATAGTAACATCTGGGAGGAGACTGAATCCGTTTACGTGAAAAAGTAAGAGATTCACATTTAGCAATATTCAGCTCCATAAAGTTTTTTTGACACCAGACCGAAAAACTATTGAGGTCTTGTTGAAGAAGATCAGAGTCGTGTGGAGAAGAAATGATTTTGAAGAATTTAGCGTCATCGGCATAGAGGGAGATGGAGGAGAAGTTGATGACGTTGTCAATATCATTTATAGCCAGAATAAAAATCAAAGGTCCAAGGTGGCTACCTTGTGGAACACCAGAGGTGGCTTTAAAAGGCAAAGAGAGAACAGAACGAAAACGAACATTATAAGATCGGCTCTCAAGGTAAGAAGAAAACCAATTCAATAGTGGGGGATCGAAGCCAAGGAAGGAGAGTTTGAAAAGAATCAAACGATGAGATATTTTGTCAAACGCCTTACTGAAGTCAGTAGCGATTAAATCCACTTCATTGCCACTTTCTAAAGCAGAAAGTGTAACGGAAACAAAGTCAACAAGGTTGGTGGTTGTGGATCTACCTTTAAGGAAACCGTGCTGAAGGGGGGAGATAAGAGACTTGCACTGAAAGGATAATGAATCGTACATCATACTTTCGAAAACCTTGGGTAAATGCGACAGCTTGGCAATAGGTCGATAGTTAGATACGTCATTCTTTGGCCCTTTTTTGTGAACAGGTGAAATGAAGGACGTTTTCCAGATTTTAGGAAATTTCCCAAGAGATAAGGAATGTTTAAAGAGATTGGTAATAAAAGGTGAAAGAATCGCAGAACACTTTTTGAGAAGAATGGCTGGAAGGCCGTCTGGGCCGGGTACAAATTCATCATTGAGATGAAGAAGTCTGTCGCACACCGTGGAATGGTCAAAGGTGGGTAAAATGAATGGGCCAACGGTATAGTTTTTCAGATAACTGAAGTAGGAGTGATCCGGTTCAGGGCAGTCGTCAGTGAAGGACTGCTTGAACACGGTGGCAAAAGAGTTTGCGATTACAAATGGGTCCGTTAAGGACTCGCCTTCAAACAAGAGTGAGGAGGGATATCCATCAGATTTCATTTTATAATTAACAAAATGAAAAAATGACCGTGGGTCCTTGATGAGGTTAGCTTGAGCATCAGAAAGATAGCGTTGATAGAGACAGTGAAAAAGGTTAGAGAACTGTAAGTACGAACCGAGATAATTCGAATAATCTGTAATAGTTCTGGTTAGAAGATAGATCGCCCATAGTTTGTTACGTTTATTACGAAGTGAACGCAGTTTCCTATTATACCACGGAGGGGAAGATGGTGAGATTTTATGGCGCGAATAAGGAACGAATAAGGAAATGCATTTAAAGATTTCGTCATAAAAACGGGTGGCAGCTTCATCAACGGATAAGTTCGAGAAGTTGAGTTTGATTCTGCTCAGAAAGTCATTGATCTTTCGGAAGTTAGCTTTGTGGAAGTCGTAGGAGTACAGGTTAGTTGGAGGCAGGGATTGGGAAGAGGGGTGATAAAAGAAAGAAAGGAGCAGAGGAGGGTGGTAAGCGTCAATAGTAGAAAGGTGTAAAGAACTTTCAATGGTTGAGGAGTTTACAGGGTCAGTTGTGAAAACAAGATCCAACTGTCGTCCCATATAATTTTTAACACCACTGACTTGACAAAGCCCAGAATCAGTTACGAGGTCGACAAAAAGGCATTCCTTACTAGATGTCGGGTTTATTGGGACGAAGAAAGATTGATCGATAAGCTCCACTGTAGATTAGGGAGATTAAAATCGCCGAAAATTATGATTTCATCGTTTGGCTTACAAGTATCAAGTAAATGGTCGATGGCATCCACGACGAGTTGGTAGGATTCGATGGGTTGAGACGGACGTATGTAGAAGCACATTACGTAGAGAGAACGGTTAACGAGCGAGATTTTTACTACAACAAAATCTAGAAGAGGGGAGGTTGATGTTGAGATGATGGAAGAGTTCAAGCTGTTATGCAATGAGAACGCCACGGCAGGGAAGAATGTCTAGAAGACAAGTGACGTTATCATCACGAAAGACGTTGAAAGATGCTGGAAACAACTCTTGGTTTAAGATATTCGGGGAAAGATTAGTTTCGGTAAGAACATAAACATCAAAAGGAAGAGTGTGAGTACGACGGAAAACTGCGTGAGTTTTGGTGCGTAGTCCTCTTACGTTTTGATAGTAGAAGGATAGAGGCAATTTCAGATCTGAGGCGGCCAAAGGTGTTTTATTGACGAAAAAAATTATTGTGATCAACTCGGTTACGTTGAAGATATGAGATACGTTTGGAGTTAATATGAGAAGCAAAAGCAGATAGATCCTTAGCCACATTAGTAGAGGAAATGTTAAAGCTTTCATGGAAGCGGGTGTAAATATCACGGAGTGCAGTGGGATCAGTTGGGAGGCCTTCTTTCTGAATTGAGATTTGAATATTCGTCTTAGTCTTTCCGTCAATGCAGATTGATTCAGGTTTGTCATGCAAGTCGGCAAGGTATAGGCGAACGTTTTCAAAGAGTCTGTGATCTCGAAGCCGAGCCATAACGTAACGGCCGTCGAGGTCATTGTTCGAGGACGTAGGGGTAACAAATTTGGATGTTAGTTTGATGGTTGGGGGAAGTAAAGGATCGATAAACGCTTCAGAGGTTGGGGTTGGCGTGTTAATATGGAAAGTCTGGGCAGGATTGAGAATATGGGAGTGAACGAAATTCGGGTAATTGGAGGAAGTTGTAGAAGTCGAAGGGTCAGTGGAGTTTGGGGTCAAATTAAAAGATACCCGTTTTGGTTGAAGCCCTGGAGACGTCGAGTTGGTCATGGGTCGAGTGGAGGAACTGTGAGGAGATGTCAGGCGGGTTGAGGAATGGGTATGGGTTGATGGAGTTGAGGGGAGAATAATGGAAAAGTTCCAGCTTTGAAACTCCAGTTAGGATCGAGGTTACTGTTGGACATGGGGTTATATGACTTACGTTTAGTAGGCTTAATGTTATACTTAACGCTATTGGATCCCATCCTAGGCCGAACAACTCCTGCGTTAGACCATTTCGCGATGGACTTATCTCCTAAATTCACTTCGTTGGAGGGACTCGAAAAAAGCCAGTTGTATTTCGAGGGTATGTCGAGTTTGAAACTACTGCTATTGGACTTAGCCGGGGAAATCTTCTGACAGTTGGCAATGGTGATAGAGAATTTCAGCTGGAAATAGTTTTTCAACCAAGAGGCGTCAGCGTGCCGGGGGGCGCATTTTATGACGAATGAATCGTCTTTTTGAATTTTGTCCAGCCTTTTGTTCCAATCAGCCAGTGTCCATAGCGCGCCGAATCGGTTAAGGTAGATCGGTGTGGGTGGTCCCTTGATGGCGGCTGGAGTTGTGATAGGAGTGGGCTTGCCCAAGGCTGTTATGGGTGATTTTAAAGTCCCAGGTAGCGTTAGAGTTGTTGTGGTCGTCGTGCAGGTCGGGTGATTATTGGAAATTATTGGTTCCAAGTGAATAGTTGGGCGAGCAAGTGGAATTGCAGTTTGGGGCGACGTGATGTTCAGCAGCTCATCGAGTATGGAAGTGTTATTGTGTGGTTGCTGGTAATGGTTGGACTCCAAATTGCTAGAAACACATCTTATCTCCTCCGCAATATCCATTACAGCTAACTTAATATGGGCCGATTCTTCTCTGAGAGACCTTAAATTAGCTTCTACTACATCCAGGTGTTCATTCTGAACGGTCGTTGCAGCAGCCAAAGATTTAATACCAGCTGTGTGGATCGCGTTCGATTTATCCGCAGCGTGTAGATCTCCAAGGACTGTTAAATGGTCACGCATGTACGTATTAAGTTGAACCATTTGGGAGTTAAGCGTTGAGAGGGGAACGGAAAATTTCGACAGCTCATTGTTGAGTTGAGTTGTGGTAACCAAATCTTGTGTCCTCTTTAGGGTTGATTCGTTAATAATTGCAAGTTGCTTCAAACAGGATTTGAAGTAAGACTTGCTTATTTCACTCGCGCGCTCTACAGAACTACTGAGCTCATCAATTGTCTTGGATACCTCATCCAACTTCGAGAATTGATTTATCACTTTTTTGAATGAGCGGTTCATGTCAATTAGCGTATTGTTGGTTGAGTCGTTATGGCATTTGATCGCGAGCATCACATGCGAGAGTGAAACTACTTTGCACTCATCGCAGAAGAAAAGAAAGTTGTTCGCAAAGTCCCTTACATAGATCGCGGATCTTTTGCCAATACCGGTACAGAGGGGGTGAAACAATTTCCCACAAAGGCCATTGCAGGCAATCAGATCAGAGTTGTTATTATCAGCACAATTGCAATTGGCACACGATTTTTCCATTTTTTTAGATTTTCATGTTGGCGTTGTGGAGCCTTGCGCTTTTTCGGAAAGCCGTAGTGTGTTTAATTTATTTTGACCAAATGATTGGTGCAAATGTTTTTTTTTTTTTTAATTTTGACCAGATATGGTGCAAAAAGTATTTATTATTTTTTTCGACCAGTATTGGTGCGAAATAATACTTCGTCGTTCGGCCGTAAGTTGGGCGTCAGATTTAGCGGGCGAATTTCCACAAAATACAAAATAAATAGACTGAGAGAATAACTTTTAACAATTTTATTTATTATTTATACAAACGACAATATGGGAGTTTTGCAACTTGTACAGCTCGACTTTCATGTTTGACTGCTACAGAACAAGTGATGGAAGTGCGTCGTTGTGTTGTAGAGTGTTGCCACTTTGTATGTTAGTGCAATGGATACAATGAGGAGTGTAGTGATGCCACTTTGTGCGTTTGTTACAGCATTAAATAAAAAATACTAAAAAGCTAATGGACGATTTGTTGTTTAGTTCTTCGTTTGCACTTCGGAAGCAGATCGCGGCAGATAGTTTCTCTTTTGTCTTTTTTCGATGCACTTGTATCAATTTTATCAAAATTTAAAAACAGAAACAAATTAGGTATAAGCTTTGTATATACATTTCTATAGTAGTCCCAAGAAATCGAATAATAATGTTGTACCAGTGTCCCGCAGAAGCTTTGGCGCTTCAATCGATCAATAATGAAAACTGGGTTGTGTCCTTAATTAATTTAAGTTTTTATGAAAGTTTTCGTCAAAACGAAAGCTTTATTTTTTCAAGATTTTCATAAGTGTGTAGTTTGTCGTTTGTTTATTGAATTTGTATACCCTATTTTAAGGGTATATTAATTTTGACGCATAGTTTGAAACATACCTTAATATTGTCCGTAGACCCCTAAAAGTTACTATATTTATGATCAGCATCGATAGTAATGTCGATCTAGTCATGTCCGTCCGTCCGTCCGTCCGTCCGTCGGCAAAAATTAGACCTTTAAACTGGGCCTAGAGAGCTGAAATTTTAACGATATACTCTCTAGGGTCCCGAAATAATCAAGTTTACAAATTTTTGAAATCCGCCCACAGACACGCCAACAAACTCAAAAAAACGAAATTTTGGAAAAAATCGAATTTTGAGTTAGAAAGCTGAATTTTTTTCTAGATATGATCTATGACTCCTAAAACTGCTCGGAATATAAAATTTTCAAAATCTGCCCACTGACACGCGCACAAATAAATAAAACAATTTTATTGAAAAACCAAAATTTGAGCTAGGGAGCTGAAATTTATAATATATACTCTCTAGCGGCCTTTAAGCTCATGTGTAAATATTTTCAAAATCCGCATACTGACACGCCCACAATTTAAAAAAAACTTTTTTTGAATATCCAAAGTTTGAGCTAGGGGACTGAAATTTATAATATATAGGTACTCTCTAGGGGGCCCTTTATGCTCATGTGTTAATTTTGTTTAAATCCGCCTACTGACACGCCCACAATTAAATAAAACAATTTTATTGAAACACCCAAGTTTAAGCTAGGGAGCGTTTTTTTCGATAAAATCCTTTAAATGTTATATAACAAAATATGTAGAGCGTTCTTAACAATTCAACCATACTTAGACTTTGGCACGCCCACTTATGAAGGATAGGAATAAGAATAGGGTATCCAACAGTTCGCCCAAGCGAACTGTAGCCCGTCCCTATGTTTTTTTTTTACTTCTCATGATGGTGATATGATGTGAGATGGTGAGAGGGGTGCGGTATATGGTTTATAAATTATTTGTTGTTTTCAATGGAAGTTTGGGGTAGATTATGGCATATTGCAAGGAGGCCGTATCATTCATCAAAGAAAAGGGGTATAGTATTCATTCATAATCGGTATCACAAATCATATTATGTACATATTGCGATTGCATTTTATTACACAATTAAATCTCCGAATATAAGCAGTATTTTTTCATTTGGTTTTTCACAAACAACTGGTTTGGGACTTTAATCGATAGAGAGATTGCATGTTTTGGATATCTGCTGAATACGGATTTTTGCATAAAGGCTGGGAAAATATTTAAACATTGCATAAAAAGGTATGCAATCATTTCGAGATGTTAAAGCGAATTCTATTGAAGATTGCTCTAAGTTGTTTGCGTTGATGTGTGTGTGGAGTAGGTAGGGAACCGGCACTAGCGGTTGTCCACTTCAACTCCAAAAAATAGTAATAATTACTGTAGTTTATATTCTTTTTTATAATATCCACGGTTGAAATATCCCACCTTCAGAATATCCCTTTTTGTGAGTGGAAGAGGTGTCCAGAGTTTTAATTTTTGTGAGTCTATCTCAGGATAATATCATCCCGCAAAACACCGGAAATCTCGCTCGTTTCTTGGACGTTAGCACAATAGCTTTCAAGATATTCTAATATCTACGGGACTTTTGTTTGTTGGCGGAGATTTGAACGGTACTGTCGGTTAGTCAAACGAAGACTATGAGAAGTGCCATGGAGGACTGGGATACGGCACCAGGAACTCTCCGGTTAAAGATATCCTGAGCATGTGCATATGTGCAAGTCATAAGGTCTTACGTTTTCAAACAAAGCCGTCACCTGGTCACTTACAGCGGTTGGCGAAAACGAAACCCAGATTGATTACCATTTGGTAGCACGTTTCATGGAGCCTAGGGTTAAAGATTGCAAAGTGATACTGAAAAAGGCAATCGCCCAGCAATAGCGCCTCCTACTGACAGAAATTTGTATGGCGGCGGAAACGAACAGAACTAAATAAACGAAAGTGTCTGCGAGAATCAAACGGTACAATCTGGACAAAGAAAAAGTCTAAGCATTTATTGCAAATATGCAAAATTATCCAAATGGCTCATGATTCTCATCTCCAAACTGATGAGTGGCGATCCAATGCCTAACCCGTGGAAGGGAGTTTTCTTCTTATTTTGTACAAAGAAAGAGGCGATACGCCAGACTGATAAAAACCGTTCAATCAAGCTGATGTCACACACCACGAAGATCGTTCAGGGGGTATTAAATAGCTGAATCCGTAAAAAAGTACGGCTATCTGAAGACCAGTGCGGGTTTGTCGCAGATAAATCAACCACAGATGCAATCCAAAGTATAATGATCATGATGGAAAAACATCGTGATTCTTTGAAGGATTTGCATATGGTGTTGGTTGATTTTGGAAAGATCTGTAATAAACAACCAACGGATCTGTTATGGGTAGTGCTAAGACAACGATGAGTTCCAGAAACCTACGTACGGATGGTCATGGACATGTAAACATGTATGAGCGAGTAAAGACAAGAGTAAGATGTATAGTTGGCGTCACCGAGGATTTCGCAATCAAAGAGGTGTACACCAGGGAAGCGTCCTAAGTCTAATCATATTGCCCTTGATTATCTGCTTGAAGGAAAAGTGACGGACCCTAATCGGTATCAGTTATTCTTTGCTGGCGATGGATTAGCGAGGTTCAAACGTTCCTGCAATGAGCAAGATGTTAAATGTGTCGCTGGGCTCATCTGGATGTTTAAATTGCATAGATGTGATTTCCCCCCTTAGCAACTATACTTTTACGACAAAATTTGAATAAAATAAATTTTGATCGTATAGGTAGAAACCTATTAACTATTTACCCATAAGTGGTGGTGCAGCATGGCGCAATAGTGATACAAAGTAACATGCCATTTCATTATAAATTAGATTGAATATTTCTGAATCAATTACAAAACAAATGATACAAATGGGAACATTTTTCGACAAGATATAGCCAAAATGGTAACAGTCTAAAAAGCGATTAACTCATAATTTCTTATTTGAGGAAAAAGACTGAAATATGATTTTATTAAATTTTTCATTTCAAAACTTTTCGTCCCTTCCATCATCCCCCTCTCATCATACATGCTACTTGCCGAGGCGACGATGCAATGTTAGTTAACTCCCACAGCATTTTGGGCGCCTTAAGACAACATATTAAACATTTCAGGTTTCTAGCTCACAAATTTGTTCTTTTAAAATTATGGGCGTGTCAGTGGGCGGATTTTAAAAATTCTTAAAATTTATTATTTCGGGCCCCTAGAGATAACATTGTTAAAATTTCAGCTTTCTAGCTCCAGTGTAAAGGCATTCATTTGTGCCGACGGGTGGACGGACGGACGGACGGACATAGTAGATACACATTACTATCGATGCTGACCACGAATATATTACAAAAACTGCAAAACGAAAGGTGTCCTGCCTCAATATTAATGTACATAGGTCATCAATTCGCTAATAGATAAATACACCTATCCAACAATTATTTCCTTGAATAACGGCTGATACAACACAAATTGAATATTTCCGAATCAAATACTGAAGAAATGATATAAATTGGTACATTTTTGGATGAGATACAGCGAAAATCTAAAAATCCATAAATTCATAATTCAAATACCTACCGAAATCAGCTTTTATTCAATTTTTCTTTTCAAACGAATCGCCTCTTCCATCATGCATTCTACTCGCAGACGACAAAGTCAGATTTCTAATTTATCCATGATCTCCCTCCATCCATCCTACATACTATTTGCCGAAGCGACGCAACAACGCAAATCTTCAAAAAGTATTTGACTTATACAAAGAAAAATAAATACTTACATAATATCAGAATGATTCGATAAGGAGAGACAAAGCAGTTTATTTCTTCGTTTCTTTCTTCTTTCTTTCTCTTTTCTCTTCGACGAACGACGAACTATATATTGAATGAATGAACGAACAAAAATCTCAACGAATGTTTTTTTATTAGGAATAAAATTATCAAAGGCACAAAAGCTCTCAGCCAACTAATTCTCGTTTTGGTATGAGTAGCGACACCTATTAGGATACTGGTACTACTGGATTGGCGCTACTATAGGAATGTATATACAAAGGTATAAGGCATAATCTAATGCTATATTTAAAGTGATTTTAATTTTTAATTTATGATTTCAAATCTGTTCATAAATCTGCAAAACACAAACTTCAAACTGCGTAAGGAGTTTCCAATATCTAATATGAATGTAGTTTGATACAAATCTGTAACCGCCTTATGGTGTTCAATGCGGTTGAATATGAAATTCCAAATTAATTCGCCAGCTTCCGAAAGATATTTCTGCTAAGTACTGGTGGCTGAAATGTTGTTGGATGAATTAAAAGGAAGTCGATCATCGTCGCTGTGGAATAAAACTAAGGAAACGATTAAATTTATACAGATAACATACATATTTAATTTAATAGGATACGTACATCAATTACAGCTGAAACCACGTTTACTATTTGCTTCATATTTCAAACGAAGAAATTTCAAACATTTATCACTGTTGCCAAACTTGCAAAGTAAAAATGTCTCATGGTCCGGAACGTTTTATTTTCATGGGATGATCTATAATATCGTCGCCCTAGTGACACAAGAACGAAACTAAATTTTGTACGATTTTGGACTGGGTATGACACCTTTCTTAAAATATAGCATTCTATAGTGTGGCAAAAAATTGTACCTCTAAGTGAAGTAGTTAAGAAGTTAGCACTTGCCGTATTAACATTTTTTTCGAAATACATTGAAACAAACAAACGTACCACTAGTTGACGAGCCCGGCCTCTCCCAGAAACGCCCTAGCTAACTTAATCTAACTTATAAACTAAGAGGGCGTTACGTTTCTATGACTCAAACTATAGAAATTTTAATCAAGATACGTTTCTATGGCAATTAGCTTTTATCGTTTGACCTGCACATCAAATTCAATGATTTTTTTGTTGTTAACAACTAAGAGACAACTCTGCATTAAATGCAGATAATAGCAATATAGAATCATGTTTATTCAATTGTTTTTACTGTTCTCTCACCTACACTTTGTGTATACCATATATAAAAAGTAATTCTAATGTAGTCACTCTATTAATTTTCATGTAATTTACATAAACAATACTTATATCTGCACTGCTCCAACTTTCATTATTTTATGTAAAATATAATGTTCCATGTTTATATAAGGGACAACTATATCTCTCAGTCTTTTTTTACTATTAAATTTATTTTTATTAATTTATTTGACGACGGATGGGAAGGAATCAAAAGAATTTTGACCCTTCACTATGCCGATAAAAGAGACCTGAGAACCCTTGAAAACCAACTGAACAAACTCACCCAAGGCAGTACGCAAATCGATGACTTTTACGCCACAATCAACCACCAATTCTCTCTCATAGTAAATAAGCTAAGGGGTGAATCTCGCTCCCCCGAAATTCTCGACGCCTTAATAGAATCGTATCGCGATCGAGCCCTAGACGTCTTTATGCGAGGTCTTAATGGCGATCTGTCAAGACTCATTATAGTCCAAAAGCCTAGGACACTACCGGAGGCATATTCACTATGTCTCGATATGCAAAATCTGAGCTACAGAAGCAACTCGGTGCATGCGAAAGCACTTAACCCCTATTCTGCCCCCACTCGCTACAATTTCAGGAACGTTTCAAATCCCCCATACCCCTATTATAATAGAGGCCAGCAGGGGAACCGTTATCCATACCATAACCCAAACCGACGGCAATACCCAAGCTCTCCGGAACCGCCACCAGGACCCACAGGACCGAAACCTCCCATTAAAATAGAATTGGGATCTGGTCAAAGTCGGAACGTTAATTACATGAATCGGCCAAACAATCCGTTTAAGAGGGAAGCCGGTTCGGACAATTATAGCAGACAGAAACAACAAAGATTATACAACGTAGTAACAGACATTTCAGGCAACCAGGGAAGTCACGAGGTGGAGGCCGAAGCCGACCAGGATTTTATGGAAGGGGCCTCTTTTCAAGCGTACCATACGTAGAATATGTTACGCGTAGCGGGAAAACCCTTAATTTTCTCGTGGATACTGGTGCAAATAAAAATTTCATCAGATCCGAACTAGTATCAAAATCTATCCCTGTACAGACTCCCTTTAAAGTAGCTAGCCCTGCCGGAGAAATATCAATTAAAAACAAAACTGTTGGTAAATTCTTTTCTTCCCTTGGATGTGATTTAGATATCACATTCTTTATTCTACCCAATCTTCAATCCTTCGACGGGATCATCGGAGATGACACCTTGAAACAACTCAGGGCCGTAATAGACAGAGACCAAAACAGACTTATCATTAATTCAGATAAGCAAATTCCCCTCAAAAACCGGAAGGCAAACATGGTCAACAACTTGTCACTTACGTGCAAAAATGCTTCAGAACACGCAGAGCTTCAACTGCATCAATTATGCAAAAAATATGAGGAAATATTTGGACCAGTTTCCAACGAAAAGGTCAGAACATCCGTAAAAGCCGAAATCCGTACTATCAATGACGACCCGATATATATGAAAAGCTATCCGTTTCCCGCTTGTATGCGGGAAGAAGTAGAAAAACAAGTCAATGAATTATTGGTGGAAGGTATAATTAGACCCTCCAAGAGCCCATACAATTCACCCATCTGGATAGTGCCTAAGAAACCAAAACCAAATGGGGACAAACAGTACAGGATGGTAATTGACTTCAAGCGCTTAAACGCTGTAACCATCGCTGACGCATATCCTATTCCGGATATTAACGCTACACTTGCGAGCCTCGGTGACGCAAGATTTTTCACAACCCTTGACCTTACTTCCGGTTTCCATCAAATACTGATGAGTGAAAGGGACATTCACAAAACTGCATTTTCCACTATGAACGGGAAATACGAATTCCTGAGGCTACCATTCGGGCTCAAAAATGCGCCCGCCATATTTCAGCGCATGATTGACGATGTGCTAAAGGCATTAATTGGCAAAATTTGCTACGTCTACATAGACGATATTATTATCTACAGCTAAACTGAAACCAGCCATCTGAAAGATATCGAAACCGTTTTTGAGAAAATTTATAACGCTGGATTGAAGATCAATCTAGAGAAGACCCAGTTTATGGCAAAAAGGGTTGAGTTCCTCGGTTATCTCGTTACGGAGGATGGGATCCTTCCCGATCCAAAGAAGGTCAAAGCTATCGAAACAATCTTACCCCCTCAAAACCTGAAAGAGCTAAAGAGCTTCCTCGGCTTAACGTCGTATTATCGAAGATTTATTCGGGATTACGCTAAGATAGCTAAGCCTCTCACAAATATGACCAGAGGAGAACTAGCACAAGTAAAGGCCAACCAATCGAAGAATGTCCCTATAACACTTGACGAAGAAGCACTGAAAGCATTCAGGAATCTGAAAGAATTACTTACATCAGCCGAAGTCCTAGCCTTCCCAGACTTTGATAGACCATTTAATCTGACAACAGACGCCTCTGATTACGCCATTGGAGCCGTGTTGTCCCAGGGGGAGCAATGGAATGACAGACCGGTGGCATATATTTCACGATCCTTGAACAGGACTGAGGAGGGATATGCTACAAACGAAAAAGAACGACGAGCCATAGTATGGGCGCTCGAGAATCTAAGGAACTACCTTTACGGGGCAAAAAAAATAAGAATATTCACGGACCACCAGCCCTTAAGGTTTGCATTAAGTTCTAGAAACTACAATGCCAAACTTAAACGCTGGAAGTCAAGGTTGGAAGAGTACAACTACGAGTTAATTTACACTCCCGGTAAATCGAACTTTGTGGCCCATGCTCTTTCCAGATTAAGAACAGAAGTCAACCACTTGTCTTCTCCTGCTTCTGGCCCAACCACTAGCAGTAGTTCAGTAACAAGGACCGCTAGCGAAGGGGATGAAGACACAGTAACGGCTAATGAAGCAAATGAAACCTGCACGGCTGAAGAAGGATTCTGCGAGCGGTCCAGTGACAATGGAACTATACATAGTGCTGACCAGGACGGTTCAGACCTGATTCCACATGTGGAGGCTCCCTTGAACGTTTTCAGAAATCAAATGATTTTTAAGCAAGGAATTGAGCTGTACTCCCACGAGGAACCACACCCTAAGTTTCATCGGCATTATATCTCAACGAGAACCTTAGACTACGCGCACCTCAAGGATTTCCTTAAGGAAAAACTTAACCCAAGCGTCATAAATGGAATTAAAATTCCGGAAGACAAGCTTGGAATACTTCAGTCTGTGTACTTAGAGAATTTTTCGAATTATAAAATTCGAGTCACGCAACGAGTTGTCGAAGACGTCGCTAACGAAAATCGCAAGTTACTTTTAATAGAACAAGAACATAAAAGAGCTCATCGAGCACCCAGGGAGAATAAAGAACAGATTCTTGAAAATTACTACTTTCCCCACATGATGGCACATATTAAAAATTTCGTTAAGACTTGCGAAATTTGTAACTCCAACAAGTACGATAGGCACCCAATTTCCCCCGAACTGCAAGCTACGCCAATTCCTCAGAATCCGTGTGAAATCCTTCATATGGATATCATGGAGATACAAAATGAAAATGTAACTCCAACAAGTACGATAGGCACCCAATTTCCCCCGAACTGCAAGCTACGCCAATTCCTCAGAATCCGTGTGAAATCCTTCATATGGATATCATGGAGATACAAAATGAAAAAATTTTAACTGTCGTCGATAAGTTTTCAAAATTTTGCAAATTTTTTAGAATAAAAGAAAAGTCATCTACTTACATAAGATCAAAACTTATCAAGATTCTACACTTCTTTACTGTACCACGAGTTTTAGTCACGGATAATGAAAGAGGGTTCCTGAGTCCCATTATTTTTAATAAAAGTTTTATTAAAAATTTAGGATTAAAACTGTACTTGACACCCTCCTACCGTAGTGAAGTCAACGGGCAAATAGAGAGAGTCCACTCCACCATTTTAGAAATCTATCGTTGCCTCAGGACAGAGTATTCCCAGCTCAATGTCCATGAACTAATATACGTGGCGGTAGATAGGTACAACAACACCTTTCACTCAGTTACCAAGTATAAGCCTTCGGATATTTTCTTTAATAGGAGTCAAAGGATTAACTACCAAAATCTTCTTAATATACGTTCCAAGGTAAATAGGGACCTAAGAGGGATCATAAAACGAAATATGGAGGCTCGTAATAATCGGCGCAATAAGAAAAGAGTTCAACCTAAAAAATATAGCAAGGGGGAAGTAGTGTTTGCAGCGGTAAAAGGTATCAAAGCTAAAGCTAAGCCTTTATTCCGAAGAGAAGTTGTCGCAAGAGATAATCGAGTCACTGTAACAACAGAAAGTGGCAAAAAGATTCATAAAGCTCATTTAAAAAACGTACCAAAATAATGAGGAGGGGGTTGCGCCTCATAAATTGCGAGATAGAAAATGTGAAACTTATAATGTATAAGAATCAAAAAACTGGTATATTAATGACGATACTGTTATAGAGTAACGCATATTGATATATAAATTGTATATACAAATTTATGATTTAAAACTTATATGAAATACATGAACAAATTTATTGTACAATTAATCTTAAGATATATATTAAATCTTGTGAAACCACCTTAGTATGACCGAAATAGGTCAACACCCATCTCGAGACACGAGCAACATTTGTATGTACTTCTCAGGTTAACATTTTTCGCGATCGCCCAGGGATTCCAAATCCACAACTATAAATCCACTTAGTTTCATTAAAGGAAGGAAAAGGCCGGATTATTGACGGAAGCGTCAAGCTCGTGCATACAATTGACTTAGAACTTTTTGTGCGTCTTCAACAAAGAATGACTACTAGTTTAACCACTAACGTTAAAGATCCATATAGAATGGTCATCATCGAACATTACTTGAGGCAAATAAAGGAACGCCTCAACCAATTAGTAGGCAAACCAACTCGAGTACAGAGGTCGATAAACTGGATAGGGTCAGCGTGGAAGTGGATAGCAGGAAATCCTGACGCAGAAGACTGGAATAAAATTCTTCAAAGTGAACAGAGGATAATCGAAAACAACAACCACCAATATATTGTAAATGAGAAGCTTGTGAGCACCACGAAAGAGATTACGCAAAAGATCAACCTTATAATTGAGAAATACCAAAACGGTATTAAAGATGCAGTTACTGGAAAAATAGAACGAGACCTTTTAGACGAAATTCAAGTCACTAAAGAAGAGATAAACGAGATCGTCCGGGATTGCCAAATGGCCAAAAGCGGAGTAGTTAATACAAACCTTCTGGACTCCGAGGAGATAAATAGGGTTATCAACGAGTTAGAAACACTACCCTATGCTAACGAAATCGAAGCTGTAGAGTACGGGAAACCATCTATCTATACGAATGGTTCGATGCTCTTGTATGTCCTCTCCATACCGAAGGTGGGACTCGAAGAATTCAATCTCCTTATAACCAGACCATCCATAATCGAAGGAAGGCAAATTGACCTCAGATACAACAATATGTTGGTTAATCACCGGGAAACGTATGGACTAAAAGATTCTTGCTTATCGATCAACAATATTACCGTTTGCGAAAGCAAGGCCTTAGACAAGATCGCTGAGGATAGCTGTTTAGCCCGTCTTTTAAAAGGAGGCCCCACGACTTGCACATTCCACACCAACGCTGACGAAATTGTGGAATAATTAAAAGAAGACAACGTCTTTGCCACTAACTTCAATGGACAAATTACCTCTAATCATATATCTAGAAATCTTTCAGGCACTTACATTATACAGATTCATAACGAGACGATCACACTAGGGAATCGCAGCTTTACCAGTTCCATGATGTCTACAATACAAGCTCTTCCTCCCGCATTAGCCAATATCACTAAAAGGGAATATGCAGTCGACGTAGGATACGTGCACGACCTCAGCCTACAAAACATCAAAAGGATAGGTAATCTTAACCTAGAACTTAATATTTCTATGATTACAGACGCAGTTATATTCACTTTGGTGGCATCCATTATCATCCTTATCTGGAAGAAACTGTACACGAAGCTCGAAATCCCTGAAATTTCAATGACCAATCTACCACAGACAGCTGAACCACAAGGACCCAAGGATCTGCGGGACGCAGACATTTAGAGGGGGGACAGTTAACACCCTGAGAAAATGCACCGTTAGCAAAACGCAATCTACATTCTTTCGTGCATTTGCAGTCAACTTCCAGGAATATGAAACCAGTGCACGCGCCGAAGTATTTTTGCTGAAGTCAACAAGTTCCCATGGGAACACTCGAAGACGACACCGGAAACCTGTGGCGACCATGAACCAGCTGCGGACTTAGAAGTAGAATTATTTGGGAATACATTTTTAATCTAAGTTTGGACGTTACAGGGTGCAGTCGGGATACTATTCAATCGTGTAGATAATAAAGATTTAATTATAACGTAGTCTAAACAGTAGTCTTTGATTTCTTGCGAACCGTTGGACGAACCTCAGGTTGGTGCTCGTTTTTTTTTGAGAATCCTTGACAGGATTTCGTAACTTTGTTGTTGTTGTTGTTGTTGTTGTTGTTGTTGTTGTTGTTGTTGTTGTTGTTGTTGTTGTTGTTGTTGTTGTTGTTGTTGTTGTTGTTGTTGTTGTTGTTGTTGTTGTTGTTGTTGTTGTTGTTGTTGTTGCCGTTGTTGCTGCTTCACCTGCAGTTGTTGCTACACTTGCTGCTTGAGCACAGCTTGTTGTTGCGGCTTCTTTCTGCGCTACTGGTCGCGCTTCTCCAGCAGCTCTTTTATGAGCTTGTCCAGCTGCGCCTCCTCATCATCCTTTTTCTTCGTCCATTTGAACGACTTCCTCGTCATCGACCGGTAAGTCCTTGAAGGAGTTTCCCTCTCCGACGTACCGGCCCACTCCCCCGTCATACTCATAAGAGCTGGAATTTGCTCCGTCATCATCCGTTGCAGCCACTGATGATGCCACACTATCGCCTGCCAAGTTTAACCTTCTCTTGGCTGAAAGATTCGGCTTCGGTTTTAGCTTTCGTCGCCGTTTTTCCACCGTCCTATACTCCTCGCTTACAGCTTCTCCTGGCGTTGTAGCTAGAGCTGCTACTGTAGCTGCATTTCCAGCTACCATTTTAGGTGCTGCTATTGGAGTTGTAGATGTTGTTGATGTTGTTGTTGCTGGTGGTGCCTGCGAGGACACCCGCCTGCGCTGTTGTTACGCTTGGACTTGATGTAACTTTTCTGCCACTTAAAGCTGCCCTTGTCATACAAACTGCGGCTGTTTTTGTGGCTGGTGTTGTTGGTGATGCTGTTGTTGCTGCTGTTGCTGCTTTTGTTACTGCTGTTGTTGCTGCTGTTTTTTTTGCCGGCTCACGTGTTCGCACCACACGTCGCAACGGCACACCCACACCCGTAAGCGGGACCTCCGATTTTCCGGGGTCCATCGCCTGATACGTTGCGGCACTTTGTTTTATTTTTTGTTTGTCTTCTTGACTTTATCACTTTATTCCCAAAAAGAAAAAAAAAAGAAAAATTAAAGACTTTGGCCGAGAATCGAACCCGAGTCTCAGGCGGACGCTTGGCTTACTAAGCCAACTTTGGAATTAAAGAACTTTTGACTAAATCACTCCTTATCACGGTTACACTTTCCTTGTTTTCCGAAGAACACTAATTAGCCGTTTTATTGAAGATGACCGGTGCACGGGTTGAAATGCATTCCATTTTATAAATGTGTTCCATTTTAAATCAAACAAAAAATTTAATAAATTACAGCCATCGTGATTGTTCATCAATTAATCAAATTAAACTAAAACAAAAACTTTTGTTGATAGACAAAAAATTACCAAAATGAATAAAACGAATCGTCCTTCTGTATCAATGTTCGCTAATGAAAACAACGATCGATATATTAGTATAACTAGATTCATAATATAGTTTTAAATATAAGATTTCCATCCTTAGGTGATAAGGATCTGACTTCAGATGATTTTAATGACGATGATTCAGTTGGCGATCCCCATTTCTTTCCATCATCCTCCGAATCTCTCTCGTCAAATGTACAGAATTCGCCATATCATGTTGAAGATAACTCCGTTGCAGTAGCAAACGCAAGTCCATCAATTAATATTGTAATCGATAACATTACCAGCGTTGGTGAGGAGAACGATGCGACACCAAAGCGAAAGCGAAAGCTTGATCCCAAATCGTGGAAAAAAAAACTATTCGAATCGCTTTATTTCAATCGGGTAAGTCTATGTGTCAACCCGTGGGAATAGTGTCAAAGCGCGAAGTGTACAACCCAAAGACTGTTCAAAATGCACCGGAAAGTGTAACACTCATTTTGGGAAAAGCTAAAAGGTACTGAAAACCAGAAAAAATATCTTTCTTCGTTGATCAAAGAGATACAAAAAAAGTCAGTTAGAACTTTAGCTCAACAATCGAACACAAAGCTGTTTTTCCTCATTAAAAATGGTGTAAAAATTCAAGTTTGTCAAGTTACTAGGATGCATTCAACGTTTCTGAAACATTTATGAGAAATATAGTAAAAAAATAGATCAGATTGTAACGTTGTTGCCATTAGTAAAAAAGGCTGTCATCCACCTCGAAATAAAAGGCCTGAAGATGCCAGAGAATTAATGAAAAACATTAATTCTTTCCCAAAAGTTCCTTCTCATTACTGTAGAAAGTCAACCAATTATGAGTACCTACTTGCCCTTGGATCTTCAATTACAAAAAATGTACGAATGTTACTTGCACTATCACGATTTCTACAAATCGTTGAAAACTTCGGATTTCGATGACGAAAGTGCTAACTAGATTATATCTAGTATAATGTATAATTTATTTCTGATAATCAGAAATTTTTTCATCTACAAGTTATTTTGAAAAAATAAATAAAATGAAAAATAAGAAAGTTTTTTTTGAAAATTATTATTTATTAAAAAACGTAACAAAACAAAAAGGGTCAAAGTAAAAATTATCGTTTGAGGCACTAAACGTAACAGTATAATCTTTTCACTATTCAAAAAAATATCTTTTCAACCACAAACAAAATGAAGAATATTTTATCTATTCTATAGCTAGTAGATTAATCTTTAAATTTTTAAAATTTAATTTTACCAAAGTATTCATTGAACTCATAAAAATGAAAAATAGTAAAAAAAATCACAAAATCGTCTCTCCTGAAAACTAGCAAATACGTTTTTGTGTCACTAAGGCGTCGTTATATCAGTAGCGATAATAAAACGCGGCTAATATCACATTTCGCGTACTGTTGCTGTTTGAATCGAAAGCACACATGCAACTTTTCGAAATAAAATCCTGGATATCACATTCTCATATTATAATATAGGCCCCAGTTATACCAACACGGAAAAAGTGCACAGTAAACAAATTGAAACGAGCATTTCTGTGAATCGACTGAGAAATTGAACAGAAAAAGTTTTATTTATTAATGAATTCGTTTTCTAGGCAATTTTTCAATTTCCACCCTTCATAAGCAACACTTTAAGATAAGGACTGTATCGATCTACTCATTTTAACTGGACCAAAAAAGCAAATCAACATTTTTACGTTTCCATTTGAAGTATGGCCATATGTATTCAGGTTCTGTAACTACGAGTATCAAGTACGAAAAATAATTCACTTCAACTAACAAATTTATCACAACACGGCTTGCGACAGTGAAGGGCATTGAACAAATTCAACTGGCTGAAAATCAAAAAGTAAGGATAGAGTCATACATAATACATACTTATACAAAAAATAAAATTTTCTATTACAATGGATATTTACATACAAATGGTGGCAAAAATGAATGAGATCGATGCGCAAAACTAGGAAATGGAATTAAACGTTACCAAGGGATATTTGTTCACATAGAGTCGGCGTTAACGTACTTAACGGAAGGAACCGTCTCATAGAATCTGTCGCCAACTTTATCAGTCAAAAACACAGTGCCTTTTGCCTAACCCTTAATTGCCTTAACACCACTGAATGATCCACCTAAAGATGCCAATGCAGTGAAATTGTTCATTTCTCACCTAACTCTCTACCCGAATTTAGAAAAAAAACCTCCCTACAATTTTAAGCCCTTTCAAACTAATCACTGGTCGAGCTGTAGTTTCGCTGTGGTGTGCTAAATTGCCTGTCAATCGGCAATGCCCACAGAAAGTATAATAATTTTGTTCTTATTTTCAAATGTTTCCTCTTATTTTCCTATATTTGGACCAATGTATGTGCCTCTCTCAATTTTGTTATACGTGAATTTCAATTATTGTAGAATGTGTGGTGAACTTCAAAGAACAGCCCATTCGCAAGTACTTATAATGCTTCCTATTTTTTTCGCGTAGACAAAAAATTCCTTCGTTTTTCAAGTAACATGAAGCAAAATAAACAAAAAATCGTTTCGCTTTTGATGTTATATGAAACAAATTGTGGGGCGCAGAATATAAAGTGTTGGACTACTAATCTAAAGGTCTGGAGTTCAAACCCCGCCGGGGCCAAGTAACACCTTACAGATTTTTCCAGTGCACAACCTCTTGCGAACGTTTGACAAACATTCAAGAGTATCAATAATCATTAGAAGCTTCTCAAATTTGCCGTTAGTTAGTATGCCTATATCGACCGCGGAAAAGTGGAAAGTAGACCTACCTACTATATCCTTCGTTGTTCATGCATCCGTTGGTTATGGGCCACATTAGTAGGGAATGGTTATATTCTATATGCGTTTTTCTTTTGAAGCGCTGAGCAGAGCTCTAAGCAGAGCGTGAGCACGTCGAGTATGCTCTGAGCAGAGTAAGCGCTCTCATTTATTTATGAAACACACTTGAGCCCTTCACTGTCATATGATTAGCCATCATGTTTATTTTTCAAAGAAAAATCATTTTATTTGTATTACATTTCAAACAGTCAACGACATATGGACCACTCCGCATACGGGTCCGCGAAACGACGTTTTTCGGTTCCAATTAGTATGGAAATTAAATAATTAAATATACTCGTAGTATGTATTATGAGAGAGTGAGCTCACTGTGTTCGGCAGAAAATGAGTCCAAAACTTATATAAAAACATAGGGACGGGCTACAGTCCGCTTGGGCGAACTGTTGGATACCCTATTCTTTCTAGCTCAAAATTCGATTTTTTCCAAAATTTGGTTTTTTTGAGTTTGTGGGCGGATTTCAAAAATTCGTAAACTTGATTATTTCGGGACCCTAGAGAGTATATGGTTAAAATTTCAGCTCTCTAGGTCCAGTTTAAAGGCCTAATTTTTGCAGACAGACGGACGGACGGACATGGCTAGATCGACATTACTATCGATGCTGATCATAAATATAGTAATTTTTAGGGGTCTACGGGCAATATTAAGGTATGTTACAAACTATGCGTCAAAATTAATATACCCTTAGAATAGGGTATAAACATAGGGACGGGTTACAGTCCGCTTGGGCGAACTGTTGGATACCCTATTCTTATGCATATCCCTCATAAGTTAAGAACGCTCTACATATTTTGTTATATAACATTTAAAAGATTTTATCTAAAAAAACGAAGCTTTTGTAAGAAAAAACGCTCCCTAGCTCAAACTTGGGTTTTTCAATAAAATTATTTTATTTCATTGTGGGCGTGTCAGTAGGCGGATTTAAAAAAAATACGCATGAGCATTAAGGGCCCCTAAAAAGTATATATTATAAATTTTATCTCCCTAGCTCAAACTTTGGATTTTCAAAAAAAAAAATAAAAATAATTGTGGACGTGTCAGTAGGCGGATTTTGAAAATATTTACACATCAGCATAAAGGGCCCCTAGAGAGTATATATGTATTATAAATTTCAGCTCCCTAACTCAAACTTTGGATTTTCAAAAAAATTGTTTTATTTAATTGTGGGCGTGTCTGTGGGCGGATTTCAAAAATTCGTAAACTTGATTATTTCGGGACCCTAGAGAGTATATGGTTAAAATTTCAGCTCTCTAGGCCCAGTTTAAAGGCCTAATTTTTGCCGACGGACGGACGGACGGACGGACATGGCTAGATCGACATTACTATCGATGCTGATCATAAATATAGTAACTTTTAGGGGTCTGCGGGCAATATTAAGGTATGTTACAAACTGCGTCAAAATTAATATACCCTTAGAATAGAGTATAATATATGTAGGTACAAACCAAATCCACCTATGAGAGAATAGAGTATCACCCCTATTGTGGAATCCGTCGGGGGGAACGATCCGCTAATAGTGAACAATTTGCATCGTGTAATCCGCAGACGTGAACCATCCACATGTCGGTAACGTGAATGAAATGCACTGTATCGTGGAAAACGAACGTATCGAATCAATCCATGCATTTGACATCCGCAGTTTTTATTTTATTTTCACTGAATTTAATTTTTACAAAACAAAATATGTGTTTGAAATGAGCTGTCACAATTGAATTTCCTAATCAAATCGCCAATAGTGGTCGGTAAGAGAGAGTATCCGAAGGATCCCACGATAGTAATTTTCTATTCACGTGAATCGAATAAGTGAAGTGAATCTCAGATCCAACGGATTCCACGATAGGGGTTTATGTATTTACCGCATTTCATCCGGCAGTTTTCCCAACAAACTTTTCTGCAAAAGAAAAATGCATGAGAAACAAATTTAAGGAAAATAAATATTATATTTACCTACCAAAATTCTTTGGATATTCTATTTTCAGCAATAAGTTGCCTGTAACAATGAAGTCTTAACTCCAGTTAACGATTGGGAGTTTCGCCTTCATCTGTTGCCACTAATTTGTACATACTTTTATTTCATATAAATATAATTCATATTGTTTTTCGTTTATTTGTAATTGAATTATTTTTTGTTCAAGGAAAATGATACCGACAATGACAGATGATGAACCGCCAGTCCGCCATTAGAACAAAAATTACTCTAGACCCTCGCTCAATATATACTCTATATCGCGGATCTAAAACTGACGGATCGCTGACCCGATTTTGCTTGAAAGGGATCACTACGAATAGCTTTCAAAAAAATAACTGAGGTAGTCTGCAATCTACATTACATTTGACAAGGGTACCCCTCAGTCGGCAGGCGTTTGCATATGGATTTTAAGTCCGGCACCCACGTTACAATAATATAATTAGTTATATTGGAAGCGGCCTGCTTCATCAAAACCATCTGAAGAAATCAATATTTTCAAAAAAAAAAACTACTTACTATATTTTATAGTTTTTGTTTTTATCATACAAATCGTTGTTGTGGAACAGAGTATTGGGCCGATAGTAATAAGCAGTATCAAAATCAACAATATTCCAAAAACACTATTGGTTAAATGTAAGAGTAGTAAAACGACCCAAATGGGATCGTTATCGATTTCTCAGGTTAATCAGACCATAGATTTGTTGGTTAAACTTTGGGTCCAGAAACACATTTGATGGTTACCAGCTGGAATAACTGTTGATTAAAGTTAACCGACAGAAAATAGAGGGGGACTTTCTGTAAAAATATTATTGCTTTCACTAGAAAAATCGAGAAAATTAAGCTCTTAACGTAAAGCTTTGCGGTGGATTTTATGGGAAGCAATAACGTTTTGTTTAGATTGCTAAGAAAACTCTTCATTGGAGGCACACAACTTATGTTGCTTTCCATTGGTGCTCAGATTTTGCTCTCAAATTTCAAATAATTGTTCGTGCCCAAATTAAAGCAAACTTTATTTGTAATTCAAATTGGCTTTTTTTTAGTTGTGTATGTGATACTTGCCAGCTGTTTTATTTACAAATTGGATGAGACACAAATATTTTATTTGTGTACATATCTTTCCCTAGAACTTAAACGTCACATTATTTATTGGTAAAAAAATTAATTTCAAAAAAGCAAACAAAATGACACTAGTTTATCGTTTTTCTATTCTAATGCAAGCAAGCACAAATATATATATGGACTGATGTTGTAATCTTCTCCTCCGCATGAGCAAGCAACAGCATAACTATTTAATTTTTGTTTATTTTCTACAGAAGCAGAAATACAGTTAACACGATACACGAGTCAGGTGCATGCCAGCGAATCATACGGTATTCGCTGAGTTGACACTTTCATGCACAGACTTGTTCTCACGATCACAGTGCATGGAATCGGATTACTTGCATGCGCGACTCAACGGATGCGCGTGCGATTACCGGAATAGAGGAGTCAGCAGTTCTGATGTTGGGAACAGAGCTATCCAGAGTAAGATATTGTAGTTATTAAGTTAGTCTTAATTCTGAGATTTTATAGTGCGGAGCTCGCTGAATAAATCGAATATTTAGATATAACTTGTCGTGTTTTAAATTAGCGAACGGTTGGTGTTCGCGCGGGCTTCGGCCTGCGTTTATTTTTTAGTATACGCGTTTCGCGATAATTTAACTGGCGCCCGAGCAGGGACGGCTCTGTAGACGACATCCTTCTTTTTTCTGGTGATAGCTTTATCCTCTAACCAGGATTCGAGATCTATACGTTCCATTGAACGCAAATCACTGTACCCATGAGAACACAGTGTTTATAAAACGATACTCGAAAAGCTTCCATCGTACCCATGAGAACACGATTGGAGATCACGAAAGAATCAAAAGGATTGTGTGAAGCAAATCGTGCCTTAGTAGGATGCCTACAATTATAAACGTTCGCATCTAAAACGGAGAACACGATCCTTCCGAAAGAGCTGTACCCAATAAAAGAATGCGAACTAATCATTTGCTTTTCTTTCCTTAGCGAACTCGAACGTAAACGTTACAACGAATTCCCACCGTACGAATACCGAAAATAACATGAACGTCGCAATCCTAACGTAAGGATTAAGGAAAAACATACATAAAAAAAAAATATTAATAAAATCTGTTTTAAAGAAAAAAGATTGTGCTTAGAAAACGAAAACCATTTTTTCTAAAAGAAAAAAGAGGAAAAAAGAATATACGTGTGTTGTGATCAAAAGTGTTAGTTAGTGCATAAAAGGGGAGAAAGACACCTCCCAAGTCGTGTAAAAGCTAAAGCTTATTAAGAGGAAGACGAATCTCCTCCATTATAAAAGATAAGATCGTATTATCGATAAATAAATTTAAGAATTTATTGTGCTTGTGAGTGCGTGCTTGGTGTGATAAAAAAAGAAAAAATATATTAAAGATATATATTGACAACTGTCACTAGTTCCAAGGTAAGGTACTTTTCTTTTTTTTATCGAATTTCCCCTTGTAATGGACGCTGTTACTAAATCTTTAACGGAATTGACCGGAGCGGTGAACGCCATCCTCGCGCAGCTGAAAAGCTTTGAGGGTCGTCTAAACACTCTGGAGGATGGGCAAATACCGCGACGTCCAACCACTGAAGAGCCGGTTGAGCTTTGTGCCCCGAGAACCGAGGCGGATTTAAGGGAAATATCCAAATTACCAGATTGCGTTAAAGAACTGCAAATCTTTGACGGAACCCCAACGCAGTACGTGACATGGGTGCGAGTAGTGGAGGGTATCCTCAAGGATTTTGAAATCGTTAGGGCAAAGCCTTTATATAGGGCTATTTTGCAACACATTAGGCAAAAAATAAGAGGTCCTGCGGATGCTGCCCTAGTATCGTACAATATATTTGACGATGACTGGCAGGCAATCAAACAATGTCTCTCTCTGCACTATGCAGACAAGAGAGATATGCGGACGCTCGAGCATCAACTCAATCAACTGTCCCAGAAAAATACAAAATTGGACGAGTTCTACGCTGCGGTAAATCACCAGCTTTCGCTGATGATCAATAAGATCAAGACTGAGACGTTCAGTCAGGAAACGGTTACCGCGCTCGTGGAAACGTACCGAAATCGCGCCCTGGATGTTTTCATCCGCGGCCTTAACGGCGACCTCTCTAGAATACTAATCGTACAAAGACCGAGGACTCTGCCAGAAGCCTATTCGGCATGCCTAGAGATGCAGAATCTCAATTTTCGCAGTCATGCGATTCATAACCATTCCGCACATAACACCATAACGGCTCCGATAAACCAAACATTCGGCGATGAGTGTATACCGCCTCTTCTACCGAAGAGATCCTCTCCTCGCACGTCTAATCAATGGAGGCAAAAAGAGCATCACTCTGCCCCGCGTGCTGGAAGTGATCCACCCTTCAAGCCGAGTGCTTTCAAACCCCATGAACAAATGGAGGTAGACCAGTCGATCCAAACGAAAAACGTTAATTATATGAACCGCCCCCGCGGTTCCAATCCTTTTAAGAGGAAAGCGAATTCGGAAAGGTATGCCCAAAAACAAAAGAGGGTATACCATTTGCACGAGGAATCTGACTATGATCAGGTAGCGGAGGAGGAAGTCCAAGACGAGGTAAATTTTATGGAGGACGGCCATCCAGCGTTCCATATTTAGAGTATCTGACGACGGACGGGCTCACCCTCAACTTTCTCGTTGACACGGGTGCCAACAAAAACTTCCTTAGCCCGACCGTTGTTACAAAAACTGCATCCCCCTTGACTCAACTTGTTCGCCCTTTTTATATTAATTCAGCTGGTGGAAACATAAAAATAGAGCAAAAGCTCTGCGGTAGGTTTTTCCAAAAATTGGGAAATAACACATTATTCACCTTTTATGTCTTGCCTGGTCTTGCCTCTTTCGATGGGATCATAGGGGACGATACCCTGAAAGAACTTGAAGCGGTCATTGACCGTAAGGAAAATGCGCTTAAACTAAAACCAAATATAACGATCCCACTGAAAGCCAAGGTGTCCAGGGAAGTAAACATAACGTTAAGCGAAGACTTGAATGAGAATATCAGAGTCAAGCTACATTCTCTAATTAACAGATACGATTCCCTCTTTGGCCCTATTAACCTAGTCGAGGCTGTTAAAACGACGGTAAGAGCGGAAATCCGAACGAGTACGGATGAACCAGTCTATAGCAAAAGTTACCCGTACCCGGCCTGTATGAGGGAAGTGGTAGAGAGAGAAATAAAAGATCTCTTGGCCGGAGGTATTATACGACCTTCAAGGAGCCCCTACAATTCACCGATATGGGTGGTTCCCAAGAAACCGAAACCGTCAGGGGAAAAACAGTATCGGATGGTGATCGACTACAAGAGGCTTAACGCGGTCACTATATCGGATACATACCCGATCCCAGACATAAACACCACTCTTGCCAGTCTGGGCAAGGCAGCATACTTCACAACCCTTGATCTGACTTCGGGCTTTCATCAAATCGCGATGAAAATCTGCGACATACCGAAAACTGCCTTCTCGAAGATGAATGGAAAATACGAATTCTTGAGGTTGCCCTTCGGATTAAAGAACGCCCCTGCGAGTTTCCAGAGGATGATCGATGACGTACTCAAAGAATACATAGGGAAAATTTGCTATGTATACATCGATGATATCATAGTTTTTGGAAAGAACGAGGACGACCACCTCAAGAATGTCGACACGATCTTCTCAAAGTTGCAGGAGGCCAACCTGAAGGTTAACCTTGAGAAAACCCATTTCATGAAGACAGAAGTGGAATTCCTCGGGTATGTCATTACCCGTGATGGCATAAAATCCGATCCCAAAAAGGTAATAGCCATCGAAAATATCCTTCCTCCAGAAAATCTTAAAGAGCTGAAAAGTTTCCTAGGCCTCACGTCATACTATAGAAAATTTATTCGCGACTATGCGAAGGTTGCCAAGCCACTTACTAACCTCACTCGTGGGAGTAACGCCCAGATCAAGGCAAATGAGTCTAGGAGAGTCCCAATCACACTAAACGAGGAAGCGTTGCAGGCCTTCAACGACTTGAAGACGCTGCTAACGTCATCCGAAATTTTGTCGTTCCCTGACTTTGAAAAACCTTTCAATCTCACTACCGATGCGTCGAATTATGCGATAGGAGCAGTCCTGTCGCAAGGTGAACCCAATGCCGACAGGCCAATAGCATATATCTCGCGGTCTCTCTATAAAACCGAAGAGAATTATGCGACAAATGACAATCTGAGGTCATACCTTTACGGAGCCAAAAAGGTCAAAATACACACCGACCACCAGCCCTTAACGTTTGCTTTAAGCAACAGGAATTTTAATGCGAAATTAAAACGCTGGAAATCTCGTATTGAGGAGTATAACTACGAGCTAGTGTACAAACCCGGCAAATCCAATCTGGTAGCGAATGCTTTATCGCGTCTTAGAACTGAAGTCAACCACTTGTCTGATTCGGAACAGGCCGAACCAGCACGAAGTGTGAACGACGCCAATAACGACTCTCCTACAGACACAGCAAGCGAAAACCAAGATTCTCAAACAGAAACAGCTAGCGAGAACAGCGATTCTCGCGCGGAGCCGCTGGGTGCCTTCCCCGACAGTGGCGCAGAGAAAACGCAGTCCACTGAGACTGCAAGTGAGGAACAATCCTCGATTGGTACTGTCCACAGTGCGGATGAAGATAACTCCGACCTTATCCCTCACGTTGAAGCCCCAATTAATGTCTTTCGCAACCAAATTTTCGTCAAAATAGGTAAGGGTGTCGAGATCCTGGAGGAACCCCATCCTGGCTTCACCCGACACTACTTCGCAATAAGAAATCAGGACAAACAGGGTCTGATTGACCTCCTGAAAGCGAAATTGAGACCCAATGTTATTAATGGCATCAAAATACCGGAGTCTCACTTAGCCTTACTCCAGCAGGTGTTTCTTGAAAACTTTAGCAATTACAAGTTGCGTGTCACGCAGAGATTTGTTGAAGACGTGAGAGACGAGGATAGGAAGTGCCACCTCATTATGGAAGAACATAAGAGAGCACATAGGAACCCGAGGGCAAATAGAGAACAACTTCTCGAAAAATACTATTTCCCTAGCATGATGAGTTTAGTTAAGAAATACACAGAATCCTGTGAAATCTGTAAGTTAAATAAATATGACGGCACCCAAACAAACCCGAATTCCAACCTACTCCAGTGCCAACATATGCATGTGAAATCCTGCACATGGATATAATGGAGATACAGGGTGAGAAATTTATAACCTGCATCGACAAATTCTCTAAGTTTGGAAAAATATTCCACGTCAAAAATAGATCATCCCTTTACCTCAGGAACAAGATCACCAGGATACTCCATTATTTCACAGTCCCAAAAATATTGGTGACTGATAATGAGCGCAGTTTCCTGAGTCCAATAATTCAGAATTTTATCAAAATTTTAGGAATCAAACATTATCTGACGCCAGTCTACCGTAGCGAGGTAAACGGTCAGGTCGAGAGGTTTCATTCGACCATAATAGAAATCTACCGATGCTTGAAAGCGGAACTTAAGGGCCTGCGTCTTAAAGAACTATTAAACATCGCAGTGGATAGATATAATAACACCATTCATTCTCTGACCAGGAGAAAACCCTCTGACGTATTTTTCAATAGAACCCAGCGGGTAAATTATCAGAAATTGCTAGAATTTCGCACAAGGGTGAACAAGGAATTGAACCAACGACCATACCAATTCGAGTTAATCGGTTCTCGTCAGATCACCGTAATTAAACGACGTTGGGCGCGGTTAGTACGTAGATGGGGGACCGTTTGGGACAACTATCGAACAACCGCGTGTCGTTGGCCAGTCCCATCTACAGAGTTGAGGTAGATAAATACATACGTGGTATCACAATGGGCCTAAATTGGCCTAAGGCTGTCTGCCGACAGCCACATAAACCTAACCTAACCTAACCCTAAAAAGGAATTGAGGGGTGAGATACAAAGAAAACAAAATATGACTAACGTTAGGTTAAATAAAAATAAGGTAAAACCGGTAATTTATAAAAGAGGTGACATAGTATACACGGATTATAAGGGGGTTCGAGCAAAGAATAAACCCTTATTCCGAAAAGAAACAGTGGCCAAGAATAATGAAGTCACAATAGTCACGAGCACTGGATATAGAGTCCACAAAAGCTATGTTAAGCACATACCAAGGACATAACATTACTTTGCTAAGATTGTCATTAACTAGTTTAAAAAAAAAAAAAAAAAAAAAAAAAAAAAAAAAAAAAAAAAAAAAAAAAAAGGGGTCAATGGTGTAACACACACTACCCTAATATTTTAACAATCTACATAAATATGTACAATTAAGTTACGTGCTAAATGGAGCACAATATTGTACGCACAAATATAACACGCACATAATGTATTTTAAATCCACACACGTTATATTAAATACCAAAGCACAAATTCTAAGCACACACGATATCACACACATAAAGCACGCTCTAAAGATGCACATACGTACAGCTTGCATGTGTTTGTCGAAACCATATTAAGCTAAAGAAGCGTTGAATTAATCACGCATTTTACGCAAGAATAAAAGGTTATATACTCGTACATAAAGTAAACTAAAGCAAGCGCCAAGCACACCAGTGCTCACTAAAACCGTACTTAATTGGTTGAAGCGTTAATTAAAATATAAATTTGACACAAACCACACTAGAAAGCGCTTATGCGTTACCTAAAATTGTGCGATTCTAAACTTAGAATTAGATTACTATCAAATTGATAGCGTTGTTTTAAATTGTAAAATCAGTAAAATTAAAATTTAAAATTAGGTTTAAGGAATTTTATTACTTGACTTAATTCTAGAAATTTAAAATAGATTATATGTGAAATAAAATCTTTTAGATTCAAGTTCCCACCAACACATCACAGCACTTTTAGTTTTACTTGAAACATCGAATTTTTCAGACTTATTTTCCTAGCTACCTCCTATGGTTATCAGATTTTTAACTACCAATCGCCAATGGTCACGATCAAAGAAGGCAAAGGCTGGATCGTCGACGGGCACTTCAAACTGGTGCACGTGATCGACCTGACATAATTCGATAGCCTGATGGAGACAGTCAACGTGTCAATAAATCTGGAGGGTTTTAGAAGCCTGGAGAAGAAAACAACTATCGAGTTTTACATCAAGGAAATCAGCCAAAAGCTGATCCGGCTCAAAGGCAAAAAGGATCGAAGCCCTAGGTCAATCGATTGGATAGGATCGGCCTGGAAATGGATTGCCGGAAACCCTGACGCAGCGGATTGGAATAAAGTCCTATCTAGCGAACAGGACATTATCAGCAATCACCAACGGATTACAGATCGACTTGGAATTTGACAGGATGTTGGTTAACCACCGGGAGACATTTGGCATTATTGGAAAATGCCTCTTCATCAATAGCCTGGTAATATGCGACGAAAAATCACTGAAAAAATTGGAAGAGGGCAGCTGTGTGGTCAGACTCTTGAAGGGGGGACATACTGCATGTACCTTCCGTTCGAAATCAAGGGAAGTAGTTGAACTAGTCAAGGAAGATATGGTATTCGTGACAAACTATAAGGGTCAACTGAATGCTACAAATGGCTCGCGAACCATCGACGGAACTTACGTTATTCAACTAGACAATGAAGCGATCCTATTGGAAAACAAAAAATGTTCGAGTTTCACTTACTCCCATGTCCTGGTACTCCCGCCCGTCCTTACAAACATAACGAATCGAGTTCAAAAGATTGACCTCGAACATGTACACGGCCTAAGTATTAAGAACATAGAGCGGCTGAAGAATCTTACCAGTCATGTCATGGTAACTTCCATCATAGACGTATCAATTGTCCTATTGGTTATGATTGTGGCATGGACCATATGGCGAAAGATCAACCTGGACCTGAAGCTCCCATCCATACACACTTTCGGTAGGGGAACCGATCCTGTACCCGACGGAAGGATTCATAGGCCCCAAGAGCCCCCGACGGGACAAACTTGGCCATCGACCTCTGACGTCACATATGATCTATGGGACGTAGATCTTTAAAGTGGGAGGAGTTAACACGATACACGAGTCAGGTGCATGCCAGCGAATCATACGGTATTCGCTGAGTTGACACTTTCATGCACAGACTTGTTCTCACGATCACAGTGCATGGAATCGGATTACTTGCATGCGCGACTCAACGGATGCGCGTGCGATTACCGGAATAGAGGAGTCAGCAGTTCTGATGTTGGGAACAGAGCTATCCAGAGTAAGATATTGTAGTTATTAAGTTAGTCTTAATTCTGAGATTGTATAGTGCGGAGCTCGCTGAATAAATCGAATATTTAGATATAACTTGTCGTGTTTTAAATTAGCGAACGGTTGGTGTTCGCGCGGGCTTCGGCCCGCGTTTATTTTTTAGTATACGCGTTTCGCGATAATTTAACTAATACACATATTATTTTTAAGTTATTTTATTTTCCACAAAAGCATATGCAAACATATTTTTTTAAATTTCTATGGGACGTAGATCTTTAAAGTGGGAGGAGTTAACACGATACACGAGTCAGGTGCATGCCAGCGAATCATACGGTATTCGCTGAGTTGACACTTTCATGCACAGACTTGTTCTCACGATCACAGTGCATGGAATCGGATTACTTGCATGCGCGACTCAACGGATGCGCGTGCGATTACCGGAATAGAGGAGTCAGCAGTTCTGATGTTGGGAACAGAGCTATCCAGAGTAAGATATTGTAGTTATTAAGTTAGTCTTAATTCTGAGATTGTATAGTGCGGAGCTCGCTGAATAAATCGAATATTTAGATATAACTTGTCGTGTTTTAAATTAGCGAACGGTTGGTGTTCGCGCGGGCTTCGGCCCGCGTTTATTTTTTAGTATACGCGTTTCGCGATAATTTAACTAATACACATATTATTTTTAAGTTATTTTATTTTCCACAAAAGCATATGCAAACATATTTTTTTAAATTTTCTTCTCCAAAGAAGCAAAACCACGCCCAATCGAAATAAATCTTCCCTTGCAAAAGTGCTCATAGATCCGCAAAAGATCGCCTATTCTGCCCAATTGTAAGCCAAAATACCTCAGAACCCAAAAAAAACTGCTCTAAATCTAAAAAAAAACCTTTTCTGCCCAAACGAAAGCGGCAAAATTGAAATTTACTAAAAGCACACACGCTAGCATGTATTGGATTTTGCTTTACCTCCTATTTCACCCAATAAAAAAAAGTTCAACTAGTATTTTAATTTATCATTTATCGAAATAAGTATTTTGGCAAATAATCTGTCCACGAAAAGGGTTCGAAATTGCGAATTGTAAAATCCTCAGGCCTTTAGTAAAAAAAAGCTCATTCGGCTAAATCAAAAAATAAACAGTTTGAGATGTAGCGTGTTCTTGTATAAACGCCCTCTATTTTTGAGCAATAAAAGTATTAATTTGAAATCTAGATGGCTCATAAACATTATATAGAAACAGCTGTTAGTTGTCAAACTTCTTTATATAAATATAAATAAAAACTGAAATAAGATTTATAGCTGAACACATTTCAATAATAGATAAGGCTACTAAAACGACGGCACTATTAGTGGAAATTCTTGGCACTTGTAGGCTACAAGTGCAATTTAGTTATATTTTATTATATAAAGGGTGCATATCATTTACAGAGGGCACACTACATTAATTTAAAAGTTGTCGTGATGACTGCAAGAGTTGACGACGAAGAGATTTTAGTCCAAAACGAAGAGACCCAGGATCGAGAGGATGTACTTGATAACAGATTCGGTGGACAAGATGGTGGGCCCTATGATCTTGTACCACACTACAATATAGACACACCTCCTGTTGACCGCTTTAACTACATCTATTTTGTGTTCTATCTACTTGGCGCTGCTACCATGGCTCCATGGAATTTTTTTGTAACAGCAGAAGATGTAAGTACACAATGCGAAAACAACGCCGAAGTGTGTCATCCAGATTAAGCAACTTCAATTGGCTTATCGCCAAAACAAATGAGTCAAGACTCAAGTTCCCTTTGTTTTGCTTTTCTAACTCTGTTTTCTCATTTTAGTATTGGCTGTACAAATTCCGTAATACAACATTCAATGGCACAGATCCTGAGTTCGATCTAACTCCCATGCAGAGAAATTTTACGTGTGATCTGACGATAACAGCATCAATATCTGGAACGACATTTTTAATATTAAATGCTATCTATGGACATCGTGTATCACTGCGTTTAAAGATGCTTGGCAACTTATTAGTGATATTGTTGATATTTGTTATAACCACAGCATTTGTTGAGATTGATACAGACAGTTGGCAATATGGATTCTTTCTCTTCACAATGGCAACTGTGGTTGTTATTAATAGTAAGTTGAAAGCCTTTCTTATTATCATCATTTAAGCGAATTTTAAAAATACATACCTTCTACATCGAAACCATAAACTTAAATTTTCCTTGCCTAACAGAGTTAAATATACGTTGATTGAAAGGTCCAAATTTCGCATAGATGGCACACGGGTTAAAGGCTGAATGTATGTATATGTCGATGCACAGTTTTCCACACGCAGAGTACGGACGTACATAGTTCAATAATTATTAATTAGGAAAAAAAATATTAATTATATTCTGTTTTTGTTTTTATATTATAACTACCACACCCGCCCGGCCTTGCTCGAATGTTTTTATATCCTCAAAGTAAGGTACTTTTAAATCGAATTCGTTTTTATTTGTGTGCGAAACCTAGCCTACAAACAAACATCAATACCAATGTTGACAGTGTTTTTGTGGTTTCAACATAGTTCAGGTGAGTTGAGCTTATTTCATCAATTAGAGTTTACAATATTACCTTTGCAGACTAACGAAACATAGATATACAGTTTGACGTTATTTCAATAGGTATAAAAACTACTTCTGTCTTTGATTTGTTAAAAAGTATAAGCTAAATATATTATTTAAAGAAGTTCTATTTAAATGGAAGTCCAAATCAATATTGAAAGATAACAGATAAGTTTTCTGACACAGCGAGTTATAGGTTCACTTAGAGCATAAATTACTCTATGATTACTTTCATTAATGTGATACGTTTAAATATCTTTAGGTAAAATCACCGACAATGTCTTACGACGATTCTCCAAAGTTTGTAGAACAATAAGCTGACGGCTTGCATTATAAGATGGCATTGCAATGTCGCATCCTAATTTGTATAAGATAAACCTCCTATTTTTTTCTGGATTTTTGTTTAATTCTTATTGAATTACCGACCTGACATAAGCATTGAAAAGAGATTTTATTGTATTGCGGTGTTTCAAACTCAAAAAATTACTGATTACAAATCCACGCATGGAGTTGGCTTTATTAACCATTAATTCAATATGCTTGATAAAGTTTGTAACTTGGAATCCAAAATAACACCATCATCTTGTTTTTAGTGAGATTCATATTATTTTCTTGCACAATTGGGTACAAACAACGAGAAAATGAAAAGCATTGGCATTTCAAAAAAAAAAAAACTGTAATTGGTTTAATCGGACAGCCTTTGAAGGTCCCGTTGGAGAAGCATGTGATGTTGTACGATTTTTGTGTATCTCAAAAACTTGTTGTAGTATAAGACATATTTTTTTTATATAGAGTTATTTCATTTTTCTCAGCAGGAAGCTGGGACATACTTATTCCGCTAAAAGAAAACCAAGGGATTAGGCTCTTTTGGAGCATAGACCTTGTTCTAGCCCTTAGGATATGACGAATAATAACATTATTATAAGTTCAATGAACTGTACAAACACAACGTTCAAACTCCTTGTATTTATCTGTTGTACATTAAAACGAAAAATATAGTACTTATCGGTTTATAAACGAAACACACTTCACAACCAGGAAACATAAGATGTAGTGACACAATTGCTTTTAATCAAATCAGTAAGTTTCCTTTAAACACCACAAAGCTTGATTCATCCCTTATTGTAGTAGGTAAACTATTATAAACTGTTAAGCCTGTCTACATCAGGGAACTATTCGTTCGACTGAGGTTACATCTGCTCGACCTGAAATTATTTGAGTTTCTCAGATTATATGGCTGCACATCACCAACATTACCTAGATTGGCCTGCAAGTTTTCGTAAGCACAATCTCACTAAATTTTAATCTTTGCTCCACATTCATCAATTTTAATGTGCTAAGCATCACTCGAATTGTATATACACTATACTTCAAAATTGCCCGCATACCTTTGTTCTCCAACAGTTGAAATTCTATTTTTTATTTCTTGTTGACTAGCATACAAAATTGTGGAACAGTAGTCAAAATGTGGCAATATGAAAGCATTGTAAGTTAAAATTGAACTTTCATAATGTAAGTGTAGTGAATTTGTTAGAACTTCTGGTAAATCGTTTATAAATACAAGAAATAAAAGTGGCTCAAGATGGCTACCCGTGAAGAACACCGGATTGAACCAAAATAGGATTAGAGACAATCGAATCAATGGAAACATATTGAATGCCCCATGTAAGATGGGACAAAAACGAATGCAGGGTATTCGAAGGAAATCAAGTTCGTTTGATTAAAATTGTGTGATGATAACATCGACTTGGTAACCGCTTTCAAGTGCATTCAGAACTCTAGATAGTAGCTTGATTTTTTTAAATAATAGATGAAATTCCTGGTTCCGTTTTTATATCATCATTTAGGCCAGCTAGGGCATCCTCAATCTCCTGAACGTAAAACCTCAGTCAATGTCTATTATATTTCCAAAAGATTCCGACTTGAAAAACTCCGCAGAAGCATTTAATTTGTTTTTTTTTTACAAAAGCCTTGAGATAGAATCTCGTTTGTGACTTTAAAAAACATCCAAAAACAGAAAATTAAACTCAGGAATTATTAAGAGGAATTAACAAACTTATCCAAAAGAAATAAAATTAGATAATTATAATTATAAGATATAAATTAATGGAAAAATGAAAAGAATTAAACTAAAAACAAAAGTAAAGAAAATGAATGAATAAACAAAAAGTGAAATTGTAAAGCTATGCCTGGGTCCTAAAGATGTTCCTTTAAAAAGCGAATGAAACTATCTAAATTGACAATTGTTTTGAATCGAGCAGGTTCTCTATCCAGAATCTAGCGCCTATAGCAAAGAAAGTACTACGAGTCTGTACTGTTGAACTTCTTGGAATATGGATATTGTTGGAAAGCGATGAAGTTAAAAATTTAAGTTTATCACATAAATACGCTGGCGTTTGATATCGTCCCAATTTAAAAATAAATTAACAAATTTCAATAGTGAAATGTGGCATTAATGAAATGCCAAAAACACTATTGAACAAATGAGGCCCATGGTCGAACCTTCTTTAACAATGGATAAAACGAATACATGAATTGAAAGCTACATCTAAATTTTGTTAAGTATCTGAGTCCATCGCACTAAATAAACGGGAGCCAGTAAAGTTTTAAACAGCATCAATCTTGTTGTATGTGGTACGTTGTACGAAACTCTCCGCAACCGCCTAAGTTCTCCGTAGATACTACAAACTGTCTTATTGTGAGAGTTTTATTTAAACTGAAACCTAGTTTTTTTTACAGTATGACTGTATGGAATCACGTTCCCATTATACTTTGTGATTTAACCGGATTTAGAATTAAATCATTTTTGTACTGCCCACGTGAATACACTTTTTAAATCCTCATTTATGTTAGACATTGCATCTTCCAAAAGGCCAAACGGAAAAGATAAATAAATTTGCAAAGCATCAGCGTAAAGATGGTAAAAACAATATTTTAAAAGTGCAACGACATCAATAATGAGGAAACTAAACAGCAGGGGCCCGAGAAAGGTCACCAAATTTATGCTCTACTAAGTAAGGGATCAAACGAACAGGTGGCAGGTGACAGGTTTCACCATCAAAACCAAAATACTAACCTTCTCACTTCCCCGCTTATGACTTCGATTAGTCAAGAGACTTTCAATTATTTTACACATGGGGAAAAATCAAATAAATTTTGGAATTTGTGCAGTAAGATAAAGCGGCTAAATGATACGAAGGCATTAGAAAAATCAAGTAAACTCAAAACCGATACTTTATCCGCAATCATTGCAATCCGAATGTCGTCATGCACTTTTAAAATAGCTGAAACGCAACTGCGCATAAGTTTATCCAAGCCCAAATTTAAAAATGCTTGTAGGTCGGTTATTCGATAGGTCAATACTTCTCGCCTTTTGTTTGTAAAGGGATGACTTAAGTGACCATCCAGGAACTTTGAAAAAACCACCTATTCAGACAGTCATTGTAAATATTGGACGAGGAGACGAATGTTTAGGTGAAACTAAATCCAGGAATATTGCGTTAGATTTAATTGAATTAAGAGAATCAAAACATTACTCAAGTTGCACAAAAATCTTGTTCACAAATTAAATTGCTAATGCCCGAGGCAAACCAGGGACCTACTTATCATATAAATATTATTATTAATTATATAAATATTACATTTGTTAGAAAATCAACCCTTTTGTCTGTTGAGGTAGAATTTCTAAATTAATGCTAGTCTATGCGAGTTTTTTTCAGAGAGAGGTCCTCCATTTTGGTGTTATTAAAATTGCGGTAAAAAAAGAAAGACCTATCGACATCAACGACATAAATTAGGTATAATAAATCATAATCGGCAACGTCGTGTGTTTGGTTAAAAAACAAAATTTTATTTTTGTTTTAAAAAATCTAAACAGAAAGCACGTGTTCTTTCAGGCTTATAAATTAAAACACCTGAAAAACGAACATTACTATCACAGCGAAACCGACGATAGTCTTGATTTTCAACTTTCAATCTTGTCTTATGATTATTCATAAGTCACGTTTCAGACAAACAAATTATATCCGTCGTTATCTATTGAAATATTACTCTCAACTGGTCGATTTTGGATAGAACACTTCAAACATTCATATGACAAACTTTTAGTCCGGTCGAGCGCAGTGAGAAAATATTCAACATAACATTACTCAAGTCAACTACGTTTGCACCAGTTGAAGAACGACTGTTACTGCTTATTGAATAGGAAAAAAGGTAAAATAACTAAAAGCTCTGAAAGGACCTTAACCAGAGCGGTGGAGAAAAGCATTTTCAGTAAATTTGAAGATATTTTATCACCAGCGCTTTCTTCCTACTTATCGTTCTCTTAGTCCCATAAGGCAGAATCTTCTTTTATAGGTCTTCCGGGCTATTGTGTATCTAATGAATTTGTTATCCAGTACAGGGGCGTGCCATGGAGGAGAGAAATCAGTTCTATATATATTAGGCATTAACGGCCCATACAGGGCCTTAATCCTAGCTTCTCAAAGCATTTGCTTGTACGAAGTGGATGGGACTTACAATTTTAAGCCGAATCCGAACGGCAAATTTGAGAAGCTTCTCATGACAATTGTTACACTTGGATGTTTGTCAGACGTTCGCAAGAGGTGGGACAGTGAAAAAAAACGTTAAGGCCATTAGATTAGTAGTTCAAGACTCTAACATCTGCGCCACTGCGCCTACCAGATAACAGTTCTATGCAATTTTACTATTCAAGTGACTCTAGCGACACATTCATAATCTTGAAACTCTACCGCTCTCTCTTATACTAATTTTATGCATGGTGGAGTTTTCAATCAAATATATTATTATTTTTGTGTAAAGCTCTCGCTCTATTCAGCTCGTAGAGACGTAGAGGGCCTTACCGAAAAGCGTCTACCTGTACTTTAGCCTAAAAACTCTACCGTTGTGTTGAGTGTAAAGCTCGGAACTTTCTCTCTACCGAGTGTTTACACTTCTCTATTGAGATTTTTCTCTAGCTCTACGTGTACACTGTAAACAATGCTTTAAGAGTCTCGGTTGTTATAGATTTTGTTTATTTTTTTAAATTTTATCTAAAGAAGAAACAATCAATCATACAAATAAAAGTAGGACAACGAAATGGTTCGTTGGTGCTTCTAATGTATAAACTTTGATTAACGTTGTCGTTTCTGACTCAGAAATACATGACTCTTCCCTATCACCATTATGCTTGTCGTTTTACCCAATCTCGACTTTGATATATATTCTGTAAGACGAATCTAATTAACGAATGATAGAATTTATACATTATCATTGATTTGTTCCTATCACATTAAGAATTATGACTCCTGAAATTGCAATGGGGCCTATTATGAGATAGTCTTTATATTAATTTATGTTTTTCTAGTTGCTTCTGCAGTGATGTCAGGAGGACTTTTCGGCATTGCAGGACTCTTCCCATCTGAGTACATGACAGCGGTTGTCAGTGGACAAGCACTAGGTGGCATTTTTACCGCACTCGCATTTATCCTCGCGCTCACATTCGGAGCATCAGCCAAGACAACAGCATTTGTATATTTTTCAATTGGAATCTTCATTATCGTACTTTCAACTGTTACGTACATCATAATGGCACGCCAAAAGTTTTTCAAATACTACATACATGGAAACGTTGCCTTGGCATCAAGTTCACCTAAGTTCGGGCTTGTTTTGGAGCCAAATTTTAGAGAAATCTTTGGCAAAACTTACTTGTACAGCATTTGCATATGTTTACTGTTTGCAGTTACTCTTTCAGTTTTCCCAGCAGTTACAGTGCTTATGGAATCAGAAAACGCTGGACATGGAAATAAGTGGAGTGGTAGGCATACTAATTGCTTTCATATGCTCAGAATTTATATGTTTTTTTTTTAATCTTTTAGACATTTACTTTATGCCGGTTGTAAATTACCTGTGTTTCAACTCTGGTGACTATTTAGGTCGCATTTTTGCTGGATTGATAGAAAAAGTATGACAAACTCATTTAATGCATATAGATTTCCTGTTGTTATATTTTGATTTTCAGCCCCGAAATAATCCACATTTGATATTTCTGATGACTATTACGCGTTTTTTCTTCATTCCATTGTTTATGATGTCGAACACTAAATTGCATTATTATCTGCCAACTCTTATCCACTCTGATCTCGTATTTATTGGACTGATAATTGCATTTGCTATGAGTAATGGATATCTGGCAAATATTATTCTTATGATGGCGCCAAAGTAAGTAGATATTTATATACATGATAAAGACACAGTATCTGTGTCAATTCTTCTTTGGCTAACTCCCTTCACAGTTCAAATATAATAATGAATTCTATGAGCACAGAACTGCTAGTGCGGCTATCCTCCTCAAAACAACGTTCCAATGGTCCGAGAATGAAATCGGTCGCGCATCTTTTCTGAAAAAATTTAGAATCCTCCCTAGTAACATAGACTACACCACCCCTCAGACCCTTTTTGACAAAAACTTCAAGGTCAAGATCCCTCCCAGAACATTCTGGGAAGGGCCGCCCGTCGAAAATAAATCCATCCATTTTTATACCGATGGATCCAAAACCGACGAGGGGGTAGGAGGTGGTGTGTTCTCTGACAGGCTGAATCTCAGCCTCTCCTTTCGACTCCCTGATCAATCATCTTGGCTATCAAAGAAGTCCTGTCGTGGCTGAGGAAGAACGTGATATCCGTTACGGACATCTGGATCTTCTCAGATAGTCAAGCTGCATTAAAATCCCTGGATTCTGGGTCCACAAACTCTATCGTAGTCCGTGACTGTCGATCATCTCTAGTGGAGATGGCGAAGCATTTTAACATCCACCAAGGCTGGGTGCCAGGACATACAGACATTCCAGGGAACTGTAGGGCGGAGGAACTCGCCAGAAAAGGAACCACACTGCCCCTTTTACCTGATAAAGGTTCACTAGGCATCCCAATCGCTACATGCAAACTCATGTTTATGAGACAGACCATTGAGAATTGCAACCTTAGGTGGACAAGTGGCAACACATTGTCTAGCGACAAAGCAGATTTGGCCAAAGCTGGATCTGAAACGCTCTAAGTGTTTGATATCTCTAAACAGACTTCACATTCGTGCTATAATTGGTGTGATCACCGGACACTGTCTCATAGGTAGACATGCACCAAGGCTTGGCGTCCACACAAATGACTTCTGCAGAAGCTGTATGGACGAGGAAGAGGAGGAGACAACTCTCCACCTTCTCTGTACGTGTCCTGCTCTCTCTCAAAGATGTAAACTCCATTTAGGATCCTTCTTTTACAATGATCTTAATGATCTCATTAACACCGACATAAAAAGTCTGTCAAGCTTCATCAAAAGCTCCAACTGGTTCAACGAGTAGGAGGATGATACATCCGTGTGGTATCACAATGGGCCTCTCATTGGCCTAAGTGTGTCGGCCTCAGCCGACTGCCACTACAACTACAACAAATCATTAGGTCAGCTAGTGATCGATTAGTAGTGCACAGTAGTGCTTGGTCTGAAAACATATATCCCTCCCGCAACCCTATGTCCGACCACTCCGAACTTGATATTGTTTATGGTTTCCAACGCCATCGAGTTAAAGGATGAAACTGGTATCTTAAGTCGCTCTCTCTAGCAATTTACTAGTCGGGCAAACCATTACCTGCCCGAACAATGCATATAACCACTTTCTAGATCGAGATAATACTACTGCTAAAATAGTATCATCTCTGTTAACTCTAAAGTTTCATTTGAACTGCGATTTTTTTTCTTTTACTCGACGAGGTAGATGATACTACGGCCGGCTCCTGTACCATCTCCTTTTTATAAAGCTATTTTTCTCACCACGAATTAATAATTTCGATGATAACAATTGGTGTGAAATCGAATCAAAAATGATTTTATCGATGTTTCTTTCATTCGTGTTGCTGTTTGATTCGAAAAAGTAAGCTGACAAAGGCGCCTGTCAGGCAACTAGCACCAACCCTTAGCGGAGCAACGCAGTTCCATTTAACTACCGAACTGATTAAACTCAAATGAGGCAATCGTTGGTATTGTCCTGAGAGTGTTTCTGTGAAGTTTGGTCAAAATCTACCAAGGCCTTGCAAGTTGGTTAAATAAAACATTTATTTCGTTTTGTTAAGAGCATCAAGCAAGCCGGGTACCCGATTTAGACAATAATTATAAAGTCTACTCGAACATGTTAACCATTACTTCATTAATATAATTCTTGGGCACTTGCGAAGCCGGGCGGGTGCAGCTTGTTCTGAAATAAAAATAATTTCTTTACTTACCCTTCAAACCGCATTCTTTTTCCATTTCCTCCCAAGATGTTCTAATTTTTATTTTATTGTGGTAACCTGAATACACAAATATTGGTTTCAATAAACTTGTCCATCTTGTACGAGCAATTCGCTAAGCTGATTCAAAATATTTTGACTTTAGTTTCTCGTTGCTCGCAGTCGCTGCAGTCCCTCATATGTACGCATGTAATTGATCGCTAGCAGCGAATCGCATCGCGTAGGGCGACGCGAACACGCATAGAAATAATATATGTGTTCTCTTACTTTTTCAAGTAACTATAAGCTACTCAAAGTTACTAAAAACACACAAATTTTGTCAAAGAGAGAGGCTACGAGAGAACAAATAATCTGTAACACTAACCTAGGCTTCTGAGCAGACAGGTATCCAGCCTTCATTGGCCCACAACCCCCATAGAATAATGTTCGTCTGTTCACAATCGTGATATTCGTGATATGACAGAGTTTCTACATCTACTGCTTACCGAATTTCCGCATGGTCTGGCTTCATACAGACTTTCGTAGAAGCTGGTCGACGGTCCCAAAACCAGCAAAGCAAACTCTCCGCCCACATTCAAAAGAAAAACCTTGACATCCCAAGTTGGTCTCGTCACTTGTATCAGTCCCATTAACTGGTATCTAAAATTTATCAATGTAAGTAGCTCCAGCCTTAAAGAGTGCTGCATTAAGGCAAACGAAACGGCATCGCATTTCTTCAGCAAATGGCCGGCTTTTGCCAGAACCAGGTTTGATATCCTAGACAAACACTTCTTCCGTGAAGATGAGATTAAGCTCGCTATAAAGTAGCAAACAGGTAGCTGTGTTGAATTACCATTGACCATAAATTCTTAGGACTTGTTTTCGGACGGTTTCAACTCAAATACAATTCGTGTAAATTCAGTGTGGCATCATTGACATCATGATGCTTTTAGCAACACATCAGCATTAACTGTGCATCGCATCAGCATCGCAAATAACTGGTGGCGCCACATCACTGCACGAATGTTCGACGTTGCACGACGATACAATGTTCGAGAGCATTCAAACAATCCATCTTGGGGTTCTTGCGATCAACTCGGCTTGGTTTAATCTGTGGTGCACAAGTCTAAAATGAGTTTAAGTGTTATTTAATTTTACCATTTCTTGCATAGATGCCGAAAATCACCTGAATTCGCGTTTGTTGAAAGAGACGACGCAATACCGGTTTTCCGAAATTCTATATCTTTTAACTGTCACAGGTTCGTTTGACTCTGAGTGTCAGCCACTGTTTCTTATCAAAATGTATCGGCCACAGCAGTAATGCTGACTAAACTTTTCCAGTGATAGTTTTGGTTTATTTTATTAATTATTTATGTACAACATTTTTTATTATTATATATTATACACTATCACATTTTTTCTTCAGATCCGTTATGCAACATGAAAAGGAGATGGCTTCGGCGATAATGGCGGCATCTTTTAGTTTTGGACTTGCGATGGGTGCTATTGTTAGTATGGCATTGGTGCAGCTCTTGTAGCCTAAATCAAGAGCATAATAAACCTGACATGTTCATAGACTTTAATTATTTAAACGAACAAAAGACAACGTCATAGACGATTTTACACATGTATATTTTTAATAAAATTTAACGATGTACTAGAGATATTATGATATATTTCTACTTATTAAATTAAATTAATGAACTTGAATCTTATTTGTTTCTTTAATATTCATTAATAGTTTTTGAACAAATTTATAACGTTTGTATTTAATTTAACACCAAAATGTTGTTAGTTTGGATGCTATAACAAAATTAGAAAACAGTGATTTATCAACATGTATTTTTGATTTCTCTGTTAACAAAGGTATTTCATATGAAAGATTCATCATTTTTGGTAGAGTCCTCCATACATTAATGGAATTCACTACTTGAAAAACAAGTAGTCATCAACATAAGTAATCTCATAGCTAAAATCAATCATATTCATCAAAATTTAGTTTCTATAAATAGTAATTTGCAGTTACAAAAAGTATTGCTTTAGGGTAGATATCGAGTCAATTTCTCTGCTTACGCTTTCTGGTCTTATTTTTATTATTTTTTTTAATCTTGGTATGTATAAGTACATATTTGCAGAAAACGTAGGGAAAGGATTTAAGTATTTCATCTACAACGTTAGTTTTAAATTTTCATTTCTTTTTTGTTTTTTTCCGATAATAAAAGGCACGAAGGAACTAAAAGTTTTCATTACAATCTAGAAAGTGTATTTGTTAGGGTTCCATTCTTGAGAGAAATACATTCAAATTAATAGTTTGATCTAATCCTTATCATATTTACATTTAAGAACATTGGAATTGCATGCAAAATTCAAAACAACAACAATTTGTACGAAAAATTAACAATATATAGAAGGTAGTATTTAAGTTTTGAAAAGAAAGCACTTAACAATCATCGGAATATTTAATAGCGTGCTAATAACAAAAGAATTGAAATGAAAAAAAAAACAGCAATTTATTGTTGATGAGGTGTTTGGTGAAATCCAGCCAAAAAGTTTCCCAATACATAATGCTATAACATGCATTGATATTAATTCATGCTGATGTCACACATCATAAAGATTGTTGATTAGGTATTAGATAGCCGAAGAGAAAAACGACTAGCCGATGACCAGTGCGGGTTTGTCGTTCGTAAACCAAACACAGACGCAATCGAAAGTATAAGGATCATGATTGAAAAACATCTTGCTTCCTTAAAGGATTTTTAAAAGATGTTGTTTGTTTTTGAAAAGGCCTTCGATAGACCTGCATAATTATGTAGGAGTGAATAAAGACAACAATAAAATGCCCCGTTGGAATCACTGAGGAGTTCCTAATTAATTTATTTGATTATCTGCATGAACGAAAAGTGACTGACTTCAAAGTGGCTGACGACGGAGCCATCATAAACGAGAATCAAGCATCCCTGCAACGAGCATTGCACTGTGTAACAAACATTTTTTGTACGTTAATTTGTTGTACGTTTCTGCTTTCTTATTTCAAGCATAGTTTGAGTATTAATTCGTTCGAACTGTTAGCTTTGCGGATGTTTAAAATATAAGGACGGAGGATGTCTCTAAAACTATGTGCTTCACTTTCGTTTAGATTTGTTTAGTGAAAACATGGGGAGTATTATTAAGGAACTTGGTAAGAGGTTTCATCAAGACTTTGCTACAATAGAGAGACGATTACCAGTGCAACTACGTGTCGGGCCTCAGAAGAGCCAATTCCGTAGTTAACAATGGAAAAACAGGAAAATCTCTTCACTTTTGAATACATATAGAAAAGCCAATTTGTTTTGAATATGATAGATTATTTAAAATTGAGATACAATTTTGATTGCATTTTTTTTTATTTTTTTGTATGTACAAAAGTGCAAAAATGCTCAAAGATGCAACCTTTTTGAAAAAAGTCGGATAACATGTGCTGCCCGTTCTCTGCTCATTTCGACATATTCCAGACATTAAAATGAATGGAAAGGGGTTATGGCCCATTTACTCCAGATCATAATCTCTTCGTTAAAGAAGATAGCACATTTAGTCGTGCATTTGGTGAACCCTCTACTTACCATAACTTTCGCAAGTGTATTTATAAAAAAAGGGCCATAGTATATCTATACAATACTTCAAGTATAATATTCGGCTTTTCATGACTTATTCGGTGACAGAAACCCATTAAGTAACAATTTAGATTATCATTAAACCAGGGGCTTATTATAATAGGCGTCTTTACCGACAGACGTCATAATCGCCATGTCTATGTAAATTCTATGAATTTTGTTAATTAATCTATTAGATGTAAATAAAGAATTTGATGAAATGAAATGAAATAGGCGTCTTTACAAATAAACAATTGAAAAAAATTATACAAATCTATATAAAATTATTTGTTTGAAATATTTTAAACAAAAGAGCCAAACCTTCCTTTAATAGCTGAGTACGTCAACGAATTTTCTGCTCTGGACAATGAAAACAATATTATACTTATATCTGTCACACAAACTGCCCGTTGAGTTGTTATCAAAAATAAATCGTTTGTTGTGAGAAAAATATCGAAAAATCGATTAAGAATGATATTGTTTTTCTATATGTACCAAACACCTTATTTAAATTAAAATGTATCCAAAGCAGTTGCTTTGGTGTTGAAGTTCTACGGATACTAGAGGACATACGGTTAACAAAAGAACACCTATATTTACATATATTAGACATTTATAGACACATAATTTAAAACGACACCGATTAATGCAACATACATTCAAAAAACGATTATTATGTTTACAAGCACTTTACAACATCTAAGGTGGTTTTGCCGTCCAGACAACTGTATTGATAGATTTATACTTTTCTGTCTTAAGAAATGCGCATTTGCATGAATGTTATTCAAATGTGCATATAAATGTAATTAATAGGGCAATCAGAATCAGCGCTGCAAAAGAATTACAAATAACAAATTTATCTGGAGTACTTGATGCTTTTATTCAGTTTGCATATTTAAAAATTTGAATTTGTATTAATCCAATCAATATACGCCGACGTATGGGTATACACGGATGGTTGGTTTTTCGCCCCACAAGGCACATATCCCCAAGAGACAATGCCAACTAGTTGAGCTTTGCCTCCCTTGATATACTGAACTAATGGGCCACCAGAATCTCCGTTGCAGGCGGAAATACTGGTGTCATTTTCTCTATTAGAATTCGAACATACGTTTGTGGGGTGAATTGGTGCTCCATATGGTAAATTGTCCTTACATTTGGTATATTCAATGATGAAGGTATCAACGGTTTGTAAAATATTTGGCAATGAATTTCCAGTGTTTATTCGGCCCCAGCCGAAAAGGGTGCCCTCTCCAGAGTGGGTCTTACCTGCAGGAGGTAGCTGAATTTTGTTTACAGTTGAACTGAACATGAATGGTGGATCAATCCTGATGAGACCAATATCATACGGGCCAACTCCGCCCCCATATGATTCGTGTTTTTTCGATTCACTCAGAAGAGCATGTCGTACTGTCGCTCCCGTTTCATTGCGACGGTTATGCAATCCAGCTACTACATCGAATTTCTTGTTTACGAGACAGTGAGCTGCGGTAAGTACTAAATTTGCACTTATTATGGAACCAGCACAGAAGTGGGAGTTGGTCTTCAGTGAAACGATATACGGTGCTGAATGAGGATCTGCTTCTTGCCCATTGATAATGTAACCCGTTGGAAAACTTAATTTCGAAGTTGGCAAGCAGTTGACAACCGACAAAGCAAAATACGTTATTAGCAACGAAACAATATACATTCTGAATGGAGTTAAGTATACTAAATAATCTATTGAAGCAGTCGCACCGTTATATACAAAATGTTTTTCAACATTAACAATAGGTATCGCGAATGATTGTGCTTTAGATTGGTTATCACCAAATGGAATTAGTTTCTTAAGTGGTAATAGTCTGCTCTTTCTTGATTTACATTGCTGTATCCGATTGTTTAAGCCTCAAGTGGGATTTCCAAAGAATATGGAATCTAGGTTAACACTAATTAATATGGATTATAAGAGTAGAACGTTTAACTGATATAGCGTTTTAAATTGATTGTCGCCAATTTGTTCTTTATCGAATCTAAACTTTCTACAACTACACATTTTCGTTACTAAGTTATTTTATTTGGTTTATTTTAAGGTATTAAAACCGAATGCTTTTTCTATTTACTAAGAAACTATGTATTTCATTTTTTTATAACAAATTCTTGTGCTCGTAATAGACAGGTTAAGCCGACATATAACTTATTTTTATTTATATCAATAATAAAAATATTTTATATTCCAACATGCAATAGTCTTTCGTGTTCTGTTTTCAAACCAAATATTTAAATTATCCTGCTAAGTCTTATTAGAACAAATTTAAATGTTAATACACACAGAAGATAAAAAAACTACGTAGAATGTTAAGAAAAAAAACTGAAATATAATATTGTTCATCTACATTTTGTTATTGTTAGCAGATGAATAAATAAAGTTCGGATTGATTTAAGAAAGTAAAAAGTATTTATTCAGAATAATAAGAAAGACGCAAAAACAACCACACCGTGTTTGGAGAAAGAAAGAAGACAATCAACAAGTGTGTGTGTTGTAAGCGAAGTAAGTTGTAAGTTGTACAAGAAAGGTCCGGTATTTAATGGGGTGTGTTCATTGTAAACCAACACTCCTCCTCAATGAACAATCGCCTAACTCCCATCAAGTTTGAGCAGCTTCGAATGACAAGCGGCCCCAAATAACAAAGACAACAAGTACTCGCCCGAAGATGAAGTAAAACTTCGAAACGCGTAGCGAAAAGAAAAACAAAATTAAAAAGTTGTGACATTTAAAAAGTAAATAAAAATTTTAAGTACAATTAAAGATAATCTTTTATTCAAAAAAAAAAAAAAAAAAAAAAAAAAAAAGCTTACAGAAGCTCCTTTGTTTGATCGGTCCCAGAGGTTTGGTGAAAATGTCTGCCATCATCTCGTTTGTTGAACAATATTTCAATTCGATCTCATTATTTGCACAGAGATCTTGAACAAAACGCTCCTTAGTTTCTATGTGCTTTGATCGCCTACTGATACGTTCAGTATTAACAAATGCTATGCAGCTCTGGTTGTCCTCGTTGATCAATGTCGGTTCGCGCTGAATCTCGCCAAAATCTCGCAGTAGTTTTCGTAGCCATATTACCTCTTGACAGGCGTCACTGAGGGCCACGTACTCAGCTTCCATCGATGAAAGTGTAACGCATTCTTGTCGTCGACTAGCCCACGAAATTGGAGACTCTCCAAATAAAAACACGTATCCAGACGTTGATCTCCTAGTAGCTTGATCACCAGCCCAGTCTGCATCCGAATAACCAACTAGTTTCCACTCCTCAGCACCGCCGATGCATATTTTGTAGTCGATAGTCCCTTTTAGGTAACGTAAGATCCTTTTTGCAGCAATCCAATCAGCTTCCGTAGGATTTTGAAATTTTCTGCCTAAAATAGCAGTGCTTGCCGATATGTCAGGTCTAGCATTCACAGACAAATACAACAATGCGCCGACTAGACTTCGATATATTGTGCTGCTGTCTAATGAAGCGGTCTTATCTTCAGCTTTCATATAACCAGGGTCCATCGGTGAGTTAGAAACCTTAGCGTTCTCCATACCAAAACTTTTAAGTAGCCTTTTAATGTAATTTTTCAGATGTATTTCAAAAACGTTGTCCTTTCGATATATTTCCATTCCCAGAAAATACCGCACTTCTCCCAGGTTGACTATTTCGAATTTTCTTTGAAGTTCGTTATAAATCGTAATAATCTCACCTTCATCCATGCTTCCCACCAGCAAGTCATCTACATAAACAAGTAGAAATACCTTCTTGCCTCCGGTATCTTTGATGTACAAACATGGATCCGCAGCCGATGCCTTAAAATGCAGCTTCAACAAAAAATTATGTAATGTCTGGTTCCAGCAGCGTGCCGATTGCTTAAGTCCATAAATACTCTTATTTAATCGGCAGACTAACCCATCTTATCCGGAAATTTCATAGCCAGGTGGTTGTCTCATAAAAATCTCCTCTTCGACAACTCCATGAAGATAGGCAGTTTTGACGTCGAAATGTTTAACCAGCATTCCATGCTTTGCAGCAACAGCCAAAAAAGTTCTTAGAGTTGTTAATTTCGTGACAGGAGCAAAGACTTCGTCGTAATCTACACCATACTTTTGCGTGTATCCTTGCGCGACAATTCGGGCCTTATGCCTTGTGATTTCGTTCTGCTCGTTTCTTTTTATTTTATAGACCCATTTCGAGCCGACAACCTTTCTGCCTTCCGGAAGTTTTACGAGATCCCACGTATGATTACGTCGTTGTGACTTCATCTCCTCGTTCATTGCTTCTCTCCATTCAGGTACTTGAACTGCTTCCTTGTAGTCCTTCGGTTCATCCAAAACTAGAGGTGCACTGCCTACTACGTACTCATTAAGATGAATTGGTGGTACTCCACGAGTAGTTCGCTCGGAACGCCTTGTCGTAGTTCGCTCTTCCTCATCCTCGGATGGCAATTCTTCTTCAAATCCGAAAAATTCGTCCTCTCGCGAACTCTCGTCATCAACAGAAACATCAAAACTTTCCGTTGGAATCACTTCCCCTTCAGGGATAGAACGGATTTGAACTTCATCAGACACAATATCCATATTAGAGTCTGGAACACCGATATCAGCTGTCCGTGTTTCACTTTCTAGGAAATGAGCATCTCGACTGATGGTAATCTTCATAGTTGAACGATCAAGAAAACGATACCCTTTATGTTGATCAGAGTATCCGACAAATATTAGCTTGTTAGCTTTGCAGTCCAGTTTATCACGTCTAACATCCGGTATATGCACATAAGCTTCGCAGCCAAACCTCCGTATATGCTTCAGAGATGGTTTCCTCTTATACCAGAGTTCAAACGGAGTTTTATCCACTGACTTTGATGGCAAACGATTTTGAATATAAGTTGCCGTAAGCACAGCTTCACCCCAATATCGTTTCTCCAACCCAGCGTCTATTAACATGCACTTTGTCATTTCGATGAGAGATCTGTTTTTGCGTTCAGCAACACCGTTTTGTTGGGGAGAATATGCAGTAGTGAACTGCGGCTTGATACCTTCAGCAATGTAAAAATCTCGTAGATTATTATTGTCGTATTCTCCTTCTCCATCAGATCGTATGACGACTGGTTTTCGTCCAAACTGATTTTGAACTTGACGAACGTACTGTTTTATTCTCTCTGCTGCTTCCCATTTGTGTTTCAATAGATAAACCACTGTATAACGGCTAAAATCATCTATCATAGTCATCAGGTACCTATTTCCAGCTGGTGTTGGTGCTCTCATAGGGCCACATAAATCGGTATGTACTATATCCAATAATTTGTTCGATTTTTGATGAACTATTCCAGGAAATGGTGTTCGAGTAAGTTTTCCTTTTAAACAGCACTCGCAAACAACTTGCAGCCCACAGTTTCGTACATCTAATCCAGAAACCAACTGTTCCTTCATCATCCGCTCTAACACCGCAGTATCTCGATGACCCAAACGTCTATGCCATTGATGTTGACAATTGACATGATGTTTTCCTTCTAAAGCTTTTGATGACTGTTCCAGAACTTGAAGATGGTAAAGATTTCCACATCGATTACCCAGTAAAACAACTTTTCCCTCAGAATTATTTATGCTACAGGTATATTTATCAAACCTAGCAGAAAAACCATTTTCGGCCAGCTTGCTCACTGACATTAGACTTCCTCCTAAATCCGGCACAAATAAAACATCTTGAAGTGTGACTCTGACACGTCTTTTATTGTCGTCAACGCCAACAATTACACCTTCTCCGCGACCAGCTGATGATATTTGTTTTCCGTCAGCCAAAACAATGCTTGCACCGTCAGATTCATTTAAGGAATTGAAAAAATGTTTATCATTTGTCATGTGCGAACTCGCACCACTGTCGATTAACCAAAGCCCTGGTTTATCACGACCTGCAGCAAACGCTATATTTGTTTCCTCTGTGACCTTTGTACTAGGATTTCTTTTTCTTCCACTGCCCCTTTTGTTTGCCAAATAAGAACGACAACTTGAACGTAGATGTCCCGGCTTTTTGCAATGGAAACAAGTTCTAGTTTCCACACTGCGATTCGATTCGGTTTTCATTGCCTTTTCCTGCTTAAAAGACTCACCAGCCCGCTCCAGCCTTCGATGGTACTCGTCGATTAATTTTGACTTGATGAATTCTAATGTCATGTCGTCATTCGAACGACTGTCTAGCGCCGAAACCAAATGCTCAAATGAATCTGGCAGGCTTTGCAAGATCAAACAGATTTTTGTGTCTTTATCAAACACATGTCCAGCAGCAGCCAAACGATCGAATAACTCCTCGACATCAAACAGATGCTTCTCAACATTTCCTCCTTCTTGTAATCTTGTTGAGCACAACTTCTTGAGAAGTGACACACGAACAGATCTCGAAATTTTTTCGTGAGTATTCTGAAGTGTAGTCCAGACATCTTTTGCATGTCGACAGTTCTTCACCAAAGGCAATTGGTTATCGCTGAGAAAAAGAATAATTGTACCTTTCGCCTTCCTGTCTTCCTTCCTCCACACATCTGTCCTCGAATTTTCGTCTGGGAGATCATCCTCAACTACTTTCCATAGATCTTCTCGAGACAGGAAACTTTCCACTCTAAATTTCCAAACTGTCCAATTTGTATTATTTAATTTCGGGATTGAAAATTTTTCATCCGCCATTTTCCAAAACACGATTAACAAAGTTTCCACACAAAAAACTTCTTCGCATATACAGCGGAACAACAGGTTTTTAAAATGTCTTTAAAATACTCTAATCCACTTTTAACTTTTACTACTGGGCCCATAACCCTGTTAGCAGATGAATAAATAAAGTTCGGATTGATTTAAGAAAGTAAAAAGTATTTATTCAGAATAATAAGAAAGACGCAAAAACAACCACACCGTGTTTGGAGAAAGAAAGAAGACAATCAACAAGTGTGTGTGTTGTAAGCGAAGTAAGTTGTAAGTTGTACAAGAAAGGTCCGGTATTTAATGGGGTGTGTTCATTGTAAACCAACAGTTATCACATCTACTTTAAGTTAATACATTAGAAACCATTTTAATAACATTTAATCTCCTATTCATTTGCCTTACGTAAGTACTAAGATTTATTTTATAACACTAAAGGACTTTTTTAGTATTTAATTCCAGTATGTAGCTTTATAATAGCCGTGTTTTATTATCGTCAATGATCTATACAGACCATCAAATTATATGCTGTATAAATAATACACATGATTTTGCTGTTCATAAAGATCGCATTTTATGATCTATGAAAAAATGTTCACTATTTCCCTGTATTGCTTTGCTTTTTGAAATTATTTCAATTTTGGTATGGCAACATGAATTCAAGAATAAAATGACCAGCTATTGGCACCTAAGACCCCTAGTGTGAAATAGTGAGAACTATTTTCTAGATCATAAAATCATCGCCCCAAAATTGGTTCGCCGTATACGCCAAAATTCACTAGGTATGCAGCTTGTGTGTGCGGGGGCGCTCTTTTCAAATAAGCTATCAGTTTTATTCTATGTATTTCCATTGCTTAGCTAATCAGAATGGTTTTGACGTATATCCAACAAAGGCATCAAGTTCAAATATCGTTTTGCCATAAACTACAAATTTTGGGATATACGGCTTATTTCAAGAATTGCGACTAATAAACCGTTCAAAACAACTTGACTCGAACGGTCCGAAGTCAGTTTCTAAATCATTGAAGAAGAGTTTCATTAATTTCAAATACACACATGCCAAATTCTGTCAGACTTTAGAAAAATCAAGGGCACCGTTCTTACTTTCACCACCATTTTGAAGAAATAGTTTTCACTTTTCGGAAATAAGTCTTTAAATCACAATGGAACTGTAGCTGCGAAAACCGTTAGGTTAGGTTAGGTTTAGGTGGCTGTCGGCAGAAGCCTACACACTTAGACCAATTTTAGGTCCATTGTGATACAACGTATGTATTATCTACCTCAACTCTGTAGATGGGACTGGCCAACGACACGCGGTTGTTCTCAAACGGTCCCCCATCTACGTACTAACCGCGCCCAACGTCGTTTAATTACAGTGATCTGACGAGAACCGATTAACTCGACGTGGTATGGTCGTTGGTTAAACCGTTGCGAAAACCGTACTAGCAATTATTAATGAGGGTAAATTCGGACGCGCATCTATGCACAATCTCCGTGCCACACGTTCATTAATGCAAACATTTTGCATCATTCGCAGAGTTGCAGAAAAGTAATATTAACTAATAACTAAAAAGCTACAACAAAATTAGCTGTAGTTTCTTTGAACGTACATAACTAAACCATAATTGAAGTTGTAGTTGCAACAAATTATGGAACTAAATTAGTTATGAGTTGCGAAGTGTAACTTAACGTTTGTGAAAAATTAGTTGCCAGACGGTAACTAAAAATAATTAGCCTTAGTTTTAGCTTTTTAGCTATCGAATAAACACGATTAATAATACTATTTTAATACTATAACTATTTTCCAACAATTTCATCCTAAAGGCTTATAGGAGCAATTATTTAATTTCGTTATACATTTTCAGGTCTTAACTATGTTTAATTTTGAGATTATTATGTCCTTAGGAAACACTAGGAAATTGTGTGGAAGTAGATTTTTCTTCGATAAGTTTTGAATAATTAAGGTTATACAGCTTGAAGTTTGTTGTACATCAGTTGAAGGTTTGAGGAAAAATATCGATTTGTACTGTGGTAACCGATGGCCGATTTAAGAATGTCGCTTTTAGTTGTCATTTGGTTATTTTACCAAGAGATAAGATCCTTAAAACCCGAACAAAGCTTATTTTTCCAAAAACTCCTAGAAAACCGCTCATTATATCTGTGTTCAATGTTTCTTTGGCTAAGTGGTCCATGGAACAACAAAAAGGGACCCTAAAACTGGAAACAGGTACTATCAACGTACATCAACATACAATAGGTGACGCACGAGTAAGAAGAATACTTCCAGAAAATTTTTAAAGACCAACACATGCAGTGTGGCAAGAGGTTGAAAAAAAATCTACTATGTTGGAAGTCAGTGCAGCAGTTTGGTTACTGACAAATCAATAAAACAAAACACTCAAAAACCTTAGTAAACAATTAAAACGAGTAAGCAACAGTGACATAAATATTAATTAATATTACATTTACTTTGTACTTTGTGCAGGTATTGGCACTTGCGCTAAAATTCTGACATAAAACCAGTGACGTACAATAGGTGGCGCTCTAGTCGTGTCGGATAATTATTCGTCTTATATGCGTTCTAGCATCGTTCATGTAATAACTTTAAAACGTTGTACAGTTTTTGTTGGCATTTGGGCGAAAGTTTCTGACATAGTCCCATCAACGCAATTATGATGAAGACTTCAAAGAGAAGAGGGGAGGGGAAAATAATAAAGAAAATCAATAAATGAGTATATTCTATTCTAATACGTTGGAAGGCCTATGTAGCAGTTAGGTTAACAAAATGGTTTTTTATTTACTTTGCACGTGTAAATGTGCCTGTTTTGTACATGTGTAGCTAACTAATTCAAAAAGAATAACAAACAAATTTAAAGAGGCATTGCAGCGCATGCTGGTCATAAGCTGGTAGTATATAGATTTTAAAAAATTAAAATATAAAAAACTAGTTCCAGTTATCGTAGTTTTTCATACCAAGTTAGTCAAATGAAAACATAAGCTAGTTTGTTTATAAATTATTTTTATTCAGGCGAATTACAATTTTTTAAAATAAATATCAAATGTTAACAATTTTTTTTAGTTTCACAACTAAACAAAAATAAAATAAATCTAAATAAATAAATGAACAAAAGATCCATCCAAACAGTTTAAAATCTACAAAAAAAAACATTTAAAACTAATTAAAGGTATTCCCTAAAAGATTAAATACTTAATACAACAAGGTAGCTGTTAAGTAGAAAATAAAAAGGGGATTTCAAAGGCTTATAGGCACCATTTTTAAAATGCTCGGCACTTCTATTTTATCTACACACATAAACTACCCATTTCACTGAGATTCTTTTTGGACTAGGATCCTAAAGTGTTTCTTTGCCGTTTCGCTATTAAACATTTTGGTGTTAAGGAAGCAAGAAGCGATTACCTTAAAGGATGATGCACTTAAAAGGATGATACACTTGAGTATGTGTGTGTATTTATGCAGTTATGTTTATAATATAAAAGACTAGCATTGGGTATTATATAAAAAAATTAAGACAATTTTTTTGTAATGATAGATTCGTTTTGATTTGAATCAGAGAGTGGAGTGATCTAATTTTGTTTGTATCAGTGATAAAACATTCAATCAAATCTACCACTAGTTAGTAGCTTGTGGGTATTCCATCTACACATCATTTTTCGAGTGCTTTGTGTTTCAGATAAGCTGAACTTAATTTGTATGATTCCCCGTTTGTTTACGCACACTTAAATTTAAGTTAGTACTACATACTTTTATTTGCTTTTAGTTGCTTGTGTGTTTTAGACTTGCATGCTAAATCGAGAGTAAAAAATACTGTTTTCGTTCACAATAATTTCAAAATTGCTGGAAGGTGAGGTTCTTTTTGATCGAGTTTTTTTACAATTCCATAAGAAGTGTTGTGTTATTAGCCGCAGCTGTAGTTCCGGAAGCGACATCTAATGAAATGTTATTTGCCATCGAGCTTGTTGAGGTGTGGTGAAAGAGTACTAAGAAACCATAATTTGAAACGCAGTTTCGAGAATCCACTTCTTTTTCGAGTATATGACGTGCCTAAAGATAGAATGCTTAAAAGCCCAATTTAGTTTAAATAGCTAACTTACTTTTGCCTTATGTTCAGCAAGAGCATTTCTGACTAAATCATGCTGCTTCTGTAGTTCGTCCGTTCGCCGGTCATAAGTCTGCTTTAGACGCACTCGTTCTGCAACGCCCCTTTCTACCACAGAGCTGGCTACCTCTCTCTTCATTCTTAAAAGGGGGATACTTTTAAAAACGAAACAAGTGAAATATTTTATAACCTTACCTCACCAATTCATCACGGTCCCTGTGGACAGTGGCCAAATTCTTAACCTCATTTCGTCGCGCTTCTTGTAACTGATGCATAACTTCACTGGTGACCTTGTCCAGTGACGTCTTTAATTGCTTCATTTGATTCGATTGAGAGGTTTTCATAACTTTTTCTGCTGTCGAGTAAATGGCCTCGTGAAACTTCTCCTGTAGTTCTCGATAGCTCGCTGAATGTTCCCTACAGGAAGCCAATAACCGCTCAGATTGACTTCGCGCAATACCAGTCTTATCCCCATCTGTTGTGCTTTCTTCACTGCTTTCAGGGACCGCCGTCGCATCAAGCGGACAAGGAGGGACTTCGACGCTAGGATCGCTAGAGGAGAGACAACTTCTGTTTAAATTAACGAATGTGAAACTGCCTCTTTATTGAGGCAACCTCTACGACCGTTACTTACAGACTTTTACTACTTAATCTTTTCACCAATTTGTTAGTCATCGAGAACTTTGGTTTTTTTGTTCCATCCAAGGGACCGACCTTCTGAGCTACGATTTTAATCTTTTCCTTATCGTGTTTTTTTCGCAGAGATTCTAGCTTTTTCTCCATTTCAAGTCGTTTTTCACGTACCAACTTATGATCGAGAATTTTATCTAGTGGTTCTGCCACCACTGTATCCACATCAAACTGAACAGACTCAACCTGTCGAATGGAAGTGTTCACAGATTGATCCAGCGAATGTTGATGTTGAATTGATTGGATCGTTGTTGATGTACTTTCTGCATCAAAGTCTGATGGAATCTCAACGCTCATTGATGTGGCAGCTGTTATGCTTGTTCGATGCTTTGGGCTAATCGTGATTGATTCCACAGGCCGGAGTTCTTTTTTCTGACCTACTTGTACAAAAACGACTATGGGGGTCAGATTTGTGTACAAAGCCAAAGTTTTTGAACAGAGCATATTGGTGTTTTAAACACAAAACAAGGAATTCAAAAGGAACGACACCGAAAATAAAAAGAAATAAAATAAATGCAAAAACTGCAAAATAATAATAAACAGGTTTTATTATGAGTTTGTATGAGGTGCTCATTTTGGAATATGAAGTGGTACAATGTTCCACCTCAAATGAGGCACAGTACCTCATTTTGCTATCGCACTACAAAAGTACAAATGAGGCACAGTACCTCATCCTGCTATCGCACTACAAATGAGGCAATGAGTATGAGCTATGAGGTATTCACTATTCATTACTTTTACCTCACAGTCACAGTCGCAATACCCCAACTCAATTGAATTGTTACCTATATTGTATATCTTCCCTCAAAACTCAAATGAAAGTAGAAGAGAAAGATACGCTTTTTGGATCTCTTTGTGTAAATTTGATCAACTTAGGCCCCAGTTATAGCGACGTCAAATTTTTAAATGTATTTTTGGGGTTTAACTTACAATTTGCTAATAAAATAATTAACTAATTTCTTCGTATCAGAAACAATTTCGCTGTTACACTTCTCTGTCAATTTGACACAACTTGTACCCACGTTAACAATTTCAATTCAACATTCTTCAAAATTTTTCACATCGCCATTACTGAAGCTTAAAACAAAAATTTACATTCTACTCGAAATCAAACAATTTCAAAATCTTACATGAGTTTGTTATGTCATCTTCTTGCACAGGTTCCGTATCTTCGGTAAGCACTGCCAATTGTTTGTCTCTTTTCTCTAGTTCACTTTGGTATTTAATTGGATTGGCTAACGCCTCGGCAAAGTTCGATAGATCATCCGGAACATAATCCTTAACTACAATGCATAGGAACATTGACGCCAAGCCCATCGGCTGACCCACTTCAGTACGGAGATTAACATGACGATAACCAGGACATAGACCAATAACAGGAAGTACGCGGTGACCGATAAATTTCCCACTCTCCTCGAATGCAGCTATTCGTATACTTGCTAACTCTGGTAGGACAACCTGAAAACAAGGCGCGGCCATAAGATTATTTCATTTTATATAATTTGAATGCATATTTACTTTTTTAAAAACGAATGGATCTTCGTCGAATACTGGGTTAATACCATTATCACGCACAATTTTAGTTCGAAACTTTTTACGAACTGTATCAGCCGGAAGACCAAACATATCTACTTCAACATACGTGCCAACTCGTTTGTCTGTGAGAAATTGACCTGAAAGCACCGTTATTGAGACCGTTCCGGCAATGATGCCATCTACCTGCGAAAGTAAGAAAAGTTTTTTAAGATATAGGCAACAATTTAAATCACATTATATCAGCCTCATCATCTTAATAAAACTAACCCTGCAGTTCCATAAAAGAAAAAAAGATTTTTTTGGTTATTATGTTAGAGGTAGGTACTTCATTGCCTCTTCGAAAACTCTTGAATCTCTTCGGATTAAGGGAGTTCCAAAAAAAATCAAAATATGACTTTGTATTATGAGTTACGGCTGTAGTCATTCATGTAAATGGTTTGCATGTAGGTACATTATACACGCAGCTTTAACCGCATTCTGGTGTCAGATGGCACAATGGTTGCATATGACTTGCAACTCGTGTGAGCCACATGCGATATCTTGGGCGTATGGAACCCTTAACTCAACAGGATATTTATTCTAGATTACTGCTCTTGGATGCTCTTAACTCAACTAACTTACTATTGCATATAAAACAAATTTCAAATTTCCTCAGATAAAATGTATTCGAATGAATTTTGTGATTAGTTTCGTTTGTGTTTATGAACTTTTTGACTTGCTTAAGCTCATGCATTTCGCGATTACGTTATGTTCATGACTTTTATGAAAGTGAAGTTCCACTGATTGTATTTATTCAATACATATTATTCTCACCCAAAAACAATTCTACTGACGACATTTCATTCTAAAAATGTTGTTTTACAAACAAAAGCAGAGAACGAATCCTCAAAATTGATTTGTCAACGACAAATTTGGGATTGACTGAAAATTTGATAACTATCAATATTTTTGACAAGGACCCAATTTATGTAAAGAAGTGTTTAGTGTGATCAAAAATTCGCATGAAATTCACAGTTGATAAATAATTTTGATGATTGATCACGATCATACTGATCCATCTATTTTATTGATATCGGAAGCACTACAAGAAAGTGAGCCTTGCCGCTCCTAAAAACGCCCTAGCTAACTTTACCTAACTTAAAAACTAATTAGAAGTTACCTAAACTAACCTGCGAGGGCGGTGGAACGGGTAAACAGATTTTCTCAAATTTCGTATTTACATATAATAAAGGAAAACGAATCAGCAATTTTGAAAAATTGGGTGCAACAACCTATTTGTGGATTTACCACATTTTTTAGGGAGGACAAAACGTAATATATTTACCCAGAGTTTTTAAACAACCAAAAGTATGTATTTTCACGTTTATGGAATATGTGAAGATCGGAGACTGATTGATTCTGACCAATTTTTAGAAAAGAAAAATGCATAGCATATGAAAATCAGTCGGATGAGTGTCACCTTCAATTTGATCGTGCAACCGTGCCACTTTAGAGAAAATGTTCCATAATGGCACGATAGTGCCACATCGGCAACGCTGTGCATCGGCATCGAAATGTATTGATTGAAGCAGTATATAATCTACTATCGCGTTGTCAAGATTCCGAAGTGATTGTCCATCGTCCGCCTCGACAAAGTACGGATCGTATCGGTTGAATGTGGTAAGCCCAGCTGTTTGGTGGCTGACGCCTGACCAAATGTGAAATGACTTGAATCAAAATTGCGGCTCATTTCCTTTTCGACATTTTGCGTTAAAATTTCAATACACCGAAATTAATACATATACACGAGAAATGTATCAGGATGCGGAAACAATTGGCTCTACAAGCTCCGTACTTCAAAATACAGTTTGATAAAAATTGTAAATTACTGTAAATTGAAAAGGAATTGTTTCACTATACTTTATCCAACAAAAATTGTCAGTACAGGCCTTATGGAGGAGCTTTTTTTCTACCAGTAGTGCCTGTAGATACTCTCACGGCACTCAAACGCAAGAATTGCCACTGAAATAAACACCAAACCACTGTCATAGCAAGGAATTTTTGTTGTAATTTTCCTAAAATTCGCATAAAACCCACCACAACCAGTCTCCCACACAGCCCGAATGGGAATGAAAGAGCATCGTCTTGTGTTCGCTTGCTATTATCATCCACCGAAATAAGCAGTGTGTGTGACTGAAGCACATCAGAAGAGTATTACCATCTCCACAATGAAGCATATTATTAAGGGTTTTTCTATGGATTTTGTCAAAGAACTTTCGGTTTTGGTGTTTTTGAGCACTATTGCGAGTGTCAATCGACAATTGATAATTGACTATTTTCAATGTGTGCTATTGTGAACGAACGATTCTAAAGGATTTTGTCAATCGCAGTCAATTAAAAAAATGCGATTGACAAGAATATCAATGAAAATGATTCGTTCACAATAGCACACATTGAAAACAGTTAATTATCAATTGTCGATTGACAGTCGCAATGGGGGTGTTTGTTTTTCCGATGAATGACGCCTGTTTTGCCAATGAATACGGGAATTCCCAAAAGGAAGATCTCAAGTTAGGTAGGGATGCAATCACACAATGGGTTGCTTGAAATCGTTAAACGTTACAAAGCCAAGTATGAAACATACGTCGTGGATGAAATGGCTCAAAATGCGGGACATAAAGTGCTTCGCTTGCCGCCTTATCACTACCTTAATCCAATAGAATTGGTTTGGGCTCAAGTAAAAGGGTTTGTAGCAATCCAAAACAAGTCATTTAAAATAGCTGAAATAGGAAACTTACTAACGACAGCACTTACAAGGGTTGACAGGGAAAAATGGCATCGATGTGTCCAACACGTTGAACAGGTTGTTGACCCAAATAAGTGGTAAATGGACGTTTTTGCCGATGAAGCAGTTGAAAAGTTAAAAATAGACCTAAATAAGGAGAGCAGTCGCAGTAATTACTCATCGGATTAGTTGAGTAGTGCTATTAGAAATTAGTATTTTATGTTTTACAATATTTATAATGAATAATTTGGATTACAGTGATATATTTTTCGTTTTGATTTTTTTTTGTGGTACGAAATTTATATATGTATTTTGTTGGTCTACTGGAGATACCCTTAAAAAAACGCGCTAATTATCTTACCAGAAAAGGAAAAATATTAACCGAATTTATTTCGTTCCGCAATATTTTTATTATAATTGGAATATGGTAACCCTAATAGAATTGCTCTCTGAGTTATGACGAATTGTCATACATACTACGGTAACCCTGTGAGAGTTTTAAAGAGGGACCGATTTATGTAAGTCATTGCAACCAGACTGAGAAAAAACATCCTATCTTCTCTGTCATATCTTCTTGGACAAAGTATAGCTGACGGTTGATCAGCGTTTCCATGACCTTCGAAAAAAGGGACGTAAGTGCAATTGGTCGATAGGAGGAGGGAGAAAAAGATTCGATTTTTTGGTAAAGGCTGGACAACATCGCCTCTGAAAGAGCGCTGATGAGTAGGACTGATAGAAAAGCTTATGCAGTGGTTTTGCCAGCATAGAAGAACACCTCTTCAGAACGATTGGGGAAATACCATCAGGACCAGCGGATTTGTGTACTCCAAAATCTCGAAGTACTCTAGCCACTGTACAAGTGCGAAAGTGGATTGGTCCCATGGAGTATTCCACGCGCTCGAGTACAGGGGGAGATAAAGCACAATCTGGGAGCGTTGAGCTAGATGCAAAGTAAACAGCGAGCAGATTGGCTTTATCGTCGGGATAGATGACGAGGCCGATTTCTTGATGTTTTTGACAAACGACCAACAGTTTTTACTACCCGTCGGACTTTGTAGTATTGTTTGCCTCAGCTTTTGGTCGTAGGAGAATTTTACACGATTAATAAAGACATTTCTGGCTCGTTTGAACTTTTCCCGGTTTTATTCAGATGGGTTGGCCTTATAAGACCGAAAACTTACCTCTTTTAACCTGATAGCCTCTTTGCAGCTGCAGCAGAGTCACACCACGCGTTTACCTTGGGTTTGATACTTTTTATCCGGTTAAGGATAAAGCATTTCATACCTAATAAAATCATGTTTATTAACATATCAGCAGCAGCACCCACGTCACTGTCGAGGAAGCACAGCGACCAGTTAAAACCGTTTAGTTTTTCCCAATTGGCTTTCTCGTATTGCCATACGGTTCTTTTAGGAGTTTTTTCTATAACTATGTGGCCGGAGTACGAGAAATTCGCTGATATGACACAATAGTCTGACGAACCTAGAGGCGGTAATATGTTTATTTCGTATTTTTCAGGGCGAGAGGTGAGAAACAAGTCCAGTGTGTTGGCGGTTTGACTCAGCAAAAATCTCAACATACCTTCCTTCGAGTGTTGTCTGTCCAGAATGTAAGCCAATGTGAATTGTTTATATTTAAATCACCCGGAATGACAATTTCAGTACGAGGATGAAGTGTCACAATTCTTGTGATCGAAACAGACAGCGCATCCAACTCATTATAATTTGAATGTCTGTCCAAATTGGGACTTCTGTAAATAAAACAGTAGTGGATTATTTGCCTACGGACATGGAATTTTAGCCAAATGAAATTAAATTCTAGATTGGCACATTGGCCATATTGAGGCTGAAGTTGGTAGGCTACATCACTGCGTATATAATCGGCGAGACCGCGATTGGGAAAGAATAATGGCACAAAGTTGTACCCAGGTAGACTAAACTCTGTTAAATCAGAGCCAACGCTAACCTGGGTTTCATTGAGTGCCAAAACAGCTGGTTTGTTGTGGAAAGCGTGGGCGTATAAGGAAAAAAAAAATGTTTCCTCAAGCTACGAATGTTACCAACATCCATCACAAAATTCTAACACATTATAAAATACAAACATAAGATCTGCGTTAGATTTCCAAAAACTGACTTAAAAATAAATATCTGGAAAGTCAAAAAAGAACATCAATTTTATTCAAACGCAGTTAAAAGGAGTATTATTTGTTGTAAAATTAAAGTCTCTTGCGAATGTCTAACAAACATCCAAGAGTATCAATTGTCATGAGAAGCTTCTCAAATTTGCCGTTCGGATTCAGCTTAAAATTTCAGGTCCTTCCACTTCGCGCAAGCAAATGGTTGGAGAAGCTCGGTTTTAGGCCCTGTATGGGCCCCGTTAATGCACAACATTTTTTTTAAATTAAAGCCCTAAATGAAGTTTCTGTCGAAAGCATTAGCGGAGATATTTGTGTTCTCCGTAGATAATGCGCACATTGGCGATAGACCCTTGCAGTAAAACGATTTTTTTCTAAGATCATACCGAAGAATCATTTCCCAAAGTCTTGACATTTAACTTTGAAACACCCTGTATCATGAAACTAATGGAAGAGAAAGCAACGCGGGGCCCTTATACTTCTTCCAAATTGTGAGTCAAAGATCTGGCCATGGGTTTTTTAATTTCGCATCGAACCACCAACCAAATCGACCGTGCGAAACGCGATGGTCGATACGAGTCACACTATCGAGCATTCTAAATAAAACTTAACTTAAAGAGGTAGGTAGGTAGTTGCCTTGTTAGGAATGGCACGGAGGGTTGCCATGGGAAATATTATATTATTATTATTATCATATTATAAAAAAAAAACCATCGTATGCCTAATCGCTCCGCATATAGGGTCACCGCACACTTTGGTGTAAGGAATATCCATGTGGTTTAGTGCAATCATCTATTTAGGTAACTTTTTATTTATCGTTCTCTGGTGTGAACCTGCATGCTTCGAAGTAGGTCCAACGTAGGTTTGTTCTTATCATGGATTCAACGTCGATTTGTGTCACGGTCCCCAGCAACCTGTTGAAAGTCACAGGTTGGAACTCAAACTTAGCACAACCATGATTTTTGAAGGACGGAACTTGGTTTAATAATGTGCCTTTAATATATTTGTAATTATTTTCGAAATAACAACCCTTGTTTTTGTTTTTACAGTTTTTTTGTTAAGGTTATTTGTTACCTACAAAATCTTCGACTCACCGTACTTTCAGCAAAAGGATCTAGTCGTCTATCGGTCCGCCGCATGAATTCCGGCTTGAGTAAGTAACCCGTTCGATCATTATATTCAAAAATACCCAAATTCAACTGCATCGCCAAGTCCAGGGTCTGAAAGTTAAGAGCTACTAACTGACAACCCGCATTCCAAAAGAGCTATTAAATAAGAAATATATAATATCTGTTACCATTCTAGAAATATTTCAACAAACCTGTGGCATAAAGTTTGAACTATCAAAACGCGTTCCAGCTGGGTACACTCTAGACAATTGATGCTTGTTGTAGTTCACAAACTCAATAGGACGTTCTTTCAGTAAAGTTGTAGCCTGCTTCTCGTCAAATGATGACATTTCATAACACCGGTTTTTTTCTGTAATGAAATATATTAGACGAATATTTCTTAATTGCGTTTTCAAAACCTACTTTCCGCATTTTCAAACGAATTAAAATGAACTGGTTGTACATAATTAACAAGAGCTGATATTTCTGCACCAGCCTCAGTTTCTCTCTGTGCTTTTTCCGGCGGAATTTCTGTTCCAATTGGTGGATTGGGAGTTGTATTGGGAAGTGATTCATCATCACTGGAACTATCTGTATCCGATGATCCCGTGCTGTCTTTTGAACTCTGTCGAATTTGCTGGAAACCGAAATAAGAAATAATATGTATTTCAGAATGTGAAGTTCCGATCCAAATAACAAGAAGAAGCTTTTAAAAAAGCAATCCAACAATATTGCCTCAAGTTAGAGGTATTCATTCGAGGTGCAAGCGTTCCACTTCACGAAGTGAGTCAGGTAAATGTAAATGATGCTTAGAATTTGACGGACATAATATGCTTTCGTTTCTCGTGTAAATTCGAACATTCGTGGCCTATTGTGTGCCCAAGTACGTCGCTGTGCCACATTTGCAATATTTAGATAATTGGAAGTTTTTATTTTGTGTAAGTTATGCTAATTTGTTTAAAAATATTTTAAGAAAATAATGCATTCATAATTTTTATTTCAATATTATTCATCGCTTCACTCCTCATTTTTGTTATTAATATCTGCGGGGAAGTTTATCGTGTGGACCTCATGGATCGCTTCCACATCTTATTATATTATACTAAGTGCACAAAAGCCACTGAGCCAAACATATGTCAAATTTTACCGTTAGTCGAATCTGACGGTTAGTTTCGGAGCCTTTACAACTTACACAAACAGAAATTAAGTGAAATTACATACATTATAGGTATACATGTCACTTTACTATCAATACTTGACCGAAAAACAATCGCCTGTCACAACAGTCAATTATATACGAGTACGTCTAGTTTTTTATGAAACAGAAATTTAAGATATTTCAAGTTGCCAGTTTATATATTGTCACCTGTCACTTGTTGCAATTGTCAATTTTTATGAAACAGAGCCCAGAAATTTATTTATTATTTTTCCTAAAAATCCCTCCGTAAATTTTACGTATAGCTTTATATTATTTCCATAAAAAATAACCTTCCGATTACAAAAAAAATATTCTTACTCGTGTATAAATTGTGTAGGTAATGAAAGGACAAAGGGGGAATAGGAAAAAGGACAATATACATACCTGCAATGATGGTGCATGACTTCCAATATCACTGTTTCCAGTTGGTTGTGCCGTTGTCAGTACTCCACTCACTCCTCCTATTGAAGAAGGAACTCCGTCTTCCTGAATGGAAGTTTGTTGCTGTATTGGAGCGGTAGATGCCATTTTGCTGGCATCAACTGTAAAATTTCATTGAAATTAAAGATATTTACAAGTTCAATTGTTATTCTCTTATTTTCATTGCTTTTGTGTCAGGTTGTCTTTTTGTTGTTTAAAAAGGGGGACTATAAATAAAGAGAAACTTATTGCAGAGAAGCCCACCCTTTTTATCTTTAGACCGGAAGACAATGTCCTCGTTTTGTATTTTTTATGGGATCTATCTCTGTCGCTAGCATTTAAATTTTTTTTATTTTCAGTGAAATAAATGTATATGAGTCATTCTTTTACAAGCCGAACGAAAGAGGCACGTGTTCGAGGTTTTTTTTTGGAAAATAGAAGGGGTTAAAAGTTTGAGATTTTCGTGATTTGTGCCTTGGAGACTCATTTTCAAAAATTCATAACTCCGGTTATTTTTAAGCTAAAGAAAACTTCTTTTTTTCATTGTCAAGATAAAAGAGTGAATTTTAAGATAAAAATAGTTCCAACAAAATTTAAACTTGCTGCGTCAGTTAGTTTGTGTTTGACAGCTATTTTTATCAGACTGCTCACTAATTTGAGGAGAAAATGGAAAAAAGTGAATTTCGTGTGCTTAGTAAGCATTATATCTTGCGAAAAAAAACCATTACCGAGACCAAGGCTAAGCTTGAAAAATACTATGGGGACTCTGCACCATCGATTTCAATGGTAAAAAAGTGGTTTACTGAATATCGTTGTGGCCGTACAAGCACTGAAGATGCCGAACGTCCTGGACGCCCAGTTGAGGTCTCTACACCCGAAACAATCGAAAAAATTCACGATATGGTGTTGGCCGACCGAAGATTGAAAGTGCAAGAGATTGTGGAAGCCGTAGGGATCTCGAATGGCTCAGTGGTTTCAATTTTGAATGATCACTTGGGCATGAGAAAGCTTTCTGCAAGATGGGTGCCGCGTTTGCTCACAGTCGACCACAAACGCAATCGTGTAACAACTTCACAGGAAGGTTTGGCGTTGTTTAATCGCAATATGGAGGAGTTTTTGCGCCGTTTTGTAACCGTGGACCAAACATGGATCCATCACAACACACCAGAGACCAAACAACAGTCAAAACAGTGGGTTTCTAAGGGTGAATCGGCGCCAAAGAAGGCCAAGGTGGGTTTGTCAGCCAATAAAGTTATGGCGACTGTTTTTTGGGATGCACGCGGGATAATCCACATTGACTACCTTCAAAAGGGAAGAACAATCAATGGGGAATATTATGCCAACTTATTGGACCGATTCAATGACGATTTGAAAAAAAACCGACCTCATTTGGCCAAGAAAAAAGTTCTTTTCCACCAAGACAATGCAAGGGTGCACACATGTGCAGTTGCCATGGCAAAAAACCGTGAATTGGGCTATGAATTGCTCCCCCATCCACCCTATTCTCCAGATTTGGCTCCGAGCGACTACTTCTTGTTCCCAAACCTGAAGAAATGGCTTGGTGGAAAAAGATTTGACTCCAATGATGAAGTCATCTCGCAAATAAAGGCCTATTTTGAGGACCACGACAAATCATTTTTTTTGGAAGGGATAAAAAAATTGGAGAAGCGTTGGACAAAGTTTATAGAGCTCAAGGGAGACTACGTTGAAAAATAAAATTATTTTTTTATCAAAAAATCTGTGTTTTATTCCAAAAGTCACGGACTTATTGACCCGCCCTCGTATATAACCATCGTATTCTACGTCAAATTTTACATCTAAAATGCTTTTTTTATCGATGGAGAAATGATTATTACTATTGCAAAAAAAATAAATAAACGAGCGCGGTACCTGAATTCGGCGCACCAGTTGCAAAGTATACCTAATATTCTCGCCTCATACCGTTGTTTTCTGTATTATGTGAATAATAGTATATATATAATTAATTGAACAATATTATTGATTAATAAATAAGGCTTTTTAAAAAATTGGAGCAAATTTAAATAAAAAAAACATAGGGACGGGCTACAGTCCGCTTGGGCGAACTGTTGGATACCCTATTCTTATTCCTATCCCTCATAAGTGGGCGTGACAAAAGTCTAAGTATGGTTGAATTGTTAAGAACGCTCTACATATTTTGTTATATAACATTTAAAGGATTTTATCAAAAAAAACGCCCCCTAGCTCAAACTTAGGTGTTTCAATAAAATTGTTTTATTTAATTGTGGGCGTGTCAGTAGGCAGATTAAAAAAAAAATAACACATGAGAATAAAGGGCCCCTAGAGAGTATATATTATAAATTTCAGCTCCCTAGCTCAAACTTTGAATTTTCAAAAAAAATAAAAAATTAATTGTGGGCGTGTCAGTGGGCGGATTTTGAAAATATTTACACATGAGCATAAAGGGCCCATAGAGAGTATATATTATAAATTTCAGCTTTCTAGCTCAAAATTCGATTTTTTCCAAAATTTAGTTTTTTTGAGGTTGTGGGCGTGTCTGTGGGCGGATTTCAAAAATTCGTAAACTTGATTATTTCGGGACCCTAGAGAGTATATGGTTAAAATTTCAGCTCTCTAGGTCCAGTTTAAAGGCCTAATTTTTGCCGACAGACGGACGGACGGACGGACGGACGGACATGGCTAGATCGACATTACTATCGATGCTGATCATAAATATAGTAACTTTTAGGGGTCTACGGGCAATATTAAGGTATGTTACAAACTATGCGTCAAAATTAATATACCCTTAGAATAGGGTATAATAACATTATTTCAGGTAATAAAGTGATATATTATTACAATGTACATAATTGGTTTTTTATATGTGATAGCTCAAAATTTTTCCTGGTTTATGTGTTTGTTTTCCGTCAATTTCCTTTACATTGTTTTTGAATGAACAACCATATATCTTACAATCCTTACCACGTGAAGTGGTAGGCTGGAGTTACAGCGCTGTTTCACGGTTCGCCACAACCGATCATCAGACTCCTTCTATGGTGCTAGTCTGTCTTCTTCCTTCATTTTATCCCGAAAATCCATCACTTCCACTGGGATTCGAACCTATGTAGACCAGCGTCTGCTCAGGCAAGCACTCATGCACTGCGCCATTGAAGCCACGAGTTTCAGTTCATCCAGTTTTTATTTTGATTTTATATTATGGTTTAATTCATAAGTATTCTTTCTACATGTACATTTTTCTGTCTCAATATTATATCAATCTAAATATTTATTATTATGATAATATTTATTTCTTACTTACTAATTTTTACAAATTTTTTTATTATACAAAGACAATTTCTTTGCTGCTAACTCTTGAAGCGAGATTGGAATCATACAATGATATTTTAAAGTTCCTTTTACGAGTATCATTAAAGCTTTGTGGAAACGTGCTGATAGTCGTTTTTCTTCTTCGTTGTACTCATCATTGGTTGAATAGGAACACGTAATACTTGGTAGAGCTGCTATAGCCCAGTCAAATAACTCTTTTGGTGTACGGATGGGATTATTCGCCCTTTGATGGCTTGCTCTAGCAGCAAGTTGTTTCAGAGTACCACCTACTCCGTCACATGGTCCTTTGCCATGTGATGTTGGGAAGAACTGCCACTCAGCTGCGATTTTAAAACCTTCAAAATGGTGCGTACCATTTATAAAATTCTTTTTATTTTTATATTGTCCACTCGCACCGTCCGAAAAGTATATTATTTTATTGACATATTTTAAATGTGTTTTTATAAATTTGACTAGTTGTCTTTGAAATAAATGAACAGCAATAGTATCATGACGTAAGCACACAAATAAATCGATCTGGTATGATAAAGACTGTGAAGCTTCGCGGAAAAGGTCCTTTACACTTCTGCACCTATATCAAAATTTTAATGCCGACTCTCTTAAAAAAGCATATCTTGCAGCAAATCGAGCGTATAAAGCTTTATGTAGAACCAAAAAAGTAAACTTCTTCAAAAAACAAGCAGAAAGTTTAACTTACTGCAGAAACCCGTCCGAATTCTGGAAAGGAATACAACAGATAAAAGGAAAAACCTTCGCAACAAAAACACTTTTACCTGCAGCAACACTACGACACCATTTTGAAGGACAATTGAACGCGGAACTCTTTGCTCCACCAATCCAATACGCTCGACCAAATATCGAAAATCTAACTTTAGATAGAGAAATAACGATATCTGAAGTACAGTCAGTTGTAGCGAAAATAAAAGACAACAAAGCTCCGGGGGTTGATCGGATCCCAAATGAATTCTGGAAATATGCAACAACAGATTTCCTTTCACATCTCACAAAAGTGTATAATGACATTTTCACTACAGGAGAAACACCAGAGGCGTTCCGAAAATCTATACTCTTTCCCATATTAAAAAAAGGAGACGAGATGGACCCATCCAACTACCGAGGTATTGCTTTTCTCAACACATCGCTTAAAATCTTTATGGAAATTCTAAGACGCCTACTCGCAGCATGGATTGACAGCAACCACCTTCTCAGTGAATTCCAAATTGGATTTAGAAAAGGATATTCAACAGTAGACCACATATTTAGCCTGACCAATATTGCAGAGATCTATCTACGAAAACGAAGAAAATTATATGCATTTTTCATTGATTTTCGAGCCGCGTTTGATTCCATCGACAGAAAAGCCTTAATTTTTAAATTCTTTAGAGATGGGATGTCTCTCAAGTTTGGAAGAATGATTGAGGACATCTATAGTGAAACCCTCTATGCAGTTTGGGATGGGCAAAATTTATCAGATTGGTTCCTGGCGTTAGCAGGATTGAAACAAGGATGCAATCTCAGCCCTTTAGGTTTTTGCCTCTATATCGAAGACCTAACAAAAGACATGCCGTGTGGTATATCAATCGATGGGTTTCAAATCAAAATACTGATGTACGCAGATGATATAGTCCTTTTAGCTGAATCACCCGTGTCCCTTCAGCTAATGATAAATAAATTGCGCGAGTACTGCTTGAAGTGGAACCTAACTATTAACCTAAGCAAATCAAAAACAATGGTATTTCGGAGAGGAACAGGACGATTAGCTGCAAACGAAAAATGGTGCTATGGAGTAGAGGCTATAGAAACTGTAAAGGAATACCAATATTTGGGGTACACTATAACAAGCAACTTGAACCTGGAAAAACACCTGGTCAAAAAGCTCTCCTCTTCCAAAAATGCGATCGGGACGGTATGGAAAAATGTTTACGGAAATAAAGACCTATCAGCTAGCGCAAAATTTAAAGTTTTTCTGGCAACGTCCAGATCAATAATGCTTTATGCTGCGGAAGCATGGGGCTGGAATCGGTCAGAAACCACTGAAAAACTCTTAAGGTTCTTTCTAAAGCGGCAATTTCGACTACCTGACACAACACCTAACTACATGCTACTCATCGAAACTGGACTATCACCACTGTATCTCACGTCTCTAAAACTCCACTTTAATTACATCACGAAACTCATGTACAGTCACGAAGGTAAAGTAGCAAGAAAGATTGCAGTCTCGATAGTAAGGTCGAAAAGCTCATGGTTTGAGGAATGGAAAAATCTAGCAGACTTTTGTGAACTCTCTTTCAATCTCAGCTTGGATAATTTATCAGAATGGACGCCATTCCTTCATAACCTTCTCGAAAAGCTCCATTCTAAAACAAGAAAAGAAAACATTGAGCGAGCAAAAAGCTCAGTACATAGGGAACTTTATCCTGAACTCCAACACGATCTAGGAGAAGCCAGCTACTTCAACGACAAGTTTAACAGTGAAACTATATCATTGGTATTCCGAGCAAGAGGGGAACTATTACCGCTTAATTTCATACCGCATCGCAATGACTTAACACTTAACTGCTCCTTATGCAACAGCAACGAAAGGGAAAATGTACTGCATTTCATCGCAAGATGTCCGATTCTAGCTGAGATACGGCGACAAATATGGAAACGGAATTACTTAGAACGAACGGACCTCATAGCAATTTTAATGGGAACAGATTGGAAAAAATTATCGCAATATATAAAAATAGCACTTACATATAGAAAGCAAATAATAAGAGAAGAATTTTGAATTTTAAATTTAATCAAACTTGATACCAAAGCACCATTAATTCACAAAACTCGAAAATGTATTAACAAGAGATATCATCTGGCTGACGGCCCTTCCGGCCATGCCTCAAAAGATTTATGTTTTTTTTTTCAACTGTTTTGTAAATACCACTTTTTATGAATTAATAAATCCACTACTACTACTACTACGTAAGCACTCAGAAACAGAAACAAAAATTTTAATTTTTAATTCGTCTTTAAGAATGTAGCAATAATTTACTTAAACCACTACTTAAAGATTCTAAAAATTCATCTACACTAGATATCAAAGTATGTAATGAAGTTCTCTCACTTGTTATCCACTGTTTGAAGTTGACAGTTTCAATACATTTTTGCCAACCTACTGCCTGACCAAAGTTGACGAAACTATCGTTTCCGAATACAGCCTAAAGTAAAGAATAGATGGAGCACGAGTCATAGAGACTCAGTATTATGACTGGCGGCCGACGCTTTTCGGCGGAACGATTCATATTTGAAAACTGAGATTCTTTGTTTTTAAACGACAGATATTGTATGATCACTATTTTTTAAATATTTTTTTCATTTTTATTAATAAATAATATTATCTTATTAAATAATAATTAAATTATACCTACAGTATACATCATTTCTACACACTACACACGATATGAGGCGAGAATATGAGGTATACTTTGCAACTGGTGCGCCAAATTCAGGTACCACGCTAGTTTATTTAATTTTTTTGCAGTAGTAATAATCATTTCTCCATCGATAAAAACCGCATTTTAGATGTAAAATTTGACGTAGAATACGATGGTTATACTTAAAACACGCTAAGTGGTGGGTAACATTGTTAAAAATTGATTTAAACAATTAAATTGTTTATAACAATATAAATTTTTTTATAAATTTTGTTGCAACTATTTTTTTCTTAAAATTCACTCTTTTATCTTGACAATGAAAAAAAAAGTTTTATCTAGCTTAAAAAGAACCGGAGTTATGAATTTTTGAAAATGAGTGTCCAGGCAAACTCACGAAAATCACGAAAATCTCAAAATTTCAACCCCCTCTATTTTCAAAAAAATAAAAATCCTTAAACACGTGTCTCTTTTTATTCGATATAGAAGCCGTAAAAAATTTTCAGGCAAATCAAAAATGTGTGGGTCATTTTTTGTTCAAATCTGTATGGTTTGTAAAAGAATAACCCTTATTATAAATTGTATACGATTGTGCCAGTATTATTTTTATTTTATTTAAACACTTTTAAACACGATGATACGATTTGAGACAATTAAGTATTTTACGAACCTGAGGGGCACAGAAAAGCATAGAAATAATCAAAAAAGTATGGTATTTAGTGTAACATGGGCCGCAAAGAGTTCAACATTCAGTCACTTTCTGTCTCGCAGAGCAAGCGGCTGTAAAACTTATTTGGTTGTTTTGCATAGATATCGTAGTTTTAAGATTTTTGTATAAAAATATAAAAAAAAAAACAAAACGAAAACATAGGGAAAGGCCACAGTCCGCTTGGGCGAACTGTTGGATACCCTATTCTTATCCTTCATTAAGTGGGCGTGACAAAGATCTAAGTATTGGAGAATGGTTGGATAATTTGTTGATAATGGGCGTCTCAGTGGGTGGATTCAAAAAATATTTTAACATGAGCATAAAGGGCCTCTAGAGAGCATATATTATAAATTTAAGCTTCCTAGCTCAAACTTAGACTTTTCGATAAAATTGTTTTTTTTTTTGCAATTGTGGCAATTTTAAAAATTTTAACTCCCGAGCATTTTGGGCCCCCGAAGACCTAAAAATGTCAACTTTCTATCTCAAACTTCGATTTTTTCGATAAATTTGTTTTTTTTTTTGAGAATGTGGGGGTGGATTTTAAAAGTTCTTAAGCTTGATTATTTCGGGTACCTAAAGAGCTTATGGTTAACATTTCAGCTTTCTAGCTCCAGTTCAAAGGATTAATTTTTGCTGAAAAACGGCGGACGGACATAGCTAGATCGATATTACTATCGGTGGTGATCACGAATAGGTATAGTAACTTTTAGGGGTCTAGGGGCAATATTAAGGTATGTTACAAACTATGAGTCAAAATTAATATACCCTTAGAATACGGTATAAACATAGCGAAATCCTACTGTCCGCTTGTCCGAACTGTTGGATACCCTAATCCTATTCATATCCCTCGTAAAATGCACGTGCCAAAAATTAAAGTATGTATGTATTGTTGAGAAGGATCTACATATTTTGAATTAAAACGTTTAAAGGATTTAATTGAAAAAACAACGTTTTTTAATGCCCTTAAAATGACATGGCATGGCAAAGCAAAAAGCTTTATATAAAGGAATTGTTCAAAACGACTTTGTCTACATATTTTGCGAAGAAAAGGACTTTCATTTCCAATGATATCTTCAAAAAAACTGTGGTCGGATTTTATAATTATTTATAGATGTGCATGTGCAATATTAAGGTCGCTAGATAGTTCATAGCTTAAATTTTGACATTTCGATAAAATGGGTTTTATTTTAATTGTGGGCGTGTCAATGCGATTTTAAAAATCTTAGCACATGCGCATTTTAAGCCCTTATGGTAGAAACACATCAATACTTCAACTTAGACATCGACTTTAACAAGAGTGAAAACTTCAACGTTTAAAATCGAGTCAAACACATTTTAAAAACATAGGGACGGGCTACAGTCCGCTTGGGCGAACTGTTGGATACTCTATTCTTATTCCTATCCCTCATAACTGGGCGTGACAAAAGTCTAAGTATGGTTGAATTGTTAAGAACGCTCTACATATTTTGTTATATAACATTTAAAGGATTTTATCAAAAAAAAACGAAGCTTTTGTAAAAAAAAACGCTCGCTAGCTCAAACTTTGGTTTTTCAATAAAAATAAATTATTTAATTGTGAGCGTGTCAGTAAGCGGATTTAAAAAAAATTAACGCATGAGCATAAAGGGCCCCTAGAGAGTATATATTATAATATTTCAGCTCCCTAGCTCAAACTTTGGATTTTCAAAAAAGTTTTTTTTTTAAATTGTGGTTCAAATTTCAGCTTTATAGCTCGAGTTTTGAAGCCTATTTTTTGACGCGTCCGTCGCTGGCCTAGATTGACATTACTATCAATGCTGATCACAAATATAGCAACTTTTAGGGGTCTACTGGCATTATTAAGGTACATTACAAACTATAAGTCAAAATTAATATACCCTTAGAATAGGGTATAAAAAGTAATCATATGAATTCTGGGCGCAGTGGCTGAGTGGTTAGTTTGTTGGACTACTAATCGAAGGGTCTCAGGATCAAGTCACGCCGGGATAATTCACACCTAAAAGTTTTTCCCACTCTCCAACCTCTTGCAAACGACAGCCAAACATCCGAGACTATCTATTGCATTCGTAGTCGGCTTAAAATTCTAGTTCCCTTTCACTTTGCACAATCAAACGGTTGGTGAAGCTAGGTTTTCGGCCTGTATGGGCCTAAAATAAATTTATTTCTTATACTGGATTGGAAGGCATCGTTACATTGTCTAAGCTCCCCCGAACATGCTCTCGTTATCTTGGTCAGCAAATTGTTTTTCAAAACTAACCAAAATGTCAATAAGGCGTACAACACGAATGTGGAACACTCTTCCACACATTGTTTTTCCTTGACATTATAACCCACAAACGTTCAAAACCAACGTGCATCGGCATCTCTCCTTTTCTTCTCACCCTAATTTCCTTAACGCCCGCGCTGTGTAGCTAATACATTATAAGGGTCCCAACCCCTTTAGTGCGTGTTCATTATAAAAAAAAGCTAATCTTTCAAGGAATAGCAATGTGTTTTCGTTATGGTTCTTACGAGTATACTCTGGATTGCATCTGTGATTGATTTCCTCCGCTACAGTCCAGCACTGGTCTTCTGACAGCCGTATTATTTTCGTAATCGGATGTAAAATTCCCGCTATACGATATTCATGGTGTATACCATACCATCGGAAATTATGAAAGATTTTCGAACTCCCTTTCCTGACCCCGACGCTGATCAGAAAATACCATAATAATAAAATATGTGAATCGAGATCAGTCAAGATCGGAAGCGTACCACAAAACTGTCAACCTCAAAAACATTATCTGGCAGCCTTCACTCACTTCTGCTGTGTCCTTCTGTTCTGATCTAGTTTTCGTTCTTTAAAACACACATATTTTTCGATTTTCTCTGGTATTTATGCGTATATTGTAGGTAAATATATTGAATTTCATTCAAAACGTAACCTAGTTCACAGCGCTCTTCTTTGGACAGATTTTATTTTAAGAATATAGTTTTAATGGGGTATATGGCATTGACTCTATTGACAACTTGTTACGCATATAAAACATCTCAAAGATAAATATGTTTTAGTACAGACGCAATTAACTTTCTAAAAGTACTCTTCAAGCATTATACGTTGCAGACGTGGCTGATGGATTTGAAGTGTACTTGTGTATGTACAAAATATGCGAATTGTATTGATACTGTTTTATGTCCTTAGTTAATTTCTTTCATTTTTTGATTCTGAATTCCTATTCAGGGGTGGTATAAGAATATCACTGTACCCAAAAAAAACAGCGCTTGTCGTAAAAGGCGACTAAGGGGATACAAATCACAAACGCAAATTTAACATTCAGCCTTGTATAACTTTAAAATTACATGCTATTATAAAGGTGTTTTGCAGTCTATGTGAGGGATTCCAGGTTTGCCATATTAATGCGTAACACTTAAGAAAAAAGATTGATTGATTTAGATATGTGTTTGAGGGGTCTGAAGTTAGCCGTGTTTTGTTTACTAAAGCGTATGTACGATTATTCATATTTGCATGTTAAATACAACAACAACTTTGCTACGCTAACTTCCCCTTAAGCGGATATAGATCAGGGCTTCCAATCACCGTTTCTACGTATTCCGATAACTTTTATCATCGAATGTGAAAACCTTGACATTAGCTGTGTTTAATGAACCTGAGCTGCGCAGAAAAATACAAAAAAGATCAGAAAACTACAGGATTTTGTATTCCATGAGCAAAAATCTTGCCCCAAAATGTTTTACATTCTGTCACTTCGTGTTCCATGACGCTGTCCAGCTCAGTTAAGTACAGCATTTTCTGCACCTTCTTTTGAGGAAGGGCAACCCTTCAAGCAAAAACAATGACCCAACTTTTGCCGTCATTTTTGGATCCGCGATATATGAGGCGTTCCACGCACACATTTGTAAATTGACTGTAACTACTCGTACATTGCCAATAAGAAGAAGAGCGAGAGTCGAGAGTAGTTATTTGTAATGGCGATTCGTTCATCTGTCACTGACACTGTCTCTGGCTGCAGCTGCAGATATAATTTTCTTTGAAAGGTAAACTAAAATTGAATTTATTATTGCACACAATTATTTGCTTAATTAAACTTTGTTTGAATTTATATTTACCGAAATAACAAAATTGCCAACCGATGAAGATGAAACTACCAATGGTGTGACGAATTTTTATGATTTTCTGGCTACCGGCACATGAATTTGTGCTGAAAGTAAGTAACATCCATTGGTATAGATAACATACACATTTATTTGCTTCTTTTCTTCTGCAGGAGAATTTGTTGGATAAATGGTAGCAGGTATACCAAATAAAAACATGTATTGTTCTTAGAAATAAAATAAACGTGAACAAACATTTCTGATTTTTATTTTAGCGATACTCGATTCTCGATTCCCTTCTTATCTAGCCTCTATTTGTATCTTTTTTTTGGATTAGTTTTGGATTCGTTTTTTGCTGAGCACAGCGAGCTCAATCTGTCACAATACATACACATGTGAGTCCGCGGCTATTACAATTTCCATACTTATTGGATCCGTATGCGGAGCCGTATGCGGAGTAGTCCATATGTCATTGACTCCGTTTGCGGACGTGAAACGGAGTCTCTTGCTTGAAGGGAACTGCGTGAAAGTTGTCAAATTGAAGACGTCAAATGTCACTGATGTCAGCTGATTTGTTTGTTTGGCATGAAATTCGCTATTGCTCGTATCCGATGTTGCAATATCCGACGAACTTAACAAGATGCTACTCTCGAGTATTAAAAAGTCTGAAGTATTCATTTTGTTTTATTTATCAAAAGCAACTTTGAATCTCGCAGCTGATATGAGAGCTGTCATATGAAGCTGTACTTTGTTGTTCTAACTTGATCTGACAGTTTTCGCTCATGTGTGCTGATCTGATCTGTTCTGTTCTGATCTTTTGTTCATTAAACTCATTAAACGCAGCTATTTCTAACCTACTGAACTGACACATATCTACTCCTAAATTTTACATGCGCGTGAATTGAACGGCTGCAATTTAAACACCACTTGTCCTATAGGGGTCAACTTCATACTTTTAAGTTGCAATTTTCTCGGTTGCAATAAACGGTGGTATAATTAGATTTTCAATCGGAGCAGAATTTTGGAATTTAACTTCGAGGTTCAATGTGGAGTTGTTTGACTGAAAATTCAAAAATCGTGATTTGAATCCCGTGCCTTTTCGGAACCACTTTGTCCTATCGAGGTTGACTTTGGTTTTTTTAAGTTGCAATGTTCTTGCCCGAAACTATGTAAAATTAGATTTTTATTCTGAGTAGGTAGTATTTTGGAATTTTATTTGCAGGTTAAATATACTCTAGTTTGACTAGCCGAAATGTCAAATGACAGTCAGCATAGTTCTGCCAAGTCGAAGTCGAGCGTTTTTGTACAGTTTACAAATCTTACAGACACATTAATTAGGTATTATTAATTTCATTAATAGTAATCTTTTAAGCGACTGCATTTCAGTTGACATTCTGAGATCTTTTAATCTGTCACGGTAGTAAAACATTTTTTTTTGTAATTCGAGTTCAGTACTCGATGTAATTTTTGTAAGTATTATCAACTACGTTTTATTTTATGACCAGCGCCTGCTTTTTCTAAACATGGTCTCATTTTCCTAACATTTGGCTTTAATATAACAAGCCCCCCGCATTTTTGGGATATCAAAACACATCAATATACATTCAGCAATGATTGAATTGATAAAATATACTATATGTAATCACCTAATGAGCAGAACGGATCAAATTCGTATAATCTTACATTGAGAATCTCCTTAACACGTATGTATCCCTTAAACAAAAAACTTCGAATCATCGATCTCGACATTGGTCTACGTCTGAAATATCCCCGATCATGTATCGTCGAAATCATAATTACCTTCGGTGAAAACGATACAGATTGGGGGAACTCCACAGAGCAAACCAAGGCAAACAAAAAACAAACGTGATATGATCACATTGATTGCCATGAGTTAAACAACCAAGTTTAAACCTCAGCCCACTCAATCGCCATTTGAACTCATTGCAGAATTCATTGAAGGTCGTTCTCCACGTTTAAGTTTGCAGGTATTGAATGTACGTCGTTCAAAGCTGTATGTTAGTTAAATCATATGCTGTTGGAATTCGTGGTTCTTTATTAAAACTTTACTTACACTAACTTTGTCTTATACCCTTTTCTAAGGGTAAACTAATTTAGACTCATAACAAACTATATCACATACCTTATTATTGCCCGTAGACTTCTAAAAGTTACAATATTCGTGATCGATATTATTGTCGATGTAACCATGTCCTTCCGTCCGTCGGCAAAAATTAAGCCTTAAAACTCGAGCTTCTCTGTATGACCCGAAAGAATCAAGTATAAGAATTTTTAAAATTCGTGTGTTAAGATTTGTATAATACGCCCACTGACACGCTTATAATTAAATAAAACAGTTTTATCCAAAGGTCAAAGTCAACTAGAATTTTTCCTAAGCTGTGGAAGCTAGACAAAGAAGTTTCCGTACGTGGAACTTTTAATGGCAAGGAACTTCGGCAGATTTTGATACAGTTTTTTCTTTTAAAAATCCTAGAAAAGATAATGCAAAAACAAATAAATACATGCCTTAGTAGAGTCTGGTTTTCGCCCTAAGCAAAGCTGCAAGATCTTATGACGATACAAGGCAAACTGTTGATGACGATAAGGTGAGTTGTCTGGTTCTTATGGATTTTGACAACTTTTTTTAAAACGCAAATTATTATATTTCTTAGATACATCTATGGTCTTAATACTCAAGGCATGACCACATCTCTTGTTTTCAAAATGTCAATAATTTCCTAAAGTATGGAACACTTCTTCTTTTAAGCATCAAACAGACACATCAACCCCAGTACCTAAACTACAGATTGAAATTTCCTTCTTTAAAAAAATCGAATACACTTAACATCATACGACATACCTGCCTTACATCCTAGAGGCAATCAGTGAGCCTAGCGACACTTTAACATCTTGAAACTATCCCGAGCGTTTGTGTGCACATGCGTTGGTCGACACGATTGGATATTAGCAATGTCGTAAAAGAAAAATCAAAACGTAATATATAAAAGGAGGATCACGTGCCGAAATTGTTAAAAGAGCAGGGCTAAGAATTCCCTGGGTCCCACAAATTCAACAAGACCAGCAGTTGATTGACCTCATTGAGAAAGTGATCAAAAACCGGCAGGATGCCGATACTTTTTGAGGTCAAACCGGTGAAGCCTACAGGCGGAGCAGTAGGGACACAAAAGATTGGTAGGTTTAAGGCAAGTAATGATCCCTCGAATACAGATCATAACCCCACTGTTAGTGTTAAAGTGAATGAAAAAGAAGATATAGCTGTGAACTACACAAGCCTACATTCGTTTAAATTTAAATTTTACAAAATAACTTTTGTGTCATCAAAATGTTCATTAGTTTTTGATTATAAAAATATTTTAAAATGGTTTACCTGAGTTCGCTGTCATCAATTTTGCTTGATATTGCATGCCTGCCTTACTTTTATGATGGTGATGGTGGTGATGATGCTTCTTCTTATTTTTAATTATAATTTTTCTTCTCAATAACGATGGAGGAGGCAGTTCACAATTTGCCTCCAAAGGGTGCGAGTCAAGCGGTTTATCTAGCAACATGTCTCCAAAGATATCACGGCAATAGTTAGCAATTTTAGCCTACATTAAAGTTTAAATACAACAATTTACTACTGAAGTAAGCAATACTTCCAAAATTACTAGTTAATAAAAGGGGACAAATAAAAATGGGTATTACTCTGTTTACAAATTCTTTGGACACACTTACCAGTTTTGTTTTACCTTTAGTTTGTTAACATAAGGTTTATAACATAGACTGCAGACTGAATTTATCTATGTACATATAGCGCAAGGAATCCAAGCAATTAATTATTATACCGCCGGGGGGACGAGAATAGTGGTTTTTGATGATTCTTTAATGGTTGTTAATGGTTGCTAATTGAATGTTACTTCGGTGGCCATTCGTTTTAGGCAAACAATTTAAAAGGTGACATCAGCAAAACGAATTAAAATTAAAGGGGAATCACTGATGCAGGTTGGCGTGAAATAAAGTGCGGAATACAATTCCTTGGTGATTCGCATTTCAAATACCTTAGGATGAAAAGGGGTGGGGGGGGGGGGGCAAATATGGTTCTCACAAAAAAATTATCAGTTAATATTTGTGCCCTTTTTTCTTTCTTTTTCGATATAACTTATATGGGGAAATTGTTTTATTACATTGAAATACATGCACAGAAGTGAATATAATTATTTATTTTACTAAAGTAACCTTTCACATTCAAATAACCACTCGAAAGCAAACGCAATGTACGAGATAATTGCTTAGATTTTAAAGGAGGTAGAATGAAATGCAATTCTTTGTACACACTAGTTCAGAAAATGTGCTTATATTCTTTGTCATAGGCTTAGTAAATACCGCGATGGAAAAAATCGTTCTCTGCTGTCCTTCAACAAAAAAAAATAACAAGATGAACGGCTGTCCAAAACACAATAGACTTTGAGGACTAACAACAAAGACTTGCACTTATTGCCTCATTGGTGATGAAGTGAAAAAGTGTAAAGTGAAACACAAAAGAGTATTCTTTGTTTCAACAAGCAGTAAGAACGTCTGCCCGTAAGAGTAGTTATTATAAAGAACATTTTGTTTTTACAGCATAATGGTTAGGTACATAGAGAAGATATTAAAATATGGGATAGAAAAATCAAACTTAATACCGACTTACTTGTTGCCGTGGATTACAGTGGTTTTCAAAACTTAGTATCACAGGAAATTCAGACGTTTTAAATGCGCTTTCTGCGATTGCTTCGAGCACATCCTTGGCAAATATCTCAGGAACAAATGTATAACCATGTACAATTACAGGTTCCTCGGTTCGTCCGTTCCAAAAATCTAATTCAACGCACCTATTATGAACAAAAAAAATAATGACATTTAAAATTTAACTAAACGAAATAAGATTTAAGAATTTCTTTAAATATACATTTCAATCTTAGCTCAATTTAAGGCTCGTAGTTTGAAGTAACTATCTAATATTATATTCATGAACAACTCACCTGCATCCAGCCAATAGGCACTGCCGGTAGATCTCAACAGAAGATTTTCCAGTCAGCTGATGGCCAGTCAAATAAGTATTGTGAGATGAATTTATGAAATAGTGAGACAACGGCTGATCCATGTCGTCGCATAAATCAAGTTTATTAGGGGCCATGATTGGATTGTCACTTGACATCAAATACCTGCAAAATGACGCATAAGTATTTTAATTGTTTTAAGTTTAAAACGCAAAAGGAATTCAAATGAAATAAAAATTAAGAAGAAATTTAAAAAGGGAGGTGTATTTTAATAAAAAAGGTGGTTGTTTCTTATGTTTTTGTTTTCAATATGGCAACATTCGGGCAGCAGACACCATCTTTTTAACCAGTATCGTATGGCAAATCCTCTTTCCGTTTTTGATTTAAGAAAGACTTTTTAATTTAAATAAAATAAGTTCACACAATTTGAGCCATAATTTGGCGTTAATGATTCAAATTCAGCAGCTTTTAAACAAAAATACCCTACACATATACCTAAGCTCAAATGTATTAAAGACACTAAAAACAATAATTGAAACCCTTTATTTTCTTTATTCCAGCCAGAGGCCAAATTTATTAGCGCGAAAATAGCAACACTCTTGAAATTTATTAATAACAGGGAAATTTATACCCAACCGGTTGGGTCATTCGTATTCCCTCTATGTGGTATTCAGTACCAACATATTACTGGATACGAATAATAGCCCGGCTTTAATATAAATCATAAACGAAAAATGTAGTAGGAACAAAGTACCGTATTTTAGCTTTTTATGAAAAAAAGTAGATGCATTTACCACTTTTTATTTACAAGTATGATTTTACATTTTACATTTCATTGCTGATGGCAAATCTAAGGATTGATGCACTAGTTGCTTCGTACACCGGATTCAGAATCACACGACTGATTTAGTTTAATTAAAATTTAATTTCTAACGTTTGTCTATAATAGTATAATATAACAAATAAGGGATTTAACTCACCTCAAAAAACCATCTGAACTCAAAAGGCCCTTTTGAGCATTAAATTTATTAGGTTCGTATTCCGTAATAATTTCCTTGGCTCGTAATGTATTTGCATAAGGGTATAAGATTTCATTTAGCCTAGGATCTCGCTGAGTTTTATTTAAAAATTCCACTAATTGGGATATCGTCATGCAACGTCGTTTTGAGTTTCCTACACTGCATAATAAAAATTACTAATTACATAGATGTTAAATAAATAACACGCTTGTTTACATTCCATCAAATATCTTTTCCACTTCCGAGCGCTGCGTTAGGTTTTTGTACAAATTATAAAAGTCTTCAAATTGGAATTTAGACAAAGGCAAAGTGTCTATTTTTCCTGACGGAAAGCCCGAAATGTCCAGAGCTTTTTCTACTCGCTTTCTGTCCTCCTTATTTTGAGTGAATACCTTAATTATGCTGTAAAGAAACCAAGTTAAGAAAACATAATTCTCTAGTTAATAATTATTTATTTGATCTTACTTTTTCACAGGTATAAGCTTGTCCTTAATAGCTTGCAAGCAGAGTTTTGTATGCGCTTTCTGAAGAAACATATTTGATGATCCGTTTATTTGTGATAAACTGTAGGCTAGTTTCATTAACTCATGCGACCAATACTGCAGGGGGAAATATACACGTATATTGCAATATTATATGGATGATTGAAATAAAATATTGAATTATAATAACCTTATATAAATACCATATTTATTTATTACAAAAAAAAAATTGTACGGGATAAAAACGTGAACACATTTATTAATTTCTGATTCACCTGCCATTCTGTGAACATAATTTGTATCCATTCAAGTTTTATCTTACCTGAGCAATTTCTTTATTTATGCAAGAAAAATTGATGACAGTCAAATTAACGAAATCAGAACCTTGGATTACTGTTATCGTCTTTTCCTCAAGTGTATCCTCCATCACACCCATATTTAGTAACGTCCGTAGCTTCGAGTCCTAAAAAATAAAAGGAAAATAAGTGATAGATTGTTGATTTCCATTAAATGTTCCTAAAATAGTTCAATTGAAAGCATAATTAATAAAAATCAACAAATCGGAGGTGACTGAACTTAAAGAATGTCCAGCAACTTTATTGAACTATGTGAGTGCGATGCCCTGTATGTAATACGAATGGTGTCCCACATTCACTTCATTTTAGCTTTAAATCCCGTAATTCAATCACAAAGCTATTTTTTTTTTTCATTTTAACTCACTTAGCTAAGCAGGTAATCTTTACTGCCATTTCTGCCGTTATTTCCGATACATTTTATCTAGAACTATTTTTAATTGACACTGTATTTATTTTTCTAGACACATACTTTGTGTTTACTATTCGACTTCATTATTTGTCAATGCAAATTAAATCAATAGTAGAAAGCCCTCACTTTATTGCATCTAAAAAAAAATATTAGGCATTAACGCTGTTACCAAAAGTAATTTTGTGTTTATTTCATCGAGATCTATAAAACTGCGTTTTCAAATGTTGGGGCCTCGGAAATCGTAGAAGCCCTATACAATGATATATGTATCAGCGAAATTGCGCCCACTTTATTGCATCTTAAATGAGTAAAACCTACTCCAACCAAGGATGTCTGGTGGTTGCCTACCTTCCATCCAAAGAAGGGAAAGAGAAGCTTTAATTGTCTCTCTTTCGCGCTTATGCTGTCCGGACACATCAGTAAACGTTCAGCAGGCCAGACGAACAAAGGGACACAACAATAAGCAAAGCGGCAAAAGGGCAGTAAGGAAAAAAGTTTGTTTTCAAAATCGACAAATTAACAAATTTTATTTAAGAAAAATTTAGTAAGAAGTAAAAGATGACAAATGTGTTTGCAAGGATGAAAGAAACTGTTGGATACCATATTCCCATTCCTATCCCTCATAAAGTGGACAAGTATGGGTGAATTGGTAAGGGTAGAGCGTACATACTTTGTTATATAAAATTTAAAGAATTTTATTGAAAAAACAAAGTTTTTGTAAGAAACAATGCCCAATAACAGTGGGCGTGCCAGAAAACTATATACAAAGGCATTGGTCAAAACGATCGAAGCGTGATTATTTTGGGCCCCAGAGAGTATAAAGTTAAAATTTCAACTTTCTAGATCAAGTCTTAAATACCTTATTTTTTGCCGACGGACGGACGGACATGGCTAGATCGAAATAACTATCGATGCTGTTCACACATACATATACTTTCGCTTGGGCCCCTAGGGATTATATATTCCAAATGTAAGCTTTCTTTTCTGTGCAGGGACAAGCTAAAAATATCACTGCAGCGCCCCCTAAAACGCAACACTTGTAGAAATTTCTTCTAGACAATTGTATCATTCATGTGAGCGTCGCGACATATTAAACATCTTGAAACACTCCCACGACTGGAGACCAGTACCAGCATTTGATTGCGTTGAGTAAAATGTTATCCGAAACCAAGAGGCCTGCCAAAGTTTATTGAGGTCAAGCATGCGAACGTTAGGAGTAGGAAAGCAGTAAAATGGGAAAAGTTATGGTCCCCTTAATTCTGATCAAAACTTCGCCGAAAAGGAAGAAGAAGAGAAGAAGAGGTACGCTTTCCAGCTCCAGTTTCAAAAGGCTAGATCAAGACAACTTTCAACGCTGGTCACAAACATATAAACTTTTGTAGGTAAACGACCATGTTACAAACTATTGTGTTTATTTTATATGCCATACAGAACAGCGTTTAGGAACAAACATATTTGAACCTACCTACCCATAAAGGTGTATTAGCCAACTAATTAATTTCTTTACATCATGTTAAGCGGTTTGGGAGCTATAGCACTGGAAAAAAGTACCAATTTTGAACATTAGACGACTCTTAATATACTTCAGGACAATTTTTAAAGAAATGCTAAAAATTCTGTCTAATTTATATCAACATGCCCACATGGTTAATGGGCAGGACTAGGTTTCAAGGGTTATTGTGTTTTTTTTTTTCCAATTATGAAATGCATTCTAATGGTTTATAAATTATTATTCGTATTAGATTTTTTTTTTATATAACCGTTACTAATAAGAACGATTTGTATCATTTCTGTAAACTGACTTTGAAGTTGAATGGTAAAAGTTGTCCTAACGTAAAAAGTGAAAAATCTTAATATACATTTATATAAAATAAATAAAAATTCTTCGTCACTATTTATAAATTAATCGTTGTGTTATTTCATTTTCAAACAATCATTTTGTTCATCATTTCACTTAACATTTTGGTTTATTGTTATTAAATTGTCATTCTGAAGGCGGATACGGTTCAAAATGATAGCAAATTACGCCTTATTTGCATTTAAATGCCAACATTTTTATACCGTCGTTCTCGTTATTTGTAATAATCATATTCATGGGTATCGCTATGGCAAAATCGAAAGTCATGACTCTCGTCTCATTATTAAAGGGTGATTTTTTAAGAGCTTGAGAACTTTTTTTAAAAAAAAAACGCATAAAATTTGCAAAATCTCATCGATTCTTTATTTGAAACGTTAGATTGGTCCATGACATTTACTTTTTGAAGATAATTTCATTTAAATGTTGACCGCGGCTGCGTCTTAGGTGGTCCATTCGGAAAGTCCAATTTTGGGTAACTTTTTCGAGCATTTCGGCCGGAATAGCCCGAATTTCTTCGGAAATGTTGTCTTCCAAAGCTGGAATAGTTGCTGGCTTATTTGTGTAGACTTTAGACTTGACGTAGCCCCACAAAAAATAGTCTAAAGGCGTCAAATCGCATGATCTTGGTGGCCAACTTACCGGTCCATTCCTTGAGATGAATTGTTCTCCGCAGTTTTCCCTCAAAATGGCCATAGAATCGCGAGCTGTGTGGCATGTAGCGCCATCTTGTTGAAACCACATGTCAACCAAGTTCAGTTCTTCCATTTTTGGCAACAAAAAGTTTGTTAGCATTGAACGATAGCGATCGCCATTCACCGTAACGTTGCGTCCAACAGCATCTTTGAAAAAATACGGTCCAATGATTCCACCAGCGTACAAACCACACCAAACAGTGCATTTTTTGGGATGCATGGGCAGTTCTTGAACGGCTTCTGGTTGCTCTTCACTCCAAATGCGGCAATTGTGCTTATTTACGTAGCCATTCAACCAGAAATGAGCCTCATCGCTGAACAAAATTTGTCGATAAAAAAGCGGATTTTCTGCCAACTTTTCTAGGGCCCATTCACTGAAAATTCATGATGAAATGTCAAAGCATACTGAGCATCTTTCTCTTTGACACCATGTCTGAAATCCCGCGTGATCTGTCAAATACTAATGCATGAAAATCCTAACCTTAAAAAAATCACCCTTTATTAATAAGGACTCAGGAGATGAATAACAGAGGCATTGGACTTTGCCTGGAAAATAGGCTGACAGCACACTGTAGAGTACCAGGTGGAAATTGCGCTACACTTTAAAGGAATGCGGCAATGATACCAACAGAGCGTGGAATTTGACTCTGGTGGCAACTGCAATCAAGCAAAAAAAAAACAAAAGACGTCTGCGGGAGAAGATGAAACCCGCAATGCTTCAATAGAACAAAAAGCAATAAAAACAGCTGCTCAACCACTAGTGGAAAAGAACAAAATAGAGTATGATTTTATAAAACAAAAGCCACGAAATAAGATTCGAAGGAAAAGCTAAAAAGTATCCTGAGAACCTTGCACGGATGTTAACATTTTAACGCAGCATTTACTGATTGAGGTGAAAGATCATTTCATTTCACTTCATTTTCATTTATTTCATTAAAATGGTTTGTAGATTAAGATATAATCTTTTTTAGTACTTAGAAGTGTAACTTCATAATTTAGATTTCATTTAAAACTAGTATACAAAAAATTCTTAAAATTCTTAAGCTGAGGAGTGATGTGAGATAGAAGGAGATTATGTATAGATTGATGTTGATGTGTGGAAAAATATAGGAGAATCGCACTTTTAAACATAGGGACGGGCTACAGTCCGCTTGGGCGAACTGTTGGATACCCTATTCTTATTCCTATCCCTCATAAGTGGGCGTGACAAAAGTCTAAGTATGGTTGAATTGTTAAGAACGCTCTACATATTTTGTTATATAACATTTAAAGGATTTTATCAAAAAAAAACGCTCCCTAGCTCAAACTTAGGTGTTTCAATAAAATTGTTTTATTTAATTGTGGGCGTGTCAGTAGGCGGATTTAAGAAAAAAATAACACATGAGAATAAAGGGCTACTAGAGAGTATATATTATAAATTTCAGCTCCCTAGCTCAAACTTTGAATTTTCAAAAAAAAAAAAAATTAATTGTGGGCGTTTCAGTGGGCGGATTTTGAAAACATTTACACATGAGCATAAAGGGCCCATAGAGAGTATATACTATAAATTTCAGCTCCCTAGCTGAAACTTTGGATTTTCAAAAATTAATATACCCTTAGAATAGTAAAAAAAAATTATTTTATTTATTTGTGGGCGTGTCAGTGGGCGGATTTTGAAAATTTTTTATCCCGAGCAGTTTTAGGAGTCATAGATCATATATAAAAAATTTCAGCTTTCTAACTCAAAATTCGATTTTTTCCAAAATTTGGTTTTTTTGAGTTTGTGGGCGTGTCTGTGGGCGGATTTCAAAAATTCGTAAACTTGATTATTTCGGGACCCTAGAGAGTATATGGTTAAAATTTCAGCTCTCTAGGTCCAGTTTAAAGGCCTAATTTTTGGCTACAGACGGACGGACGGACGGACGGACGGACATGGCTAGATCGACATTACTATCGATGCTGATCTTAAATATAGTAACTTTTAGGGGTCTACGGGCAATATTAAGGTATGTTACAAACTATGCGTCAAAATTAATATACCCTTAGAATAGGGTATAAAAATGGAGTAATTCGATATGGCTCTTCTATTTGAGGGTAAGGAGTTCAAAAGTCTCAAAAGTGGCTCGGGTCGACCGAGTAAAATTAAGTTATACAGGGTGGCGCAAAATTAATCATCCAATTTGTTTTTGAATAATTTTTTTACTAAATCAAAAAAATGATTTTGAGTGATGGAAATCTTTATTTGGACATTTACAATTTTTTTTTGGAAAAGATGATATCCTTCAAGTGGCTGCCGCCAGTGTTGATACACATTTGTGTCAGTTTTATCGCATTTTCCATGACTTTCCCCAAGATTTCCGGAGATAACTACTCGCATTCTTGTCGAATATTCTCCTTAAAGGATGCGATTGTTTGAGGGTTGTTGGCCGAACCTGCGACTTCAAGCAGCCGCAAAAAAATAAGCCTGGGATGGTTTAATTGGGCGATCTTGCTGGCCATGTCAAACGCTTCCTTCACAATATCCATTATGGCTCGTGCCCTGTGTGCGGTTGCCCCTCCTTGTTGGAACCACATGTTCACCAAACCTCGCTAATACAATTCCGGCAATAAGAAATCGTTTATCATGGCCCTGTAGCGTTCGGCAGTAACAGTGACCATATTGCCGATGCCGTTCTCAAAAAATACGGCCCAATCACTCCTCCCGCGTGAACGCCGCACCACACAGTGGCTTTGAGTGGTTGTAATGGCTATTCGTGCATCACACGCGGATTTTCAGTACCCCAGAAACGAAGATGTTAATTATTGACGTAGACGTAACCGCTTAAATGGAAATTCGCCTCGTCACCACCGACCGATTATTTATTGGTCAAAAAAATCGACATTCCACGCTCTTGCGGAGTAAATCGCTTCATTGCTTGTCTGCTGTATACTGCAGCTGTCTAGTTCACAAATGTCAAATATGATTGACGTACGACGCCGTTTGCAAAAATTATAACATCTTCCAATAGGGTGATTAATTTTGCGCCACCTTGTACAAATAATAATAATTTTATGTAAGAATATAGATACAGCTCCTGGCGTTAGTATACTGATGCAAAACACAATCCAACAAATCTCTAGCGTATGCAGATATATGGTCATATCTACGAATGCCGTGGATGTACAGCACCGCGTCATTTAAATGTCGTTTCTGTTTGGAAGATCTTTTTACGGATGCTCCGCCCGTTGTTGTTAGACGTCTGTGGATTTTTAGTTTATAAACTTATGAAAGACTGTTAAAGTTTTGTTTAATGAGAAAAGACAGCGTTAAATACCACAATATTAGGTGTACTCCACTGAACTATCCTGTCAAGATAGAAATTCCATGAGCTTAACATACGTTGCCGTTCCGACGGCCGAATATTAGGGTCGTGAACCATGAAACGGATATGAGAAGCTGAGGGTACTATCATTTGCGAAGGAATGAATCGGCTTAGAAAAAACAGACAGGAGATCATTTATACAAATAAGAAAGCCAGTAGGAGACTTGTAATCGTCCAAAACAACTTAAAAGGAAAGGTCTGGAATGTAGTCCAAATCCATTGAAGAAGAGCATTATCGTTTCCAAATGCTCGCATTTTCCACAAGAGAGCTTGATGCCATACTCTGTCAAATGAATTTGATATATCAAGCCCAATAATCTGACCAAGAGATTGGTGAAGAGATTGGTTGCACTTTTCGGTTAGATAAGCCATTAAATCACCAGTAGACATGTTGCTGCGAAAACCCTACTGCTACTCGTTAAGAAGTCTTCGGGATTCAAGATATTTCATAACATGAAGTAAATTAGCGTTTCCATGACCTTGGAAAGAAGGGACGTAAGTGCGCCTTTTTGGGACAGGCTGGACAAATGCTGTTTTCCATCTTCTCGGAAAGAGCCTTGAAGAATACAACAGATAGAAAAGTTTGATGGTTTTACCAGCGTGAAAGAAAACCTCCTTAGAACGATAGGGGAAATACACATATAGACCAGCGGATTTGTGAATGTCAAAATCTCTAACTACTCTTGAGAGTACGAGTGCGAAACTGGACTGGTCCCATGGAGTATTCTACGCGCTCGAGTACAAGTGGAAATAAAGCACAGCCTGTGAGCGTTGAGCTAGCTGCAAAGTGAACAGCAAGCAGATTGGCTTCATATTAAGAACTGACAGCTGGCATATAATTGTAAATGAATATCGGTGAATAAGACGGTGCCGAATTCTTGATGTTTTAAACAAACGACCAAAAGTTTTATTACCCGTGGGACTTTGTAGTATTTTTTGCCTCAGCTTTGGTCGGGCGCAGTGGCTCAATGGTTAGTGTGTCGGATTACTAATCGAAAGGTCCCCGGTTCAATTCCCGCCGGGGCCAAGTAACATCTTGAGTTTTTGCCCACTGCTCCACCTCTTGCGAACGTATGACAAGAGTATCAATTGTCATGAGAAGCTTCTCAAATTTGCCGTTCGGATTCGGCGTAAGATTGTAGGTCCCTTCCACTTCGGAAAGAAAGTGGTTGGAGAAGCTAGGTTTAGGCCCTCTATGGGCCGTAAATGCCTAATATTTATTTATTTATTTTTTGGTCCTGAGAGAATTTGACACAATTTATGGGGCATTGCAGTTATTTCTGGCTCGTTTGAACTTTTTTCGGTTTTCCTCAGATGGATTGCCCTTATATAACCGAAAGCTTACCTCTTTAAACCTGATAGGATCTTTGCAACTCGAGTCACACCACGCGTTTACTTTGGGTTTGAAACTTTTTATGCGGTTAGGGATAAAGTATTTCATACTCAGTAAAATTAAGTTTGTTATCGTATCAGGAGCAGCATTCGCTGTCGAGGAAGCCCAGCAACTAGTTAAAACTCTTTAAGAAACTGTTTAGTTTTTCCTAATTGGCTCGTTTTGCCATAAGGTTCTTTTGGGGAGTGTGTTCTTTAACTTTGTGGTTACAGCATTCTTGTCGGCTCATTTACAAGCTGAGTCAAATTATTTATCTCAGCAAAGATCTCAACATACCTTCTTTCGGGTGTTGTCTGACTGAATGTCGAAGCCAGCCTAAATTGCGTCTATTGAAATCGCCCGTAATGACGATTACAGTACGAGGATAAAATGTTAGATTTCTTATGATGGAATCTGATAACGCATAGAAATCATTATAAGTTGAGTGCCTGGCCAGATTTGGGTTTCTATAAACGAAACAGAAGTGAATTAATTGCCTACAGACAGAGAATTTTAGCGCTCAACTCACGGATGTTACTCATATGCACATCTATTCTGAAATTTGCACACAATATTATACCGTTTTAATGAGAGATTAAATCCGGATTCAATCCGAATTAAATTCCATGTAAACGCAGATTGAAGGATTGGAGGATTCGCTCAATCCGATTGCCGTATCGGCAATATGACAGCACTGAACGGACAGCGGAGGCAATGTGCAAAACTGCAATATGGAGCTGCGGCAAACGACCCTTCCAAGCAACAGAGGAGAGACCTAACACATGCTTCGTTCCGGCTAAAACCTCCAAATTTTATCATCATACTCTAGTCTGTGCTACTGTGGAACGTTACTTGACGCATAGAGTATAAGTACAAATAGTTTTTGCGACGATTTGTTATGCAAAATTTAGCAGAAATATGCCTAAATATTTCTTGCATGACATAGAACCCCTTCTTTTTCTTACATCCATATTCGGTTAATAATTTGATGCATGCGTCCTACCACCGTATCCTTATAAATATGCTGGTAAGGTTTTGTAACCGCACGGATGATTTTTTCAAATGAAACTTAAAACTTAATGTACCTTTGCCTTTCTCGCATATAATCCCGTTCGGACATCTCTTATTGTTGCAATGTCCAATAAATCTCTCTCGTCTTTTTGATCGTTCCAGTACATAAAGAAACCTTTAGGATCTATCCGCCCTGTAATTGCTACGCCCGTAACTGCATCCTGAAAAAGAGATAAAATAATAATTTAATTACCTACAAAGAATATAAAGTTATGAAAGCAATCTTTTTTTTTGTAGTAACAAAATAAGTCTACATAATTTAATGAAAACCAAAGTATTCATTGCGAGTAAGGATGGTAGGGTACCTACATATGTGTTATACAACTAAACTGAAAATTCTATTTTTTAAAAATATTTCAAGATTTATTAACACAGAGTATGTAGTTTTCATCAGTATTTCCAATCAATCGATTTCACACAAAAAGCAGACTTTTTCCATAAAATCGACACCGCCCTTATAAAAACAAAGGAGAACAAGATTTGCCCGCATTCCAATCCAGTAATTATGCGAAAGAATAGCATATGAAATTTCACTAAAATAGCATCACCCAGTGATGTTCTCAACGGTTCATATGGATATATTTGTTTGGGTGTAGACATGAGTGCTAGCGGATGTGGCAGTGGCGACTGACGCCACAATTTTTCATTATTTTTCCCCGAATGCCCCGATCAACAATGCGAAAGCAATGTTGGTGATTGAAATGTAATAAAAATATAAATAATATCCCTATGCGACAGTGAAATGGCCAGTGGCATTCATAAAATATTGAGATTATGTAGGTACATACATTTCTATACATTTTCCACGTTTGAGTAGTTATAGTGTTTACTTTGTGTAACATTGTTAACGAAGGTTACATTTTCAATGAAGAGGACGAAAAGGGTGTGACAACTAAAATCCAGAACTGATTGAAAATGTTTTGATTTCTTACTGCTGCCTTGATAAATTCTCATCTACATATACGCATAAAAGCGTTACCGGCAATAAATTTAATAAGTGAAGGGTTCAGTGGTAGAAAGATTTTATTTAGTATTAAATTGCGGGCCAAAAAACGATAAAATAAAAATCAACCAAATTTGTATACCTGCCTCTCATGCGAATTATTTAACAAAAAATACTCGATAAGAATAAAGAAAGTAATAAAAAGAATTAATAAACTAAAAACACAAGTCATGGTCATTCATCAGTCTTCGCCAGGCCATGTTTTTCCAAGGCTGATTTCATTTAACTAACGCCTTTTTTAAACATTGGCTTTATGGGCTTAAAAGGCATTCCAAAACTTCAGTAGATTGCAGGTGGCAATGGTGCGATGGTAGTAATCCCTTTAGCGCACGCAAATTATAAAAAAAAAAAATCACCAACGATTTATTAAAAATACTAAAATAAATGTTCCTTGTCACGAAAAATAGGGGATGGTAAACGAAATGTGTATTAAATCGAAGTTTCGTGTTAAAATCTATTGGACTTTATGTAAGTCAAATAAATAACTTCTTAAAAATAAATAATGTATGTGTCTTCATATGTAGTTGGAATTCAATAACTTAATATGCAAATATGTTTACTTTAATAATATTAAGGAAGAAGTAATGAGGACAACGCCTCACAGCGCAGCGGTACAATGGTACGATAAATAAAGGTGTACACACGAGGGCTACAACTTTACAGCAATTGGAGTCTATCTATCGCATTTAGCGCAAAAAATGATTCTACTGCCTTAAAATCGGATCTACTGCACTTTCCTCAGAACGTTCTCGAACCAAAACTATACAGTCATTCGTAACCGAAAACCCCTGTAAAAATGTATTAGTACAGTGCAGTCACCCTGGGGTCGGATTCTGTAAGAAACGAAACGAAAAGCGCTTTCGCATTTCAAGGATCGAAAGAAAACACGCGAAAGCGAACTTTTGCTTCATGTAACTCCTTTCGTTTTCTACTTCTCTTTCGTTAACGTTTTAGAAGCCATATGACATTAAAACCAAGTCTCAGAACCTTACAGAATACAGAGAATCGCTATCAATTCTTCACCAGCGTCATTATTGAGCGTCAATACTACATAATTCGTAAAAAATACCAAAGAAACGCTAAAAAAAAGATAAACGTGCAGGAATAGCTGTTGCTTGTTTTGATTCGCATAGACGAAAAATTCTTTCGTTTTTCAAGTTACATGAAGCAAAAAAGCGATAACTTCAAAGAAAAAGGTTACGCTTTTTTTCGCACACACGAAAGACGTTTTCGTTTTTGATGTTACATGAAGCAAATCGTTCGTTCACACGAAAAGATATCAATTTCTCAATGCATATGTTACATGCGCATTACTGCATATTTTACTGTCTCCCATCTTAGTCCAGTCAAATGGTAGTTTGAAGTGGAAAGTCCTGGTGTAATTGTTTTTAGTGGCTTATTTTATGGTTTTGGGGCTGATGAACACGAATCTGAACTTCTCCAACAAAAATTCGAATGGCAAATATGAGAAATCGTCAAAAAAAAAAAACGCTGCAAATAAGGCTTTTTTGTGGTTTCCCGGTTATAACTTAAAAATCAAGCTTCTTACGAAAAAAGTTTCTGAAGGTAAAAGAAAGAAGAAAAAATTACCTAAAATTTAGAGAGTGTTAAACTATGAAGCAAAACAGAAATTTGTTCAAAAATAGCAAAAAATAAATACCTACATGATTTAATTCAACCCTCCATTCAAGTTAACGGCACATCGCACCGGGGAGTCGTAATTTTCGTTTCTGGAGTAGTTTTTTTTCGAAATGTTTCGAAAATACCAAAAACAAATTACCATATATATATTTTTAATTCCATGTAGGAAAATGTTGTTTAATACGATTTTTAAAAATGCAACCATAATTTTTTCTCTAAGAATAAACAAATAATCAGTGACCTATTTCCGAATCCATACTTCCATACTACTCGTAATATTATAAATGCGAAACTAACTCTGTTTGTCTACTGAACCGATCTCCTTTTCTTCTAATTCTAATTTCCCTAACGCCCGCGCTGTGTAGCCAATACATGATAAGTAAATTATAAAAAAAAAAAAAAATGTGTACACAGATAGTCTAGAGCCTGGGAATGCACATAGGCTAATTTTTACTGCGGGAAAATGCTTCATCCGCTGATATCTAAGAAAAGTTGTAACTCTCGAATGCTTTCTAGCTCCTAGCTTTGGAATGCACATCCAAATGAAATAGGATTATTTTTTAATATAAAGTTCAATTATGTACAAAGATTTTAAGATATAAATCATCTTTGTAGGTTATCCTGAAGTTGAACAATAAGCATTAAACTATACATTTTATACAATTCAAAAAAAGTAAAATGTTCGATTGTTTTCCCAGCGTTGAGTGAAGGCAAATTTGTGTGTGTGTGCGGCACAAATCTGTTTCTCTCTCTGTACCTTTTGTGCTGTGTGCTTTTCCTTTATTTTTTTTATGCACCTTTTGCAGTTTGTGTTGTTTTGTTTGTGGCGCATGGGATTGATGAAGATAGGGTATGAAATGTAATTGAGATTCAGAGGGAGTCACACTGAGAGCATATCCATATAATCAAAAGAGACACTCTCGACGTTTTTTATCAGTTCTTATCAGCAAGTATTTTGTTTTAAATTTGAGAAGTGGCAGACTGGCGAATCAAGGCGAGCATGGTCAGCTAGTACCTTATATTTTATTGAATAGATCCGAAAGCTGTATAAGTGAGTAGCTATAGTGAGTCAAGAAATAAAGTAGATACCTTCAAGTATTTCAGGGAGCTCCAAGTCTTCATCTGCTTCTTCCTCAATTTCTGCAATGGACATGTTATTGCAGCTATTTTCGCAGTTCAGGCACATATTAGAACATGTGAGGCCTGCTTTTCTGAATCCACAGTTGGTCTGACAGGTCTTTGTGCATTTGCAGGATATAAGTTTTAAAACCCTTTCTGCAGCTGGTGGCTGTAGAGTTGGCACTGGCTGTAGACCATCACTCGTTTTCTTCCAACCCCATTCCTCAGGATCTTTTTCATTTCCAAACCATTGCTGTACTTGAAAGTACACTCTCAAAGAGTGTTGCTGTGCAGCAGCCTCGGTAGGAGGTAAGGACGCCAAATGGGTTCTGGTTTTATAGGCAGACCTACAATAACATTTATAGATAATAATATAATAATAATAGATTCTTTATTTCATGAAATATATGTATAATAGTTTGTGTTTGAGAACACGAGCATGGCAGAAATAGCCGTCTGCCGGCTCAGTTTGTTTAAAGTTGTCCCTTCCTTGTCAGTGAATTTGTGCAACGCAGCAAAGAAGATGAGGCCAGCATGAGTAATATCTTCAGCTTGACCCGAAGGATTTTTGAAAATTTCTATTTGTTAATTAAAGCAGGGTTTTTTTTAGGGTTTGTAGAAAACGTATTAAAAATGTACCTATCATGGTACTGACAGTCAGCAAATTACGTTTATAACGAAGCAGCCGTTGTTGAGACCTTGCGTAATCTTCAGTAATTCGTGTTCCATATACAAAACAATGTGCTTTGAAATAAAAACACTCGGAGGATGATCTAATTTTGCCTGAAGCTTGACTCTCTAGCTTTCTTTAGTTGAGCAGCTATCATTCTTTTTTTTGTATAACTTTTCTGGCATGAAATATGTATGCTAATAGATGTCTTACCCGCCAAGAGAGCTCCTTTCAAATCATTTCTGTTTTTACTAGCATCACGTAATGTTTCTATTCCTTTTTTCTTCACAACTATCACTCAAACGTTTTTCACAAATAAAACACTTCTTACCGTTTTCACTTCCACTAGCACTCAAAACGAACGCTAAGAGAAAAATTACAAGAACGCGTCGAAAACGAACTGATTACCGTTATAACGTTGCATTGTATCTCAAGGAGAATACCCAAAAACGAAAAAAAATACTCCAGAAACGAAAATTATGACTCCGCGGCGCGATGTGCCGAAAGGGTTGAATTTATTCATGTAGGTAGGTATTTCTTGCTACCTATTTTTGAAAAATGTCCGTTTTGCTCGATAGTTTGACACTCTTTTGCGTGAAAACAATTAAGCGTACAAAAAAATGTATATAACATAAATCCTAGGTAATTTTTCTTCTTTATTTCATCTTCAGAAACTTTTTTCGTAAAAAGCTTGGTTTTTAAGTTATAAGCGGAAAACCACAAAAAAAACTTTTTTCAGTGGTTTTTTGACGATTTCTCATATTTTCCATTCGAATTTTTGTTGGAGAAGTTCAGATTCGTGTTCAGCAACCCCAAAACCATAAAATAAGCCACTAAAAACAATTATACCAGAACTTTCCACCTTGAGCCTCTTTTTTAGCACCATTTGAGTCTATCTGTTTCAGTTCTAAATCCACCAAAGCCAATGAAGTACAAACTTGTTTCATCCGACTCGCAAGAAATATTTTCAAACCCGAGAAAAAAAATTTAAATTATGTTAACTTCGATTTGTAAACAATTATAATTATTATTAGTGGATTTTCTGCCAAATGAAAGTGGAAGATTGTGGTTGTGTTTAGTAGTTTATATAAGTATATGGCCACATACGTACGTAGACAACGAATAATGACACGAGTTATACCCACCCAGAACGACTAAACTCCGAGCCAACACTAACCGATGTTACCAACCAGACATTGCGCTCATTAGCGAAACAATGCTGACGAAATAGAATAGACCTCAAGGACTACAACATCTTTTGGACAGATAAGGTAGAAGGAAAACGAGGCACAGCAATTCTCGTACGAAAAAATATCACCGCCAAAAAGTCAAGGATCGCTGGACTAACGACGTTTGAAGCAACAGGAGAAGTAATCCAAACAACCCCAACGGAAACTCTAATGGTGATCAGCAGCTATAACAAAAATGTAAAGCAAGATCAGTCGAGATCAAACATGACCTAGGAATACTAAACGGTCTTGTTAATCAGCACACGTATGGAATTATTGGCGGCGATTTCAACGCTAGACACCAAGTATGGGGGAATACAATAATAAATGAGGAAGGCACAACAATAATGGAATGGATAAAAGATAACTTCGACCAGCATAATCTTATAGTAATCTCACAAGGCAGACCAACGCACCCAAGGAAACCTTCCCGGCTAGACTTTTTCCTGGTGTCCTCCAACCAGGTAAACACCCTCGCAGAAATCCAGAATTACCAGTGCAAACCCCTCACCAGCGACTCTTACCATGATGCGGTGCAACTTACCATCAAGCTGAACCGGCCCATCTTCACCAACACACGGCCAGAAGGCGACTACATTGATTACAATCAACTTGATATTGAGCGACTGCAAAGAGGCGTCGAAGAAAGGCTTATAATGCCACCGTCCAACAGAAACCTCTCTAATGAAGAAGTATAAGCAGCAAGCAAAAACTTTGAAGCAGCAGTTAGCTGTGCACTCAACCAACAAAAGAAACCCAGGACATCTAAAGATAGGTACAGCCACCTCCCACCCCACATCCAAAACGTGTACCACCACAGGCAGCGTCTCCAAAAACGACTACAAAGAATAAGAGATCGTGAATGGAACACGGTTAACAGTAGCTACCAGATGGTCCTGAGCGAACTAAAATGCACTGACATCATGTTCAGAAATGCAGTGCAACACCTAAATAACATCCAAATGCAAAAGGCTGCAAAATATCAAAACCGGTCCGGATACGTTTAAACAGATAAATCGAATCATTGGAAAAGGCGCCAAGATGCCGGAGACACTGATCACCAACCAGGGCATAGCAAAAACCTCAGTGGATAAAGCCAATGCACTTGCAGATTACTTTGAAGGGAACTTCACTCCTTCTCCCCCAAATGACGCAGAGTTTAAGGCGGAAATCGATTCAACAATAGAGAATGTTGAGCGATGGTCTAGCCAAATACCAAGGTTTAGCGAAACAAATCCAGCCACAGAGAATGAGAATGAGACCTTATCCACACCAGAAGAAATCGCGGAAATCATCCATGGCGCAGTCATTCCAAGAAATCATCAGGACCTGATGAAATTTCAAATTTTGTGCTGTAGAAGATGCCGCACGCCGTCATGATTCTACTGGCCATACTGCTGAATAACTGCGGTGCAGGGAAATAAGTCCACGGGAACTAAGTCCACTGAGGGACTTAGTTCCCACTTAGTGGGAAATAAAACTACTTTCGCGAAGTGGACTTAGTTCCCATGTAAGGTGGGAAATAAATTCCCAAAACTCTGAGTGGTTTTAGTTCCCTTTTAATGTGAAGTAAATTCTCACTGTCGACTAAGAACAAAATAAAATTAAAGAGGCAAGTAGGTCATTTGCAATTTTTATTAACAAAATAGAAATTAACTTCTAACTGAGACAGAGTAATATAGGTACCGTGACCTCGCACCTACTCCAAATCAAACAGTGACCCCAAGGGGGGGGGGGGGGGGGGGGGGGGTGCATTGCACTGTTTATGAGATTAGTTACGAAATCGCAAATAGATTCCATAAATAGTGTAATGCATATGGGGGGACATGCTGCCCCCTGCAACCCCCCTGCTTGGGGTCACTGTTTGATTTGGAGTAGGTGCGAGGTACGGTTTTGAAACTTTGGCTTTATATCACCATGATAACCTTAAGACTTTGCTTAAAGAGTGTGATAACTAACTGCACTTTGCACAGTTTTTTGTTTAATTCTAAATGTTGGATGTTAGTTCCCTCTTCTTATATTTGAATGTGGACTAAGTTCCCATAAAAAAATGGACTTAGTTCCCACTTAACATGGGAACTAAGTCCACTTCGCGAAAGTGGTTTTATTTCCCACTAAGTGGGAACTAAGTCCCTCAGTGGACTTAGTTCCCGTGGACTTATTTCCCTGCACCAATAACTGCATCAGTAGCTGCTACTTCCCCGCAAAATGGAAAACTGCAAGGATAATAGCCATTCCTAAGAAGGGCGATCACAACAGCGTCATGGGATATAGACCAATTTCACTTCTCAGTAGTGTGAGTAAAATACTAGAGGAACTCATACTGCGGAGAGTAAAGTCAGTCACTAATGCATTTATAATCCTACCTGATATACAGTTTGGATTTCGCGAAAAGCATTCAACCCTGCACCCATTGATGAAACTCCACCATCATGCTAGGGCCCTCAACAACCACCAAGTTACTGTCGCATGCTTCCTGGATGTGGAGAAGGCATTTGACTCCGTCTGGATAAAAGGACGTATTCACAAACTTACCCAGCTTAATTTACCCACTAATATTATTAAAATTATTTACAGCTTTCTCCAATCTAGGTCATTCTTTGTCCAAGTCGGTCAGAGCCGGTCAGGAACGAGACCTATCAGAGCCGGTGTAGCGCAAGGCTCTAGGCTAGGACCACTGCTCTTCAACATTTAGACGTCCGACCAACCACGTCTCGAGGGAACCACACAAAGCTGCTTATTCGCAGATGACTCCGTCACATACAGCAGTTCCTTGTCCCCAGCAATAGCCGCATCACGAGTCGAAGCCCACGTCAGAAACATCTTTTCCTACTACCGAAAATGGGGAATTCGGATAAACACCAGCAAATCCGAACTGTTATGCATACGAAGTCCAATCACTGGAAGAACCCGATTCAGGTCAGTCTCTAAATGTCGCAACGTCATCAGATTACCAGATGGCTCGAAACTCTCAACTAAAAACGATGTGAAGTACCTTGGAGTCCATCTGAACGAAAAGTTCCGATTTAACCCTCACTCAAAGGCAGTGCTGAAGAAGGCCACATTCGCATTCCATAGAATCTACCCATTGATGAGAAAACAAAACGGTCTCAGCAAAAAAACAAAACTACTGTTATACAAGCAACATACGCCTTTTCAAAGACATTTATGCAGAAACTTGCCATCTTCGAGAGGAAAATGCTGAGGATTTGCACTGGACTCCAATTTGACCCAATCCAAAGAAGAACGTGCGCAGCAGCCATCTTTACGAAGAAGCCAATATGAAGCCTAATTTCCTTAACGCCCGCGCTGTGTAGCTAATACATTATAAGGGTCCCAACAAATCCCTTTAGTGCGCGCTTATTATAAAAAAAAAAAAAAAAAAATCCGTTGGAAAGATACATGGTAGATTTATTCCAAAAGCTGCTGGCGAGTATCACAACCCATTGGTAAGAAGATTAAACGAGAGCCAATTTATACCGGAACATCGATATCTTGGCGTCATGGCCCTGCGACACGAAGAAATTTTCCCGATAGACAACAACTGGATTAGCTATCTTTATACCCTATTCTAGGGGTATATTAATTTTGACGCATAGTTTGTAACATACCTTAATATTGCCCGTAGACCCCTAAAAGTTACTATATTTATGATCAGCATCGATAGTAATGTCGATCTAGCCATGTCCGTCCGTCCGTCCGTCCGTCCGTCCGTCGGCAAAAATTAGGCCTTTAAACTGGACCTAGAGAGCTGAAATTTTAACCATATACTCTCTAGGGTCCCGAAATAATCAAGTTTAAGAATTTTTGAAATCCGCCCACAGACACGCCCACAAACTCAAAAAAACAAAATTTTGGAAAAAATCGAATTTTGAGCTAGAGAGCTGAAATTTTTTATATATGATCTATGGCCCATAAAACTGATTGGGACATAAAATTTTCAAAATCCGCCCACTGACACGCCCACAATTAAATAAAACAAATTTTGGGAAAAATTGAATTTTGAGCTAGAAAGCTGAAATTTTTTATATATGATCTATGGCCCATAAAACAGATTGGGACATAAAATTTTCAAAATCCGCCCACTGACACGCCCACAATTAAATAAAATATTTTTTTTGAAAAACCAAAATTTGAGCTAGGGAGCTGAAATTTTAAATATATACTCTCTAGGGGCCCTTTATGCTAATGTGGAAATATTTTCAAAATCCGCCTACTGACACGCCCACAATTATTTTTTTTTATTTTTGAAAGTCCAAAGTTTGAGCTAGTGAGCTGAAATTTATAGTATATACTCTCTAGGTGCCCTTTATGCTCATACTTAAATTTTTTTTAAATCCGCCTACTGACACGCCCACAATTAAATAAAACAATTTTATTGAAAAACCAAAGTTTGAGCTAGGGAGCGTTTTTATTTACAAAAGCTTAGTTTTTTCGATAAAATCCTTTAAATTTTTGTCACGCCCACTTATGAGATATAGGAATAAGAATAGGGTATCCAACAGTTCGCCCAAGCGGACTGTAGCCCGCCCCTATGTTTTTTACGACACAGTCGATACCAACCACCACCGAGGATAAATCCCCGGTGACACCCTACAACCCAAAACCATCCGAATTCATTGACAACCGTGTCTAAACAACCCGAGAATCACAAAGCCAATATTGTAATATTTATCAAAATCTAGCCACTATTAATGTAATATATTTCTATCTGAAATCTACAAAAAAAAACATATTGTAAACCGTTGGGCCCCTATTAGGTAATAATAATTTGTCAACAATTATGCAACTAGTTTTAAGCCAATTGTATAAAATTTATTGTTAAAACATCGAAATCCACGGTTATTGTTCACTCAAAAATGTATGCAAACACGAAGAATCTGTTAATTACGAGTAGGTACACAAAAGTCGCGCTGCATATTTTTTGCTTGTACATTTTCCGCATGATAGCTCGCGTTAATGACTAAGATTAATTTCAACATTGCAATTATAACAACATTTTTATAGATATGTTGGTATGTTTTACGTATAAGATATGTTCAAGTGAATGCAGATCATCGATATGGAAATTAATTCTATTCCAACATCATAATTTACACTTTTTCTTGACCAAAATACAGTAATTTTCGAATGCCAATTTGGAGCCATGCCGTGAATCGGAAAATATTTACATTCTCCAGGTTCTATTTTTAAATGGTCTAGGATTTGTGTCGGAATTTTTGTAGATGTACGCACAGTACTTGATTTTACATTTTCTACAAATTGGTTTGAGAGTTAAATTTTATTCATATTCTTTCAAACCAAGTTAAAATTAACAAGGAATCTTTTTTTAAGTTAATGCAATTAGTAAAATTATGCCCAAAATATATTCTTCGGGTTACAGATGATGTTGCCGTACATTTTGTTGGATCATGCCTAGTGACTGTCTGCGCCAGGGCGCAGGCGGCCCAAAACGTGATCGACGAATGGTGCATTAGGAATGGGCTCTCGGTCAATCCTCTCAAAATTGAGGTTGTTCTCTTTACAAGAAGGAGGAAGGTGATCGGGTTGACTCAGCTAGTGCTAAAAGCCGTCACAATTCAACTCTCCAGTGAAGCAAAACATCTGGGAGTTATCCTGGATAGCAGACTTCTTTGGTTCAAACATTTTGAGCTAAAGAATGTCAAGACACAGACGGTTTTCTGGCAGTCCAAGGGTATTTTCGGCAAGACATGGTGCTTATCACCGAAAAGAGTCACAAGGATTTGCACGGCTATGATAAGACCACTTCTAGTATATGCACTGGTTGTTTGGTGACATAACGGGATCACAGAAAATAAGATCTTCGATGAACTTGCTAGACAGGGCTCAGAGGAAGCCTTCTCAGGACCTGAACCGGCGCTATGTCTGCTTGTGTCCTCGGTCAGGGCTTTCCTTGACGGTTGGCTTTCATAAAAACACAATCGCAGATGACATGACACTCCAGGGTGCAGACAGACTGAACGACGGCTGTACAAAATCTGCGTTATTCTTGTTGTCTCTCAACAGAAACGACTGCAGACAAATTACTAGCGTTCTTACGTGCAATTACGCTTTTGCCAAGCATCTTAAGGTGCTAGACTTAAGCGATACCACCAACTGTGAAGCCTGTGGAGTGATGACACTGCAGAACATTTCCTTTGTGATTCCCATGCATTTGCTTGTATCAGGTGGTAGGTATTTGGTGCTGATGTGGTTAGTGCTGTTATCCTAAGCTCTTTATCATTGAAGTGCCTACTCGTCTTTCTTAGGAAAACGTGTAAATTTAAACAGTGAAAGTGGTGTGTCTTACTGATAGTGCAATGGACCAGTATTGAGTCTGAGTGCTATAGTGTAGAAAGCCTCGCATCTGGACAAAAAGCTTTTCTATCTGTCCTTTTCTTCAGCGCACTTTCCAAGAGCATTTGTCTACTCTGTCCCAAAAAAAGGCAAATCTTCTCCTTCCTCCTCCTACCGACCAATTGCACTTACGTCCCTTCTTTCCAAAGTCATGGAAACGCTGATTAACCGCCAGCTTCTGAAATATCTTGAATCCCCAAAACGTCTTAATAACCGGCAGTACGGTTTTCGCAGCAACAGGTCCACTGGTGATTTGATTACATTATCTAACGAAAAGTGGAACCAATCTATTCACCAGGGTTGGTGAAGATAAGATCTTTGCGCTAAATATACGAAAATGCGTGCATTTGGAGTCGATGATACTCATTTGTGGACGGATTCAAGTTTACAACACACCAAATTAAGGCTGATGTTCCCCAAGGCTCTGTTTTGTGCCCTACCCTCTTTATCATTTTTATAAATGGTCACCTATATATTACTTCGTTTCCAATTCATTCCTTTGCTAATGACATTACCCTCAAATGTTCATATTCGTTTCCTGGTTCACGACCATTCTTTTCTTCTTCTTCCGGTGAGGATATGATCCGGATTAAAGGGATCATGCCTGCCTCTCATACGCGTTTCAACAGAGTTCGTAAGCAGTAATAGGCTTATGGCTTCGTATTAGTTTGGATGGTCACGAATGAACTCGGTTTAGATCTTTTGCCAAAAACATTCCTATATTTGTGCCGCTTGGTTTCAGGGCATAGCAAATGTCACTCTATGATTTCAGGCAATGGCACCAACTTCGTTCGCCAAAAAAAAAAACACTTCAAGATTGGGCGAATCTATTTAATTCAAGCAGCTTTCCAGAGACTGTCTCGAGCTAGCGTAGTTCCAATGGAATCAATTTGAGAAAATATTATAATATAATCATTATTATATAATCACTATATGCCCCTGCAATGACAGACTGAGAATGGGCGCGTTCAATTTGCAAGGCAACTAGTAGTAGTAGTCAATACTATTTTACGCTTTCTCTAGGATCGAACAACTCACGTGACCATCGTTTGGCAAGTGACAGATATTAAATTAGTAGGGAACTCGCAGTTGCCTTGCAAATTGGATGTGCCCAATATCACATCCATGCCTTTTTACCATTCATGTGAGTCTAGCGACAGATTTAACATCTTAAAACTGTTTAGAAAAGAAATAGGCATGCCTTAAAACTCCTGGATATTACAAATGCAACAACACCAGCATTAAATCGATCGAACCGACGCGACGAACCCCACATGTAGAGATGCAGTAAATTAGAAACGTTATGATCCCTGTAATCCGGATCATATTCTTGCCGTTAAGGAAGAAGATTATTGAATATCACTGTATAACGTATTCAAAAGATTTTGTTTCGTAAAATAAATACAAATACAAAAAAATAAATCATTTTGAAATAATCTTGTCCACTCTCAGTTACTTCGAGAACCTTTGAATCTACATAAATGTTGCTTTATTGAACCTTTAAAAAATTGAAACCATCCTCGAGTTGCAATCGATGCACTTTCTTACTATTCAAACTCATATAAACACTTCGATCGATCGCTGAATCTAATTCGATTATTTACACCTACTTGCTTTCCCTTAAATAGCAATTACATATCTATCGCCATGGCAATCACATTAAGGTCGTTGTCAATAAAGAGGCTCTATACCACACTTCCCTATTTACGCTCTGTCTCTAATAATCACCATCTGCGGCAAGAAATTAACAACACATTCTGTCTTTAGAATCACAGCGTACCTACAAACGCACAAGAATATTTTGAAAACAGAAAATTCCGCTGATGGAACTGCGTTGATATTCTCCTCTTATAATGGAGGTAGTATCGAAAATAGACCACAACCCCTGTTGATTATTAACACTTGATTAGGCAAGAGGTGTAAGCTGCCTATACTTCGATTGTGTGTGCTTCAATTTGCCCATTAACGTATTTCAAAGGATACTATTATCATCCATGGACTCTATATACTTATATATTGTATATTGTGGTGCTAAATTAGGGCAGTGGCAGTGATAATGACTAAGGCTTGGTTTCTGAGAATTAATGTGCTTTTGTCATGTAAACAAAGCGGAAATACTCGCGGAAACAACGAAATGGATTACAGAACTAAATTATTTTTGTTTTATATCATAAGGAAAGGAATAAAAAGCAAAACCTTGTTAAGAACATGAACACACGTTAGAAACAACCTCAAGTTAAAGATATGCATAATGTATTGTATAATACATAAAGAAGTCTTCAATCGGCTCAGTTTTAAAACATACATCGAGCGATTTGCGCAACTGTTTAAGTTTAATGGTGGAAAAAGAAAGGATAAGGACGAATTTATTTCATTCGTCGATAGCTGACGTATAAAGTCCACGTGGAAGCAACTATATACATAATCAAAACTTTAAGTGGTGAAAATATTCGTTGTCAGCATGATTGGAATGCGTTTGGTGGTAGCACCAACTAGGTCAATTATAACAAATTTAATAAGAGTAATAAGGCTAGGCGCGCGTACCCATTTTCGGTAACAAAAATTAGATCACTCGATTTCAAATATAAGAGCACGCATGTAACAAAATTATGATTGTGATCTTACATTAAAAGTTATGTGTTGTTCTTTTGCGACTGAATACTCATGCGACGGAAATGCATATACGCGCCTAGCCTTATTAGTCGACTTATGAGCCTTCTACCAATTTCACTAATAAAGACGTTAGTAGATTTCAAAAAAATATTCACGCGCTGTAACATATTCAACCATTCAATATAAATTAACAGAAGCTTGGTAGCCTAACTGCACGTGTATTATCACATAAAAACCACTTGAATTAAAATTCATTATTGTCAACTAATTTAACCTATATTATTAATATTTGAGTTACAATGTCCTCAAAAAGTGGGATGGACAAGCTTTGGGTGGCCAAATTAGTGCGGAGGACATTGGAAGCTACAGATATGAAGTGGAAATAGAATCTTTGGAACAACTCCTTTGCTAATTCCCAGTCCAGCACTTTAAGAACACCACTTTTCTTGAAAATTATCCTTATTTATGAGGTGACATATCACATCTAGGCAATTTTAAAATTTAGCTGAGCCCAGCGACGCATTCTTAAAACTCTCCCGTAAGTATGTATGCAAATCTGTGAGTTGACACGAATGGAGATCACCGGTGACGATCAGAGAAAAATCAATAAAAGGGGCATGCATCACGCATGCGCGAAAATCGTGAAGAAGAGGCAGTCGGGTATCATACACAAATAAAATAACACCAACATTTGAAGGCCTCAGTAAAGAAGTGATCCGAAACTGGGAAATCTGCCGATGTTTATTCAGGTCGAACCGTCGAACCCAACTGGCGGACCAGTAGGGATGTCATACAGTGGGAGGGTTACGCTTACGATCCCTTTTAATTATGATGAAGGGACCTACAATTTAACGCCGACTCCGAACGGCAAAATTAATATGTCTCTCATGACATTTGAAACCCTAAAATGATTTGAACCTGAGTTCAACGCACTGAACACACAAGTTTTAATAAAGTCTTTTTTTACATTTTTGTTTTTGGTGATTTTAAAATTGTCCAGGTAACATTTGTTCCTACAATAACGGAAATAAATATTACATCGTTTTGTAATGGTGACTCCGGCAATCCCTTGATGTCATACTGCGATAATATTACTGAACAACTTTGTATCATTTTCTTGAGATACACTAAATGTACGGTTACTTTTCAGTCGTTCAACTTACGTTTATTAACACTGTGTAAACTCGCCCTGGATTCAGGAAAAAGTCCCGTTTATAGCAAACCAAACATACATTTTATTAAATAAGTAGATCCGATTTAATATTCTTGCCTTTTATTTTAATTATTTCCTTCTTAGCGTACCTGTAGGCGATACGCTGCGGAGTTCTTTCAAGGCATCCGTTTCGAATTACTATGGCGTAGAAATTTGCATTTTAATTTTCCTATTCATCTAATCAGTGTGGAAATTTCATTTAAAGAGTTATAAAAGCAATAAAAATCCCATCAGCAGATGCTTGTACATCAGAACGTAAAAGATTAAACGACGCAGCCTTTACAGTGATATTTGCCATTGAAATTTAGATTTTAAAAAAGGTGATTTCGAAGGAACGAGAAACGAAGGAACGGATGTTTATCTAATTTGGATTATTTCAATTTGTATTTGTGTGATAAATAAATATTTAAAATTAAACTAAACATCTCCTAAATCAGAGCTTATGTATGTGTTCTAGTAAATAGCAGAAGTGTTAGGTTAGGTTAGGTTTATGTGGCTGTCGGCAGAAACCGACACACTTAGACCAATTAGGTCCATTGTGATACCACGTATGTATTATCTACCTCAACTCTGTAGATGGGACTGGCCAACGACACGCGGTTGTTCTCAAACGGTCCCCCATCTACGTACTAACCGCGCCCAACGTCGTTTAATTGCGGTGATCTGACGAGAACCGATTAACTCGACGTGGTATGGTCGTTGGTTAAGGCAGAAGTGTTAACGAGTATGTAAACAACATTTTACAATTTACGTTCATAAACATGTATCTTATTTTTTTATTATTATATTTTCATATCATGTACTCACCTCGTCCCATCGAACGAATTTTTCTCCATCCTGCAGGGCTTGGCTAACTACGACAGGTCCTGTCGTCACACATGTCCCTGAAGTCCACATTTTGTATTTTTATTCAAGTAATTTTATATTCCTTGTTTAGTTTAACTCCAACCTCTTCTCAAAACCAATAGATTTTATAAAATGTGGTACGAGTATTTCTTTAGTATACGAACAGTTCGTAAGAGTTACTACATTTCCTTGCTAAGCATAAGTAAGTTCTTTCCACCTTCGGTTACAACTTCAGAAAGTGTTAGCAACTCTTGTTTTCATTTATGGTTTCTTGCAAATGACGAAGAGAGCATGACTGTTTTTCTGCAATTGTTACCCCATATTAACATCTCTAGTATTATGTGTATATTCTTTGTATTGTTATTATCTGAAACGTAAAAATTAAAATGATGAAATTGGAATAGAAATTAAAGTATTATTTTTTTAATTCAAACTTCAAATTCAGGAAACTTATTTATACTATTATACTGCAAAGTGAGTATACCTATACACATATGTAGTTTATTTATTATAAACATAATTTATATTTTTTATATTATTGTTATTATGCACAAGCTTATAAAATCAATAAACTAATGAAAAGAGCAGAAACTATGTGAATGAATATAATAAGATGAATAAAGTTAAGATCACTGGAGCCTACTTCCCGACAATACAACTTTGAACGAACAACAAAATCAGAAACATATACAGGACGTCGCTCGAAAAGCAAACTGACATAAGTCAAAATTTGACGATTGTGAGTTAACTATACAGAACGAATCGCAAAAAAAAATACAATTTTTCTATCAAACCGTCATAACTATAACTCTTAAACTGACAGCATGAGGGCACAAGTGTCGTTTTGAATTTAAGGAAACATCCCTGTTGTTTTCGCAGCTAAATGATTTTTTTTTTCATTTGTAACACTTTGCTTCTAAAAAAATATGAAATCGTGATAAATAAGTTTCTTGAAAAGTGACACTTTTCGTGTTGTGTCATTTTACCTTGGAACAAAACTAGTTGAGGAACTCCAAATTTCTTTTGACTACTTTAAGAAGTGTGTCGTTTTACCAATAAGCTAGGTTTTATTTTATATAATATTATTATAATCGATCAAAACAAAAGGACACTTTTTCACACTTTTTTTTAAATTAGTAGAAATTTGGATGTAAAACGACACAAGTCAAATTTTTTTTTTGGAAAACTTTTTGTAGTAACTTGAATATACCACTTGAAAGAAGAAAAAAAAATACTTTTTTACTTTACAAATTTTTGGTGTTCATGGAAAATCAAAACTTAAACGATTTTTTTAAGTTATGAAAAACTTCAAATGGCTTTTCCGAAAATGTATGAATTTCGACTTATGTCAGTTTGTTTTTCAAGCGACGAGGAGTTGATAAGAAGACTGCGAATGCTGCGGAATTCCTTGATAAATAAAAAACTGATTTCAGAACTCCAATTTCCACAGCTGGTTCGTGAAAAATTGTCGCAAATTTTAACTTTCAACAATTTTTGAAAATTCGTAAAGAACTAGATTTACTGTTAAGGAAAGTATAAATGACTTCTAGCATGGTTTAGTAACTTGGAGATCTCCTACCACCAATTTAGCTTTGTTTTCTTGGTATTTATATTCCTGAGTTCCCAAAAGCAATTGATAAGTTAAACAACAAAATGATGTAAATAAATTAAATGCTTCATCACTCAAGATTACATAAATGGTTATGCTCTTACTTGTCAAATGGAAAGCAAATAGTAAGATTGGATCGTCACCATAACCCTTCAACTACAGCATCAGAGCTGGCAATCAAATTGTTTTGCAACAAGTTAATAAAATATCTACCTGGCTAACTCTTCCTCTCTCTTCCTTCTCTAAACTACATCAATTGCGATTTAGTTAAGTCCTTTTTAGAATTCGCCTCGATAGTTTGGTCTTCAGACCCACAAGTTCGTACAAAAAAAATCTAGCGTCTTCAAAAAGTGTTTACTAGGTGTGCGATCAGAAAACTTAACAGGGGTGATAATCACCCCAATAAGACAACAAAACGTGTTTGGTTCAGTAAAAAAAAAGGATGTTGAGCCATTTTGCATTGGGGAAATTTCCTTGATCGAATTGGAAAAGATAGGTCCTGTAGGGGCGTTAATACCTAATATTTATTTACTTTATCGTATACTCTAGTATACTAAAGAGAAAGATATTGTATTTGTCCTAAAATTTCGAGTTACATGAGTTAATTCTACTGTATCATACTTTTCACATCCCCACACCTGTACTATGTACTCGTATAACATGTATTTTATTTTTTCTATTAGTTCATCGATGAACAAGGCAAACAGATTGGACCTTAGAGTACATCCTTGTTTTACTCCAATATTTGATTTAAACCATTCTGAAATTTTCAGATCCGCTGCAGTCATTCCACCGAATTAAATGCATCTTTTAAATCAAGAAAGGAGACATGTAGCTTCTTTTTCTGTTCGAAACAATGTTCAGCTACGCTCTGCAATACAAAAACATTATCGATGGTAGAGTAACCAGTTCGAAATCGAGATTGAAATTCCACAAGCCAATTTTGTCTACGTATCCAAAGCGTAATCGATCATTCAAAATAATTGAATGGATCTAATATGTACCCCTTCAAATCGATTATCTGAACTGCCTTGGTATTTCTCCAGTGTAATACTGTCAAATGCTGTTGTTATTTAATGTGTGAGCGTGTCGATTTCATATTTCCGAAATTCTGTTCGAATGCTATCTGCTCCTGATGATTTTTCATCCTTATCTGATATGAAATTGTCGTTTTTGCAAAGCAGATAGGGAGTGTACGAGTCGCAGGATTCAAAGGTGTTTTAAAGTGATCAGCCACCCAAAAGTTTTTTGGCGTGCTTTTCATACTCCGCATCGAACCATCTTTCATTTTGTTTTAAAATTTTCTTTGACGTTTTCTCTAGAATGCCAAAAAGAAACAAAATCTAAAAACAAAATTTTCTTAATTCTTAAGTCTAAATCCTCATTTTACAATTACAACAAAGAAGCGCCATATAATTTAAATGTATTATGTGAACAGTTTGCATCTGAGTTAAAGTCTACCGCAAATTCATTGGCTGTGACGCAGTCAGTCCCATATCGCAATGCTGAGTGACTAACAAGTAAAATAATACAAATAAAAACTACCTACCTAAATCTCTACAAACAAGCTGTGCTCAATATAATATACAAGCAATATAGAAATACAAGTGCAATTAATAATACAAAATCCTCATTTATATCAAAACAATGTATCTCTAATCATTGTTAAGAAAAAACTCCTAATTCAATTTAGTGTAACGACATTCGGCCTATAAACATGGTACAACTATAAAAAAAAATGTATTGAAAAATCAGCAATGCTTTAACTGCAGGGACACCTTAAGAAAAAGAGTGAGAGTTTAATAGGAGTGAACCAACCAGGGTTTAGATCCAAACATTCATGTGAAACGTGTGTCAGTTGTAATCAGAATCTTTTAATCGCATTTAATAGATCTTGAAAGTGCATTAAAACAGTGTCACAAAATACTTTTGCCCAAACTTAAAAAATTACGTTGTCCGAAATGCAGAACTAAACTGGTTTAAAACCTTTGTTACCTGGAGAACCCAACGAACAACAGAAAACAATTTAACATCGAGTGCAATAGAAGTAGATGGGAAAAATGCCTTAAAAACTTTATTTCAAATAATTCGCAGGATAAGGATACTCGTATCGATTATGTGTAACGTTATAGTGGATGAATGCGTTGGAAGTTTCATTTAACTTGTTTTAAAGTCATTGTCTGTGGGTTTAAAAAGTGACAGGTTGGATTTTGTTAAAGCAGATTGTAATGCTATAAATAATTTTGTATGCTCTATAAACTGGCAAAGCACTCTTCACTCTGCTAATTTAAATACTGCTTTTACAGAATTTAGAAAAATAATTGATTATACGATTTCTACGTTTGTGGCGACTAAAGGAATACATAATTCGTTCTAATAAACCTCGTTGGTATAACAACAGTTTGTCTAGATTGAAGAATGTTATGAATAAAGCCCATAAGTTGAGTACCTAAATTAAATTTAAATGCGCGTAATGATTTTTTACGTTTGCGAAAAGAATATGAATTTTTAAAGAAATTATAAACAATACGTTTCATCAATGGAAACTTATATTAAACGCGATTCTAAAGCCTTTTGGTCATCCATTAGTTTTACTTTGTGCATGTCCTTACTAACACATGCACTAAATGATGGTGAGAGCACGTTTAGTGCCGGAAAATGTCTGCTCGTTATAGTTGCTTGCTTTACGAGACAGAACTGATAGTGTATACAAAAAAAAAATACTGTTCGCAGATGACGAACTGTACATCACCGAAAAAACGTAGCCGAATATGAAAACCAAATAAAAAATGACCGAAAAGAAATAGACTCATAGCTAAGAGCAAACAAACCTATAATAAATATGTACTGACACAACTAAGTACAAACAATCCAACATTACCTTTCGCCATAAAAATAAAACAAAAGTCATCCGAACCTGTGTTGTCAATGAAATATATACATATTTGCCCCTATATGTTTAGAACCAATGCAATAAAAGAGGGTATAATGTGATCGTAAGAAAAAATCTAAAGCTGTTAACATTGACAATATACACCCAATTTTCGTTAAAATCATATTACTCTAGCAGGAAGAATTAACCCATGTTTTCAACAACATTTTAACAACTTCAGCTTTTCCGTACGCGTGGAAAATTGCCAAAACTCCAAAAGTGGTCTGGGTGCGACCCGCAAGGTCCACAAGACCAGTGGGAAGAAATAAAAAAACAATATTTTTTTTATTTTATTAATTATTATTATTATTATTTTGATTATGATTATTGTTATCCGTAATAGAAGTTCTGGTAGAAGACGGTACCCCCCTGCCTCGTCATCCTCTTCCATCTCCTCTGCCTCATCCACCTTCTCTTCCTCATCCTCTTCCTCCTCCTCTTCCTACTCCTCTTCCTCTTCTTCCTAATCTTCCTCTGCCTGTCTCCACCTCTACCAGTCTTTCTTACCCAGCCATCACCTCCGCCCTTGGGTACACCTTTTTTAGAGGTGGCCCTGCTTGCGGGGCCTTTTTATTATCACTTTTAGGGGTGTGGTGGCTACCACAATTTCTTCCATACGTACATACGCACATACGTACATACACACAGACAGATATCTCTATAAAAACGCCGGATTTGGATTCTGGTGACCTTGAAACGTGGAGATATGTCAAAATCCGCGAATCACAAAATCGGGCCCATTACAAGAACTTCCACTGGGAAGTTAATAATTCACCACCAAATGGCTGCCTTGCTCCAACGCAATGATTGCACATGTATGCAGGCGATATTTAGCTATACATTAGCTGTAAGCCTATCCTTATTGGTCACGTGGCTTACAAACTAAATGAATACCTTAGCAAAAGCTTGGTCCTACTGTCACCCATTGAGGATGAGCCCACCCAAATCCAAATGCGTTGTTATAAGAAGAAACGGATACAGTAACTATAATTCCCAATGTGCTCCTACGGAATGAACCAATAGACTTTATTGACAAAGCTAAAAATCTTGGTGTTCAACAAAACTCTATGTTGGGATGACCCTATCCGTTCTATAATAGGAAAAGTATATCATTTTCTCAGGAATCTATCTATGTCGCAATGCTATACACCGTTGCAAAGAAGATTAAAACTAGTAAGGACTCTATTGATTCCAATTATCACATATGGCTGCGAAATCTGTTATTGTAGGAGTGCGCTCATTAGGCGTAAGCTCAATGTTTCATTCAACATCGAGACTCGATACGTTTATGAATTGAGACATTATGACCATGTTTCACCATACCTACGCTAAATACCCATACTGGGGTGTACACTTGATAAATACATTGATTATTCAATATAATGTATTTAAGTACCTACGTAAAATTATAATTATCAAACAGCCTCCATATTTATTTGAAAAACTTAATTTACTTACTTACTTAAGAGAGCGATCAAACCGTCAATTAAGTTTAATTCAACCTTATCTAAGCCCAGAGCGACAATTAAGGACAAATTTCTTAAACACAAAAGCCATAATATAATTTCTTGTTTTATTAATTCATACATCCTTCAACACTACAATAATTGTATTTTAAATTTCAAATCTTTTAACTTTTCTTCTGTTATTATTTTATCTATTCTTTATAAACTCCAGAATTCTTTTGTTATACAAGGTGGCGCAAAAGTAATCCTCCTAACAGAAAATGCTATAAATTTTGCGATTGGCCCCTAATGTCAGTTCTGTTTTGACATTTGTGTAGTAAACACATGCGAAATACACGTTAATAAACCATGTTACGCTACACTGCTCCAGAACGCGGAATATTGGTGACCATTTATTTGAGCAATAATTAAATTAGAGCCAAAAAACATCGGAAGGTTATTTTTGCGCCACCTTGTATATCAATACATTTCTCAGTTATAGCTTAAGATGGCATAAAGACTATTATAAATGATAACCAACGACCATACCACGTAGAGTTAATCGGTTCTCGTCAGATCACCGCAATTAAACGACGTTGGGCGCGGTTATTACGTAGATGGAGGTCGTTGGCCAGTCCCATCTACAGAGTTGAGGTAGATAACAATACGTGGTATCACAATGAACCTGAATTGGTCTAAGTGTGACGGCTTCTGCCGACAGCCACCTAAAACCTAACCTAAACCCAATATAAATGATTTTGCTTTCTTAAATAAATAAATCAAATAAAATCCCACTTTGAATATTGTGCCAGTCAGCTGTTGCTATGAAACGTAACTCAGAAAAACCGACTGCAAAACAGAGTCATGCGAATCATACTGAAACATAGGGACGGGCTACAGTCCGCTTGGGCGAACTGTTGGATACCCTATTCTTATTCCTATCCCTCATAAGTGGCCGTGACAAAAGTCTAAGTATGGTTGAATTGTTAAGAACGCTCTACATATTTTGTTATATAACATTTAAAGGATTTTATCAAAAAAAAACGCTCCCTAGCTCAAATTTGGGTGTTTCAATAAAATTGTTTTATTTAATTGTGGGCGTGTCAGTAGGCGAATTTAAAAAAAATTAACACATGAGCATAAAGGGCCCCTAGAGAGTATATATTATAAATTTCAGCTCCCTAGCTCACTTTGAATTTTCAAAAAAAAAAAAAAAATAATTGTGGGCGTGCCAGTGGGCGGATTTTGAAAATATTTACACATGAGCATAAAGGGCCCATAGAGAGTATATATTATAAATTTCAGCTCGCTAGCTCAAACTTTCGATTTTCAAAAAAATTGTTTTATTTATTTGTGGGCGTGTCAGTGGGCGGATTTTGAAAATATTTATACATGAGCTTAAAGGGCGCCCAGAGAGTATATATTAAAAATTTCAGCTCCCTAGCTCAAACTTTGGTTTTTCAATAAAATTGTTTTTTTTGTGGGCGTGGCAGTGGGCGGATTTTGAAAATTTTATATCCCGAGCAGTTTTAGGAGTCATGGATCATATATAAAAAATTTCAGCTTCCTAGCTCAATTCGATTTTTTCCAAAATTTTGTTTTTTTGAGTTTGTGGGCGTGTCTGTGGGCGGATTTCAAAAATTCGTAAACTTGATTATTTCGGGACCCTAGAGAGTATATGGTTAAAATTTCAGCTCTCTAGGTCCAGTTTAAAGGCCTAATTTTTGCTGACGGACGAACGGACGGACGGACGGACATGGCTAGATCGACATTACTATCGATGCTGATAATAAATATAGTAACTTTTAGGGGTCTACGGGCAATATTAAGGTATGTTACAAACTATGCGTCAAAATTAATATACCCCTAGAATAGGGTATAAAAAGATACACCACCATATCGAACCTAGTAAACCTCTATTGGCTGACCAAAAATCAAAGACTCTCCGCTATGACAATGGTCGTCATCTTTAAAATTAATAACAACATTATATCCGAGATTAAACTTTCACCAACGCAGAACATATTGTCTACGAAAGAATTCAACACACACATGACAAGGACAGTACGAGCACAGCCAAGTATCCTTTATAATTGCAATTTTGTATGCTCCTGTAGCAGGATAAACTGGTTTCTATCGAATTCCGAAAAAAAAAATTGTCTCATACAAATTGAGTGTCAAAAATCCTTTGGGCGCAGAAAGTTGGTCAGTTTTTAATTTTCATTAATAATTTATGTATATTGAAATTAGGTGACATTAAGTTTGGACTTTGTAAAATTATATCCCAATAGATCTCCCAAAAAAAATGAAATCCATTCCAAATAATGGAGTCTTCTTAAGAATGAAGCAAATGAATAATTTTCTGGTTGCCTTGCATGTGCTACGTCAGCTTACTTTTTCGAATCAAACAGTGTTTGGGTGGCAGTATTTACTGCTTGAAACCAGCGAGGCCCAAAAAATTTGCAAGACAAACGTCAAAGAATGAAAATGCTCCCCAATTTCTTTCTAACTTCTTTTCTTGTTTCCCATGCATTATTTTGTGGTAAGTTTTCTAACTATTGGCCCGGTTCTGCATTTTTTGGGGAATTCCGATATGAGGTCATTTTTATTATAAAATAAATCCACATTGTATGGGTCCTTTTTTAATTTTTTGTTGGGTTCAGTTTTCATTGAGTTTTGATTTCATGGAGCCAAACTTTACGTGCGAACTACTCCTACCACTTCTACTATAAACATGAAATGTTCCATTCTATTTACAAATATAGCTAACGTTTCCAACATGCAAAGATAATTTATATTTATACTGTAACTGTACCTTATACTTTAGTTTTTGATGTGGAAGTCTATACACAAGAATTATTCGATTATTTTTTGTTTTCATTTATTTCCACAAGAGTAAATACAAGAGCACACTCATTCTTGTAATAATGTACATAAATACTTCCCAAAAAAAAATGTATTCTTAATTTGTATTCAGTTCATTCCACCCTCCCACATCTAGCGAAAATTAAAATCAAAAACACACTTCAGTGTAGATTTTAAAATGTTAATAAGGACATTGAACTTCTTTAATTCTGTATTCAAAAAATCTGCATTAAATCTGGTTTTGCATCAAAAGGGGCAAAGTGTTTTTGCTTTTGTTTGTATTTTATTAAAGCATGAATGCTTTATGTGAGTTAGAATAATTAATAGGTTCTTAAAAATGCATGCATAATCATTACAAATGCTAAAAATCTATTACACATTAAGGCTCCAAATGGTTTTAATATGTTTTACTTTTCCTTCATTATTTATTTATTTATTTGTTCAAAAATAAGTCATAAAATAAATTTATAAATTATTGACATTTTAGACATCAGCAAGACCATTGACGGCTGAAAAGTTTAGCTCGGCAGTTGTAAAGCATGTCTACATTGTGTAAATCTTCAACAGCAAACAATATGTGTCAAGTCAAAGACATGCCATGGCCAGTTAGCTCAAATTTTTATTCAAACGTTTTAAGCAGGGTATGCCTTACCTGACTTGCGTCAATTATTAAGCATACGAGTATAAACACCTCAAAAACCGACTTAAACAATCAATTATGTTAAAAATAAAATTAATAACAATTTTGTCATGTGTAACTACAAGTGAAATGTCAAACAACCGGCCAGCTTTTTATCAGCAACCACTGAGCTACCGTTATTACTCTGTTGTAATTTAATTTAACTTAACTGAAGTATAGGTTTACAGCAGAACTCGCAGGCTGATAATACAAATTAGGGGCATTTCGCGAGACAGTTGTAGAGTGGAATACTTGTGCGGCAAAAACCCTTTGCGGCCTGGCGGCCCCCCAAACTCTAATTGCAGGTTTGCCAATAACAAAAAATATTCTTCTTATTCTCCTTTACAGCCGGCGGTGACAGCCAACAAGTACATAGGCATGTACCTATTTGCTCAGAACTTAAAAATTAAATTTGAATACATATATTTCAAAGTATTTTGATCTCTTCTTTTATCAAGTCGCGAAGGATGGAAACAAATGATTGTTCCAAAAAGCCACCCACCAACATGGAATGGAACCTACATACATAGTCATTCATAATACACCATTTAAATAAGGTGTACCTATAATATAAAAAAAGTATTTCAAATAAATGAAGACATCTTTGTCTCAAATATTTATCATAATCATAAAGTTATGGCAATTCAGTAAAGATAATCTTCAAATGAAACAAAACAATAATTTTGTAAGTAAAACAATTGCTTACTGATAACGCAGCCAAAGAGATAAGGTTGTTTGTTTAATTTGTTGATAAATGTGAACTGATTTAAACTACGAGTGCCTAAGCGCACATTAAAAGTTCGTCAATTACAATTTGTTTACAAAAGCATATTTTTGATTCAAATCATTTGTGGCTTCAAAGTGATTCAATGTTGCATGTCATATGCGTTACTTAAGTCTATATGTATAATATTGCCCACTTTGCGGTTTGTTTCATCGTAGATACTTTTAACTTTTCTTTTCAGAGAAGTCGTGTTTTATTATGAAATATATGATCTCTATAGATCTGCCGACGATAATAAAGTGTATCATCGAACATTTGCACGGCTGAATTTCCAATTTGAAATCTACCTCGGTGTTACCATGCAAATAACAATGTCCATAAAAATTAAAATTATACGCTAAAGGCCGACTTTAAACAGTACATGGGATGAATATGACTGGCAAATCTGTTTTTATTTTATTTGATAATGGTTCATAGACTTGAGGAGTAATGAAAAAAAGCGCGGTTTGCTAATTTCATGGACTAAAAACTGGTCTTATAATGTTTGGCTTATTAAAATGATTTCAATTATGGTATGGTAACATAAATGCAGGAATAAAATGACAACCTATTGGTACCGAAGACACCTAGTGGGAAAAAGGCAGAACTAATTTATAGATATTAAAATGATGAATAGCAACATCATGTGCATTTGTTATATATTCCGTATAGATCATTGGCGATAATAAAACAATGCTATTGTCTATAATACTTTAATAATTTTTATATCAACTCTGATTTTACTTAAATTTAAATTAAAGTTCGAAGCATCTCGAACAGTAATTATGTGAAAAAAGCTACGGACATCTTTCGACTTCTATACCGAAAAATATGATCATGAACGATGCCTAGAACGTACAAAGCTTCTCCAACCATTTGTGTGTGCGAGGATATTTTTTTGGCACGAATGGAAGGGGCCTACAAATTTACTGCGATCAAAAGTCAAACAATTGACTTTGTCTTATAATATTATAAGTCTTTATTAAGTTACCTAATAAGTTTTGATACATTGCCTCTATGTTTTTAAAAAGAACATGTATTGTTACCTCTGAGCTTTATAACTCTTTATTCATTTGGTATACAATTTAATAATTTTCTGCGAAAACCTTGAAACCGAAAAGGGGAAAGTGATTTCCATTGTTCCAATTTTAGTCTAAAACACTTTGCAAGAAAAGCCAGCCCGTGTTTGGCAAGGACGGAGAATTTTGTGTGGCTTTTCATTACGAAACTCTTGGAACTCCTTAAGATCACTTACCCTCAAAGCACTCCTTAAGATCACTTACCCTCTTAGCACTATGAACAAACACATAGTAAACAACCCTCGGCAATTGCTCATATCCAGGAGGCAACTTACGACAGGCATAGCTAGCGCAAAAGTGAAGAGAATGACATATACAGATACAACCCATGAAACATGGTCTTTACCTATTTTTATTTTTAATAGCACCTGCACCCCATTCATCTCCCCCTTCATAACGTTGTTATGCGTTGTCTGCCAAGCCTATGCAATTCTGCAATGGTATTTTGTACTGTGCCAGGAAGTCTATAATAGATTGGGTTATGGTCTCTGCATCTGGCTTAATTGATGGAAATGTATTTACATCATTTGTCTCAACGACAATTTAAGAAAACCTTTTCTTTTTAAGGTGGTTTAAAACCTTTTGCATTCATTTTTTCGCCAAAACATTACTGACAATTTGCAAAGCCGTAGTTGTTCCGCAGCGAATCAATTTAATGGCATTGATGGATAAAAAACATCCCGTTTGAATGTATTTGTCCTTGAACCCAATTTTCGCAGAATTTCGCAGTAATATTTATATCTATTAGATGGCTGGCTTTTTTCGCAATACTTTTTGGCGACTCAAATGAGATGTTTCTTCCGTATTGAACCCACTGGAATAAAGTCCTTCGACTAAATCGAGGGCTCCTCTGAACGGCCCTGCTTGGCATCGCCATTATCCAAATCAGTGCCACTTCTAAAAGCCGACATTCAAATGTTAATTAATTAAATTAGGAACATTGCATTTACATTTTTTTACTTCATCTTGCGTTTAATCTTCTTCTGTTTATCTACAGGTTGTGACAATTTTGACCTCTTTATAGTGAATCTATACGCAGGTAATTGAAACAGCAACGTTGAGAATGGAATTGGTTTTCGATCCAAGATAGCCAGAATATTAAAAAAAAAATATTTGTCGACTCTACAGCGCTAACAAGTACGCCAGGCAAAGAAATCAAACTCTAACAGCAAGAAAATGGACAAACATGTTGTGCATAATGATTAACTATACTACACCTACCTACTCTGTATTGCAAACAATAGCTATTCCAATTGAGAATTGATCGTAGCAAATTTGACTTTTTTGGCAATCGCCTAGCAATTTTGCAACGATCGGAGCAAAGTGGCAGCGCTGCTTGGGACCCCTCGGTCAGTAGTCAAACACACGAATTTTTGTTTTTGTTTTTGTTTTAAATTGATTTTTTTTATTAATTTTAAATTTATATAAACTTGCAAACTAGACAAAAATTATTGAATCTGATTTAAAGTTAACAGGATACTTATTCTAGATATTGCCTCCTTGCGGGGTCAGTCACCTTGACGTGTGCACCATCATGGAACGCAAATTCGATGGTGCCGGTGCGGAGGCTTACGGCGTAAAGAGTCATCGGGCTATTCTGGTAAGGGACAGGCCGTCTGATGAGCGTCAACTAAGAACTGACCAGGACTCCACGTCCGCCCCCCTTGCCCCCTTCTCCGCTTTCTCTTTCTCCCCAATTACCCCCTATCCACTCCCTCAAATCCCTAGTCCTACTTCCCCAACAAACCCCTAATCTAAAGGTAGCAAGCGCCGAGAGATGCATGGCTAAGAGGGTGCTTAGTCGTTAGTTTGCAAACTTCGGATACCAGGCGACCTCCGATTTTAAGATAGCCTTCCTGTGGTTAGACGGGTAGACCACGGGCGACACAATATCCCGAATACTCGTGGGAATCAAAATTGATCCTAAACAAAAAAACCAAATAGAGAATGATGCCTCTAAGATTGCATCATCAACTAGGGATGTTTTAGAACACCCTGTCGATGACGACACGACATCTGTCAATGGGATAGAGTCTGTAATCATCGACTCTGAAATGGGGGAACCTGTAGAGAACTTGTCTCAACTCAGTGACTCTATTTCAGAATCTAGCACCATATGCAACAGCATATTATCGGATGAAAGACATCCCGATACACAGGACGTAACTAAGACAGTCGGCAATGTGGCACGGACTGAGTCTGAGTACGTCAGATTCACACCATCGCCTAAATCTGCGCTGATTTAGGCGCGCGCAGAAGAAGGGGAGCACCATTGAGCAGGCCCGAATCTATGCGAAATAAACGATGGTCAACAAGGGTCCCGAGGTGAAGCGAACGCGATCCGAGGATAATACCCCGCCTCAATCCGAAGCGAGCGAAGGCGCACTGGGAAGACAACCGTCGACAAAGTCTCGTATAGCAATATAACGAGCTATGTCAGACTGGGGGTTGTACCAGTGGACATCGATCGTAATCCTCTCTCCAACGAACAAATGGGTTTGATACAAGAGAGGATTATGGACATCACGATTGAAAAACGTGACGAGGAGGTCAAACCAGCATTCCGCGGTACTACTTTCAAAGCCGGATGGCTTATGATAGTATGTGCGGACGCCATTACTGCAAAGTGGATGGAGACAACCTTCGCGAAACTTAAGGAGAAATGCGGGTTAGAGGTGATGCTTGTGGGAGATGAAAATTTTCCAAAACCACATGTCATCAGAGGGTTCTTCCCGCAGAGTACCGGTAGCTAGCGAAAGGATCCTGGCTTTATTAGATGGCCAAAACAGAGAACTAAACACGAGAACGTGGAGAGTTCTGCAAAGATCGGATGAGAGAGACATCGCTCATATGGTCTTTGCAATCAATGACAGCTCCATGAGGAGACTTGTGGAGCTAAAGGGGATGGTCTCGTTCCGATTTGGACAGACCAAACTCATATTGAAAAGTGCTGATAAGACGGCCAAACAGGGACTGAAAGATCCTCAAAAGCACATCACCAAAGCTCACGGCAGCACCGTAACTGATCCAATTGGGACCAGTACCAGCACTGCCGCGAAGCCAGCAGCTTCCAGCACGGCAACACCAGTGCTAGAAAGAGAAGCCACAAGCGCAAGACCAAGCGCAGCCGAAAAGGCCAATAGTGCGCACAGCACCGCCAAAGAAAGCCAACAACGGTTCAGGCCTAAACTAGGTATGGATCGTAAGAAGGCATGGGCGCAAGACGGACACAAAAACAAAAGTCCGAGAGGTAGACAAAGTGGTCTCCCTCAACAGGGTGTCGTACGAAGGAGAGGTGACAATAAGCCTAACAGAGTACGTAACCCTGAATTCGCACGGAAATAATGACATCCCGTCTAAGCGTGCTGCAGGTTAACCTGCACAGGGCTATGGGTGCCTCGGACACCTTTAGCCAGCAATGTGCCGAAGGGAACATCGCTATTGGTCTAATCCAGGAACCATGGGCAAACAATGGTAAGATATCTGGATTAAACAGTAAAAATAGAGCGATCATTTTCGCCAAAGGTCCTTTCAGACCTCGCCATTTCTATTAAAAAAGATATAAAATTTTCTCTCATTCCAGGTTTCACAACTAGGGACCTGGTTGCAGTTCTAATAGAACGCCACAAAGGCCGCCAGCTACACAAATTTGTGTGTGCATCGGCGTACTTTGCTGGAGACACTGATGTAGTTCCTCCCCTACCAGTACAGGAACTTGTCCGGTACTGTGAGGACCAAAAAGTACACATCATAATCGGCTGCGATGCAAACGCACATAACACGATTTGGGGCAGCCGAGATACTAACAATAGAGGTGAGTCGTTATTCGAATTTTTATATAGCAACAACCTCGTTTTTCTAAACAAGGGAAATAGTCCCACTTTTAGAAATTCTATAAGAGAAGAGGTCCTAGACCTTACTATCTCATCTCCTTTTATGAAAGATATCATAGAGGGGTGGCATGTGTCTGGCGAGGCATCTCTATCGGATCATATGCACATCCGATTCGAGATAAGATGCAATGCCGAACACGCGTCAGTCCGTTATGACAACAGACTGACTAATTGGAGAACTTACCGCGAAAATCTAGCGGTCAGATCTGACATGTTGTCAGAAGGTGCAACAAACAACAAATGATGCAGATGCTGCGCAATGTCAAATAAATGATATTATTCTTGCCTCATTCAAAAGTAGTTGCAAGGTTAAAAGAACCGTGGTTAAAAGGTGCGTACCATGGTGGAATGATAACCTTGAGTCTATTCGAATGAGAGTGAGAAAACTTTTTAACAAAGCCAAACGCACCGGCACATGGGAACAATATAAATCCATGCTGACCATATACAACTTAGAGTTGCGCAGATCCAAAAGAGCCTCATGGCGTGCAAACTGTGAGAAGATCGAAAAACTTCCAGAGGTGGCACGCCTCCAAAGGGCTCTGTCAAAGGATCAAGCAAAAAGCATGGGATTGTTAATCAAATCAGATGGTTCAATCACACGCGACCGGGAAGAAACGCTGAAAATTTTGCTTCAGGCTCACTTCCCAGGGTCTCACACGATGGTCATTACAGATGACCATATAGCGGAGGTCTCAATTCCAAGAAACCTCAGCAGAATTAATAGTTTATCCGAAACACTTTTTACTCCGGATAAGGTTAAATGGGCAATTAACTCATTTAAACCGTTCAAGGCATCAGGAACAGACGGTATTTTTCCAGCCCTCATTCAAAATGGAATAGAATTTTTATTACCATCCATGATTGCCTTATTTAGGTTCAGCTTCAACTGGGGGTATATACCAGTTACCTGGAGGGAGGTAAACGTAGTATTTATACCCAAACCGGGAAACAAGCCGAGCGAATTACCTAAATCATATCGTCCGATAAGCTTGACATCGTTTTTCCTGAAAACAATGGAAAGGATTATTGACGTCCACATTAGAGAATGCATATCAAAAAGCATGCCTCTGCACCCTGACCAATATGCGTACCAAAAGGGTAAATCCACGGAAGGCGCTCTGTTAAGACTAACTACAGAGATAAAAAACGCCTACCGTTGCAAAGAGATCGCACTTTGTGCCTTTCTGGACATAGAGGGTGCTTTTGACAATACTGGATATGAATCCATAGCAAATGCTTTGTACCATAGAAACATAGACAAACCAACTATTAAATGGATCAAAGCGATGCTGGAAAGTCGCAAAATAACTGCCTCGTCAGGAACGACCTCAGTATCAGTAACAGCCGTAAGGGGCTGCCCACAAGGGGGAGTACTTTCACCCCTTTTGTGGTCATTGGTCATCGATGACCTGCTACACAAGATGGGCAATTTAGGCTACACTACAATTGGGTACGCCGATGATATTGTCATCATAGTCAGGGGCAAAGACTCAATTGGAGTCACATCAAAAATGAAAAATGCTCTAAAGACAGCCATAGACTGGTGCATCATGGAAAATCTTTCCATAAATCCCAGTAAAGCCGTCATCGTTCCTTTCACTAAAAGGAGGAAATTAGACCTAGGCCTAATCACAATAAACGACACGGTCGTAGAGTACTCCGACGAAGTCAAGTATCTTGGAGTAATCCTAGACAAGAGACTTAACTGGAACTCTCACATAAATAACAAAATCACTAAAGCTAATAGAGCTTTATGGGCCTGTCGTCGCACATATGGCAGAACCTGGGGAATATCTCCAAAGATCGTCCACTGGATCTACACAGTGATGATAAGACCCATTATAACATACGCCTCCATAGTATGGTGGACAAAATCCACACAAAAGGTCGCAATAGAGAAGCTCAAAAAGGTACAACGGCTTGCGTGCCTTGGTATCTCCGGAGCCATGCGAACCTGTCCAACAGCTGCCATAGAGGCAATAACAGGAATCACACCTCTCCACATATACATTCAAAAAGTGGCGATCCGCAGTGCAATAAGTCTAATACAGTTAAACGAGATAAGTCTTAATGATCACCCGGAACTAAAGACCCTTCTCGATGAACTACCAGAACTTAACATGAACTGCGCGGTCACAGACCGCATTCAAAAAACACTATGCTTCAACAAACGGTTCTCCACGGAGATCCCCAAGAGAGAAGCATGGGTTAGTAATAACCCACCAAACAGCCACAACGGCATAAAGTGGTATACGGATGGTTCTAAAATGGAAACGGGAGTAGGAGCGGGAATATACGGACCACACAAGCGCTTTACGATACCCATGGGAAAAAGTCCCAGCGTATTTCAAGCAGAGCTCCACGCCATTCAAGAATGCGCCAGCCATATTATTTTATCTGGCATAAAAGGTGCAACCATCCATATTTTCACGGATAGTCCAGCAGCTATAAACGCCCTTAGCTCGTATACCATTGACTCCAAATCAGTCATGTACTGCTTCAATACCCTACAAACACTCGGAATAAGAAACAAGACCAACTTATGGTGGGTTCCGGGTCATGTCGGGGTAGAAGGTAACGAAAAGGCCGACGAACTGGCCAGAAAAGGTTCAGAAACACCTTTCATAGGTCCCGAACCTTTCTGCTGCACTCCTAGATCAGCAGCAACGGCAGCAATTAAAAGCTGGGAACATAGAAAATGTATCTATCTTTGGGAAAGCATCCCAGGTCTAAGACAGGCCAAACGAGCCATTCGGCCCTTCAATAAAAATGCCAGCAAATGTCTAAACCTAAGCAGGCACGATATCAAAAACCTAGTAGGTTACCTTACTGGTCACCATGGTTTAAGATATCATATACACAAAATGAGAATATCAGCCTCTCCTGAGTGCCGACTCTGTCTTGAAGAGGACGAGTCAGCTGAACACATTTTATGTGAATGTCCAGCCCTTAGTGGAATTAGAAAGAAGATCTTTTCCAGGGAGCAAATGAGCCCCGAGGACATAAAGAATTCTTCTACTGGTAAAATTGTCCGCTTTACACGGAAAGTGGAAATTCTACTAGTTTAAACTTTTCTGGCCCATACGGTACAAAAGATCTTTTAGGTCGAAGTACCCCCCCTTATAAATCGCCTTGGCGAGCCAGAAATTAAAAAAAAAAAAAAAAAAATATTCTAGATTACTGGTCCTTCGACACTCTGAACTTATCTTATAAACATATCCCACCCAAAAAGTGGGCGTGGCAAAAATCAATATTTTTTGACAAATCACTTTTTTTATATTGGCTGCCCAATTAAAAGGCAGATTTTAAAAATGCTTGCACTTGATTATTTTGGTCCCCTAGAGAGTGTAGTTCAAAATTGCATGACCTTAGCTAGCATAAACGTACACTAGCGGAATCCGAAGACCGTTGTTTCACCCTAGCCTACTTTCGTAGATGGTTTTTTGCTTAAATAAGAAAAGTTTATTTATTTTAATAGTAAATATCAAGATTTTAATTGCAAAATTTCATTTTAGTTTATAATGCTAATTCATGGACGATATTCTTTTGTTTGTCTGCCCTGTGCATACCTAAACAAGTAAAGCGGATGGATTATCCAAACACGTGAAAAGCCAACCTACAATTGACGTAAGACAAATATAGATTTTCTAAATGTAATCCACATTCATATTTGCATAGATTGTGCTTTATTTTTGATCATGAAAATTGTCAACGTCTAAATTGGAATGGCGTATCGGTTGGTATCATTGTCATTGGTATATGCGGCACAAATACAGTTTCTCCTTTTAATTTGCTTCGAAATCGTTATGTTACCATTGATCTGATATTTTTATATCCCATTCTAAGGCTATATTGATTCATAGTTTGTAACATGTCACATATTGGTCGTAGATCCTTAAAAGTCAAGTTACTCTATTTCTCATAAGAATCGAAAGTAATATCGATCTATTACTACGATCTATCCATGTATTTCCGTCACGTTTTGAGGATGAACACTCTAGGGGTCCCAATTGTAAAGTCCGACGATTTTTTCGAAAAAGATGATGGAAATTAAGATCGTGTCCTTCACAAGGAATGTAGTCTTCCTTAACAAACCGTCAATGCAATGTTTTTTGCCTATGATGTTGACAGACGATGTTTTTTTTATAACAGTAACAATTTTCTGAAATGTATGGTCAATTTGTTGGAAAACCAAAAAAGTAAATTTATAAAGACTCGAAACCCAATGCCACGATCACTTTGGGGGATAGGAATATGAGTATGAAAAAGTTGTTTTGTAAAATGATTAGTTGATAAATAATTTTGAAGTTGTTCGCGCATGCTCGTTATTAATTCAAGCATATGAACGTTTCACCATAGCTTTGATGCATTAATTTCAACGTTTGTCTGAAGTCTCCGGACACAACTTACCACAGCAGAACCTACCTGGGGTATAAGAATATGGGTGGCATATTAAGTAGTTTATAATTCAAGCCTATAGAGCCTATTAACAAGAAGGATAAATGCTCTCAACTAAATACCATAGAAATATGTATGGAAAATTTAAATCGAAATAGGGACATCTTCGGAGTAATGTAGGAGGACGCCGGTGGCACGTTTTGAGATCAAAACGGAGAACTCCAGGGGCGAAACAGTAGCCATTCAGTGAAGTGGGGGTTATGATCCCTATAGCCCAGATCATAACCTCGCCATTAAAGAAAACAAAAGAATAAGTACCTACCTTAAACAATTATTTTCTTAACAAAAAAAAACTCATGTGCATTAAAAATATTTTGTTTAACATAAAAAGTTTCATGTCCAAAACCTGATTTTTTTTTGTATGAAAAACTGTTAACTAAACGAAAATTAAGTAAATTTGATGGTTTTGTTTTGTTTATAAATACACGATTTTATTATCGGCAGACAAATCTAAACAATTTAATAAATTTTTCCACAAACATTAATCTTTAATCACTCAAAAACATTATTTTGTGACTTGGGCATTATTTGCAGCATACCAATGTATTTCATTAAACTTTTGCTAGTTTCTTAAGACTTTCGCAAGAGCTTTTTTTATAATATAGGAACATGAAAATAAGGGATTTATAGTACCTTTTTAATGTCATAGCTACACAGCGCGGGCGTTAAATAAATTAGAATAAGAAGATAGGGAGAGATGCCGATGCACCTTGGTTTTGAATGTTGTAGACTTAGCATGAAATATTCGTGTTGTACGAATTCTTTGTATTCTACTGTATGTCAGAAAACAGGCTTACGTATTGCTTGCATGGCGGGTATTGCGGTGAAAATTATTTAGGAGGTTAAAACATCTGGCTATTTCGTTTGAGCACTTATGGTGAAAATACCGGTAAGATAACGAGAGACAGGATACATTGCGTCAAGCGCAGGATAACTAGGAGAGTCAAGCTATTCCGCGATGTCACGGTCGCCAGTAAGAAAAAAGAAAAATTTGTTTACAAAATAGTAACCCAAGTAAAACAAAAATGACCAACAGCTGATTTCGAAACATAAATTTATTAAGTTTGTTTTATGACAATGTATTTCTATAATGAACACAGATTATTCGAATGTCAACATACACAAAGCTCAGTCGAATGAATAAAGTAAGTCTAACGAATTGACTATTCAATCGAAGCTCTCAAAACAGCATGAATATCACAGTTAAATATATACATGATTTAATAAATGTTGATAATAAGAATTGCTTATACCTATACCCCCGTATAGGCTATCTATTTTTGGGCAGTATTTGCTTATCTAACCGTGTCGAGTGGTATTCATATCAAATGGAAAATGGCATTGTCGAGCTTAATAAAATGAATCTGGTTATTGATGAATAAATTTGTATTCACGATATATAGAAATTACAAACATACTGATATTTGTAATTTAGGAATAGATATGCTAAAACTACTGTTCATACAAATGTATACGAGTAGCGAGTACAGTACGCTTGTTAATTTGACTTTGAACCAGCATAATTATGAATAAATACCTACATTTATATGACAAAATAATTAACTACTAGGTGTTAAACTATACGATTTTGGTAATTATACGTACCTACTTGTCTACTCGATGTCTGTACACTTGTATAGTTAAATTTAGGGCGTCCGCATAAGGAACAATAATCTAGAATAAGTATCCTGTTAATTTTAAGTTCGATTTAATAATTTGTTCCTAGTAGGTATGTAAGTTGATATTTAATAAGCAATAAAAAATGAAATTAAAAGTCGACTATCGACGCTGATGACGAATATACACAAAGCCCAAAAACCATCCGTACAGCAGTTTAATTTAATTTAATTTAAAGAAAATAAATGAAAAAATTAAGTGTACGGAAACTTTTTGGTGCGATTTCTGAATTTATTTGCTGTGAATTATTTCTTAATTTTAGTTTTTTCAAAAAAATTTAATTTCTTTTTGTTTGAAATAAATAAATAAAATCTCTGAAATTTCTGGTGGTTTTCAGATTCATTTTTTTCAAATTCAATGGTTTATCACAGAATAAAGAAGAAACTACTTTACGAAGACTTTTTTGACTATGTGTAATAACTTTTAGGAGTCTACGGGCTAGATATGTTACAAACTATGAGTCAAAATTAATATACCCTCGGAATAGGGTATAATTAGTTCTGTATATTGTTTGTGTTTATTAGAAAATTGTTGCACATTTGGGGTCGTTTCACAAAATTTTCCATGACTTCTCAAAAGTTCTGGCGATAATCTCCATCGTGCCATTAGTGCGTTAGACTACTGAGCAAAGGGTTCGAGGTTCAAATCGCACCAAGAAAATATATTTTTCTAAAGCTTCACCTCTTGAAAATGTCTGACAAACATCAAAGAGTATAAACTGGCAGGAGATACTTCCCAAAATTTAACGTTCAGAATCGGTTGGGAATGGTTAAGGAAAGTAGCCTTTATGCCCTGCTTTTTGAGCCGTGTATGCCGTATAAACAAAACGACCTTAATTTGCGGCAGTAAGCGCGGTTTTTCAGGATCGTAGATTACATATAAGAAATAGTCAGCACCCACATCCCAATCCCCCCATAAACCCGCCCATGGGCGGTGCCTAGTCCTCTCTCAAAATCCCTATTCGTTCAATATAATATGAAACATAAAATTGGCATTACCTGACGTTTGTTTGGTAACGTCATTTCAAGATATGGCTGAAATAGGTCCACGTTTTTCTTTAGGAACAATAGAATGCATTTATTAGATCTGCAAGGGATTTTAGTGCTTTCGTGAGGTGGATTTCTTTGCCATGTCTGCTTTTAACTCTTAGTTTAAATTTGCCACTAACTTTACAATTAAATATATATATGGCGGCGCCCATGCAAGGTTACTCTTACTGTGCGTGCGCCTCTTATTTGATTAATATGCTAAGACCGATATACAAACGTTTAAAATTCGTTTTACAACGGTTTTTCGTTTGGTGGCAAATTGAGAGATTTTCGAAGCTGATTTCTTATAAATTAAATTAACTTTTTAGTATTTTTTTTTACTGTTAATAGAGAGCAATATACAACAAACAAATTCCAACAACAAATTTGTAAAATACTCGAATTTCAACGGGAAAAGCTCTGCAATAATGTTGCTACTTAAGCTCAGTTTATCCTTTAATGTGTCAGTTTAGATTTTACTTCGTCCCTTAAGTGCAAGTTGTTATCAACTTTTAAGGAAAATTTAAAAAGCCAATTATGGCCCAATATCGTTCTCTACTACCTATAAAAAAAAATTTGGGTAAAATTTATGACAATTACGAGAAATAGCAATTTATATTCATTAATTTGGTGATAAGCACATCCCTTAATTTTCGTTTGTATAATGAGATAAAAAAACATAGGGACGGGCTACAGTCCGCTTGGGCGAACTGTTGGATACCCTATTCTTATTCCTATCCCTCATAAATGGGCGTGACAAAAGTCTAAGTATGGTTGAATTGTTAAGAACGCTCTACATATTTTGTTACATAACATTTAAAGGACTTTATCAAAAAAACGCTCCCTAGCTCAAACTTGGGTGTTTCAATAAAATTGTTTTATTTAATTGTGGGCGTGTCAGTAGGTGGATTTAAAAAAAATTAACACATGAGAATAAAGGGCCCCTAGAGAGTATATATTATAAATTTCAGCTCCCTAGCTCAAACTTTGAATTTTAAAAAAAAAAAAAAAAAAATGTGGGCGTGTCAGTGGGCGGATTTTGAAAATATTTACACATGAGCATAAAGGGCCCATAGAGAGTATACATTATAAATTTCAGCTCCCTAGCTCAAATTTTGGATTTTCAAAAAAATTGTTTTATTTATTTGTGGGCGTGTCAGTGGGCGGATTTTGAAAAATTTTTATCCCGAGCAGTTTTAGGAGTCATAGTCATATATAAAAAAATAAGCTCAAAATTCGATTTTTTCCAAAATTTAGTTTTTTGAGTTTGTGGGCGTGTCTGTGGGCGGATTTCTAAAATTCGTAAACTTGATTATTTCGGGACCCTAGGGAGTATATGATTAAAATTTCAGCTCTCTAGGTCCAGTTTAAAGGCCTAATTTTTGCCGACAAACGGACGGACGGACGGACGGACATGGCTAGATCGACATTACTATCGATGCTGATCATAAATACAGTAACTTTTAGGAGTCTACGGGCAATATTAAGGTATGTTACATACTAATCATCAAAATTAATATACCCTTAGAATAGGGTATAAAACCCGACATAGTCCGATGGCGAAAATTATTTTTCTGCCAAATATCAGTTTTAGTTTAGCACATTAATTAAATGTAAAATTTACGCGCCACAATATGCTATAAGTAGGTATTTTATCCCCGTTTTGAAAGAAGCAACTCTCTTCCAACAAAGAGGCCGTTTATGACGAGAAGATAAATATTTTTTTTGTAAATCTTTCCTGAAGCATAAGAATATTTATTGAATTATTTTTGTATTAAACGAACTAAAAAACTTCCATTTAAAATTGACCACAGCTAGTGACCACAAATCGCAATTGGCTTTCCTCTACGAACTCCGCACCAATTTGACTTTGCAAGAATGGAAACTCCACTTATTCACGTATCCGAATAGGTGAAAATCTACCGCATTAAGAGGTTCTACGTGTTGTCTGCTTCTATATACCTCAAAATATGTTAACTTTTAGGATGAAATAAGTGGACATTTGGAAAAAAAGGACTTCACCCTACCTTAGCGCCACCTTGAATATTTTTGAAATGTTATTGAAAGGCAAGTGTCGTTGCCAACACGATCATACGGCTCATGCGTCCATTTTTTAAGGATGCAAATGGGGTTTTTAGCTGTGTTAATAAAATTATTTGACAGTTGCAAGTTTTTTGGTTACAACATTGAAAGATTTATTATTATGTATTTGAACAAAGTGCAGGGAAAGGAATATCACTGCAGTCAACATAAATTTCAATTGAAAGGCAGTTAATGACAGGATGCTGATACAGGTAAGTAGGTGGCTTAACGTCAAATCGCCAAAAACGACTTAAATTTGGGCAATTGATTTTTTTTTTTTAGACTAGTGCACATGATGACCAATTCATATTTATTTCAAGACCACAAGTTTAATTTAAAGTACATAGGTAGCTACATGCATTTATAATAAAGCTGTTTAAAAGTTTGATGAATGGCAGCAGCACAAAAATGAAGACCAGAAAAAAATATGTTATTTTTTTTTATAAACAAATATCAAAATGACACTTCCACAGCCAATTAATCTCCTTGACTTTCCGAGTTCAAAAAGTTGAGTTGATTTTTGCAATAATCGCTACAGTCAAAGTGCATGTTAAGAAAACTAAATGGAGTTATCAATATGTTCCTACATACATTATATGTAGTAAATAAGTCAATCGTTCAACAGATCATTATCTTAAGCCTTTGAAAAATGTGTTTCTCTTAACATAAATAAGAATAGGTAGGTAGGTACATAAGACATAACTATAATTACAAATTGAATTGGGAATGCTTACCTTTTGCTCATGTATAACACATTGCAAACTTGTATACGTTTTCTTCCCAACAGTATCGATAAAAGCTTTTGCTTAAGGTTCTCTCCCTTCCTACCCCAAACTTATCGTCAGCTCAGCACCAGCAGCAGCAGCAGCAGCACAGCAAAGATGCGAAAGCACACAACACAGAGCACCAACACAGCACAACGCACTCTTGCTCACTTGCACAAGGTAAATATTAAAATACTCGTTTTTGTCCGCCGTCGGCATGGGCACACTGACACTTGGGCAGAGCGAGAGAAACATAAAGTTCGAATGAGATGCAACTAGGGCATATACATATAATAGGTATAATTTATTTTATTTGGAGGTTTTTTTTTTGGCTGTTTTTGTAGCACTAAAAATGTGTAAATGAAAATGCTTTTCACTCTTTCGCGTTCACCTCCAGACTCCAGATGTGCATTTGTGGAAACTTACATCGTATGAACTAGATAATAAAAGAGCGTATACAGAAATGGCAAATTACAATTTATCCCAAATTTCACTGATTGCGATTACTAGATACACACACCGCCTCGAATCACTCCACACGCACTGTTGTTGGAAAGGAATTTAGGGAAGGCAGGGCAGGGTTTTCGAGTTTCCACCCTTAAAAATATAACACTTCCTTTTTCACCGGATAAAATATGTTATGTATGTATGAAGATATCAAGTTTACCCAACAATCAGATTTAGCAAAATGTTAGTGAGAAAAATCATCTTATGCCATCGGTTGTCAAAAATTAGCAAATAAATTGTGATGCCGACAGTGCAGCAGGTACTTTCGATACAAAAATCTATTTGAGAGGAAATTATATAAAATTAAATACCAAGTTCTGCACCACAGAAATTGAGCTAAAGGGTAGCCGCGACGAGCAACAATGCCACTGTTCGGCGAGATACAAATCCACTTTAATTGGACTGCTAGCTGTAGCTACTAACCAATGTGCTGGTACCGCAACTTTTCTTAGAGCAAAAGCTTAAGCTTTTTATACTAGAAATTCTCTTTTGCCCGTTTTTGCTGGAAATTTGTTCTCTTTACTTTAGTTGTTTTCTGATAACATTATGAAATGCCTAATCTCAAGCTCGAGCACAGTGCATTTGGTGTTATGGTGTTATAATCAAGCGCATGGGGCTGCGGTAGAGTGCAATTGCGAAAGAGGTAGTAGGAAAAACAGCAATGTATTTAGCGATAACGAGCACTACCATTGTATATAAACTTTCTATATACAATGGCACTATGAAGAAAAGTAAGCACTCTGCAACAACTGGACCGGCATCCGGTACTTTGAATGTAATTAAAATGTTGAATCCTTTTGTCTCTAAGCTCACCCCTTGGAGCTTAGACGTGTAGCCCAACTTTACTTCTTCTAAAGAAGAAGGTGGATTTTAAGCCGATAGAGAAAAATTTAAAGAAATCACTTTTATTGTAGGCAATTTTAATATACAGGTGAGCCTAGAGACATATATAAAATATATAAAATATATAAAATATATAAAATAAAACCTAGCTTATTGGTAAAACGACACTTCTTAAAGTAATCAAAATAACTTCGAAGTTCATCAACTAATTTTGTTCCAAGGCAAAATGACGCAACACGAAAAGTGTCACTTTTCAAGAAACTTATTTATCACGAATTCATAATTTGTTTAGAAGCAAAGTGTTACAAATGAAAAAAAGTCATTTAGCTGGGAAAACAACAGGGGTTTTTCCTTAAATTCAAAACGACACTTGTGCCCTCTTGCTGTCAGTTTAAGAGTTATAGTTATGACGGTTTGATAGAAAAATTGTATTTTTTTTGCGATTCGTTCTGTATAGTTAACTCAAAATCGTCAAATTTTGACTTATGTCAGTTTGCTTTGCAAGCGACGATGTGTGCATGCAAATCCATTGTTTGACACCGCTGGAGATCGCCGAAGTTGTAAAAGGCAATCGAGCAATAATTAATAAAGAGCAAGCACGTGTCGAAATCGTCAAAAATCCTAAATTGTGGACGTAGTCGATGGGTGACTCCCCTAGTTTTATTGGTGGCTAAACGTTTTAATTTCAAATCCGCACACTGACACGTCCACAAATAAATAAAATAAATTTTTAATACCCTATTCTAGGGTATATTAATTTTTGAAAATCCAAAGTTTGAGCTAGGGAGCTGAAATTTATAATATATACTCTCTATGGGCCCTTTATGCTCATGTGTAAATATTTTCAAAATCCGCCCACTGACACGCCCACAATTAATTTTTTTTTTTTTGAAAATTCAAAGTTTGAGCTAGGGAGCTGAAATTTATAATATATACTCTCTAGGGGCCCTTTTTTCTCATGTGTTAATTTTTTTTAAATCCGCCTACACAATTAAATAAAACAATTTTATTGAAACACCCAAGTTTGAGCTAGGGAGCGTTTTTTTGGAATAAAATCCTGTAAATGTTATATAACAAAATATGTAGAGCGTTCTTAACAATTCAACCATACTTAGACTTTTGTCACGCCCACTTATGAGGGATAGGAATAAGAATAGGGTATCCAACAGTTCGCCCAAGCGGACTGTAGCCCGTCCCTATGTTTTCTATATAAATCTGAATAAAAAATAACTTCGCTATCACTTATAAGGGAAAAAAACTCATGGGATCAACCTTTCTGGTACCAAATTCTTAAATGCATTACAATCAATAAGAAAAACATAGGGACGGGCTATATTATAAATTTCAGCTCCCTAGCTCAAACTTTGGATTTTCAAAAAAAGTTTTTTTTTTAATTGTGGGCGTGTCAGTAGGCGGATTTTGAAAATATTTACACATGAGCTTAAAGGACCCCTAGAGAGTATATATTACAAATTTCAGCTCCTAGCTCAAATTTTGGTTTTTCAATAAAATTGTTTTATTTATTTATGGCCGTGTCAGTGGGCGGATTTTGAAAATTTTATATCCCGAGCAGTTTTAGGAGCCATAGATCATATATAAAAAATTGCAGCTTTCTAGCTCAAAATTCGATTTTTTCCAAAATTTTGTTTTTTTGAGTTTGTGGGCGTGTCTGTGGGCGTGTCTGTGGGCGGATTTCAAAAATTCGTAAACTTGATTATTTCGGGACCCTAGAGAGTATATGGTTAAAATTTCAGCTCTCTAGGCCCAGTTTAAAGGCCTAATTTTTGCCGACGGACGGACATGGCTAGATCGACATTACTATCGATGCTGATCATAAATTATGCAACTTTTAGGGGTCTACGGGCAATATTAAGGTATGTTACAAACTATGCGTCAAAATTAATATACCCTTAGAATAGGGTATAAAAATGTATTTTCTATTTAATATTTATTTGTGACTCATTTGGAAATTTTCTACTTTAAAGCTAATACATCGATGGAAGAAAAATGAAGCGAATTCTTAGTGAGGCCTCTTCTGGGGAACGAAAATATGTAGGAACTGTGACATTCAAAAACGGAACTAGTAGCATGGTGGACTTTTTAATTCATGTATGTAGCTCTACACTCCACTGACCCAGACAATTTGAGAAGTAAAGGTGTGAAAAATTCTTATCAAGTGAGGCTATCTCACTATACCAAACCCAACGCTCGCTGCTCCGCATACGCGACTACACAAGTAGGTACACATCTTAGCTTCAATAGAATATAAATTATTGATTATAATGTTGAGTACCTAAAAAATTAGATAGAATATTAATTCATCTAAAGCCCTAACATTATCAATGTATCTGTACTGGTCATTATTATATATATTTGAAAACCGGTTCGAAATACACTAAACGTTGTAACTTCGGAACGAAGGCTGTATACAGTGATTTACGAATAATTCCTCGTTCTTTATTGGAGAGGTTATGATCCGGATTAGAGGGGTCTTATTCATAACTCTCTACTTTATTGCATCCCTACTGATCCGCCTGGGTATTCGACGTATTCAAAAATCAAGCTGTCCACTCTATATCTGAATATTTTAAATCCGACCGAATAATTACGATTTTCCAAATGTTTTTGTGTTGACGTTAGGTACATATGGGATAACCGATTGTGAAAGCTTTCAATGTATACATAATTATTATATTGTATACAGTTTCTACACAATTTTAAAAAAGAGCGAAACGCAACGAAAGAGAAATAGGTAGGCGCTCATCAATCAAAATAGACTGAAAAAAATTCTTTTGAGAGGATTAGGAGCGAAAACTATTTAAATGTGTTTACTTAATTCATTGGTAAATGTTTCCAATATTATGACTAGATACAGTTAATATCATTTATAGCGCCATTGAAAGGTTAGTGTAATTGTTTTAACCAATCGATTTCTAAATTGGTCTTTAATGCCAACATGCATGTACATTCTCGCACTATGAGTTTTTTATTCTAATTTTCCAGGATATGCATACCTATCTAAATCCGAAACACACAAAAATTCTTGATTGACTTGCAGCGTTTATAATTTTGCGGCATCAAATACGATTAGCATTACAAAATTTAGGTTTAATTTCGGTAGAGACCTAAATGTATTTTGGAAACAATGCTTCATTGAAGTCTTCTGGCCAATATAAATGGAAGTAAGCTATTTGCGTAGTGTCAGGGCACATGCCCTTTGAACACAAAATTATACATTCATTCATTGTGCTGCTACTTTCAAGTAGATTTTCTGAACAATTGAAAACTACCTTAAATAGACATCTTGCTAGACGTGTGCCTTCCATTTACCAATCAGAACAGATGTCACGCATAAGGGTGTTTGGAGGTGAGCTTATGTTGAAAAAATGGTCTCACTGGCTCAGAACGAATCCCCTTATGCCATTCCCTACCTTTCAATTCACGGTGCTCAACAAGAAGCATTTTTAGTAATTTTATTTTTCGGAGCACATACAGTCAAACCTCTTTATAACGAACTTCCTTATAACGTAATTCTCTTTATAACGAAATTCATTTTGTTTCCTTTCCCCAATTTTCTTTGATAAAATTTTCTATATAAAGAATTTTGTATAAAACTTCTTAATAACGAAGCAATTTGTTGTTCCCTTGAAGGTTCGTTATAAAGTAGTTTGACTGTACATATATGTAGGTAGATAAGGGTCTCAAACGAATAGTTCGCAAGACCTTTTCTCCTTATTGCTTCACGGTGAAACTATGATCAGGATAAAATGGATCATAACCCTCCCTTTTTACTACATTTCTAGTGGTCTGCCTTTGGATTTTGCCGGTTCGACACCAATTAATTTAAATATAACCTTTTTTTCAATTAACAACATTTAAACAAAATTTCAAACATCAAACTTAAAAATGGCAACGGACAGTTGAAACTACGTCTGCTACAATTTGTTTCATTTACTACAGAGCACATTTAACTTCAAACTACGTAGCAACTACGATCTGTCAGCCTTAAACACCTTAATCCAAAACATCTGTTTTATGTTCATACCCACTCTGCTTCTGGTTTTTTTTTAAAGAGAATAGAAACGCAGAGCAATACTGATAAAGAATGATGAATCTTGGAATGCGATCACTTTGAGTTTTCTATTTCTCTTTATTTCTTTGATCTCTTTTCTCATATTGTTACTATACTTTGTCCGGAATTAATAGTCCTCAGTACAGTGAAGAAAGGACGTTTGCTTCTCCCTCTGGCTATAATGCTTTACATAAACTTGTCGCTCTTTAAAGCTCTCTCAGGGTTACCATAGCTTCCAATATTGACCGTCACAAATCAAAGAGACCACCAAATAGTGGCATACTTAAAGAACGTAGCGACCGCACTGACAATATTTCTATCTCCCCATAAGCGCTTTACTGACTATTATTTAAGGATGGAGTATAAATTAAATAAAACTAAGTTTATTTCTATTTAAAAAAATATTTTTATTGAGGAGAAGTCTCTTTATTTATTTTTATTTTAACTTGCAATTTCGACTGCTACTCCAGAACTAAAACTTAAGTGTAACAAATATAAACTTATTGCCTAGGTTTCCTTATCTCTAGGTGCAGGAATGCGGGATTATGGATTGGGATTGGAGGAGGTGTCGTTTGCCAGACGCTGGCTCAGTAACATGCATGTGGAGCGTGGGTTCCTCTGTTGCTGTCGGATGTGATGAGTCTGGGTATCCGGTATCGGTTGTGGAATGCGCTTGGTGTTGACCTGCATATGGAGCGTGGGTGAATGTTGAATGTGTTTGGTGTTAACTCTTCCCTTCTTAAAAATCAAACGTCCTCGTTTGATCTTAAGTCAAAATAATGATATTTGACTTATGCGTGTAGGTTTTTGTGTTAAAACTTTTCCTTGAGCTTCACTGATTTTCTTACAGGGAGTTGCTGTTTGTGCGTTTTCTCTCATCTCAATTTGGATTTCTGGATCAGGGTTGTTGTTGACGTTGGTATTCATTGGGCGCATTTTCCATGTTGCTTTTATTATAAAGGTTATGACAATAGTTGCTACCGCTAGAATGCATATGATGTTTGTTGCTCTGATGACGCTATGTTTCGATTCCAGCATCCTTATTTCTTCGGTGTTACTAGAATGGAGTTCTTTTATCATTTCCAATGATAACATTTCTTCTGTGTCCTCCAGTGTAGAGAATTGAGCGATTGCAGGTAATGGCTTTAGTTTGGATATTACGTTGTCAGATAGGTAAGTTTTGTTTTCGATGGTAATCGTTGAATTTTGAAATTGAATTACGAACGTGCCAGCCAGTGGTAATGCATCCGTGTTGTCTTGTTGCATTGTGCCGTTGAACCGATTGAGGAAGATAACTCCTGGGGAGATTTCGTCTATTGTGGGAATGTGTTGATTATTTATGCGTGTGCTATTGGCTTGTATATTAAGGAGTAGGTTAGGAATACAGGATGTGCTACTAAGATCTAGTATATGTCGATAAGGACATATTGATAAATTGTTATATGACTTACAATCTAGTTTTAACCCGAAAATTTTCTTTTGCCATTTCAAAATTTCTTCATTGCTTTTTTTACGGGTTTACTACAAGTATTTAACTCTAAACTTGGTATACTTATGATGTAAACTATTGAATTTTTGTTTGTGGCAACTTTTACTTCTGCATAATTTAGTGCTTCATCAATATTGCCGTAAGGAATATTTTCTTTCTTTATTATTTGTTCGGCTATATTAATTTCTTTAATTGATAAAATATAGGAATTTATAATTCCTTTATTTGCCCAAAGTATGGCATATTCTATGTTGATTAACTCTTCCTTAAGTAATTTAATTTTGTGTTGGGTAACAAATATAATATTATTTATAAATGGGTCTTTTTTTTCATTTTCATTAAAACTTCTTTTGTCTTTTTTGTTATTTCGTTGATGTTGTTAATTACATCTTTGTTAATAAGGACCTGTTTGTTATTGTTTTTTAATACATTATTTATTTTGTTTCTAATTATTCGTAAGTCGTCATGGTCAGGGCTTCCAGCTATCCACTTCCATGCGCTCCCTATGAAATTGAGTGCTCTTTTGTTTTTGTTTTTTGGTTTAAGCCTATTGAATATGTGTTCTATTTCCGAAAGTTCGTGAGAAAGAAAAGGATGGGAGGGTGGCTCTTATTTATGCCGTGTTCTAGTGTATCTCGGATGTTGGTTATAATGCGTTCGCATGGTACCAAGTCTATGATATGGATCATTTTAAAGCTGCCATTTTGGATCATCGCTGTCCCGGTTTCTATCGCTACTAGTTCACTGGATGAATAGTCCAGGATCTGGATATCGGCCATGGACGTAGTTATCATAAATCTGTTGGAAAAATTTTCCATCAATTTCTTATACGATGTTTATATATAATTTTGTCGCTTTCTGTAAGGACGATAGTGTTTCTATTCTCCTTGACTATTTCTTCTTTGTACCTATTAGATAGTTTTGGTCCTAATCTTTTGTTTTGTCTTACGTAAATTGTTTGTCCTACTGTATATTGTTTTGGCTCTTGTTTTCTTTTATTATGGTATGCTATATCAGTTTTTTGTTTTTGTCGTAGCCTTTCTAAGTTCGACCGTCTCGTCTTCTCGTAGTCTTCGGGGCCAAAGGTAACATTACGACCAAAGAAAAGTTCAACTGGTTTTTTGTGTGTGGTGGAATGAATGCTATGGTTGTATTCATTTACAGATCTTTCGATTAGTTCCTCAAAATTTAGGCATCTCATTAACTCTGCAAGAGTTGATTGGAAGCGTTCTACTTGCCCATTAGCTTCGCTTCTGTATGGTGGTGTCGTGTAGACATCAATTTTTAGTTCATCCTTCATCAAGAAGAGGATTGTGGATGAATTAAGGGAAGGTTCATTATCAATAACAACTGACTTAGGTACTCCAAAGAAAAAGAGTATCTCTCTTAAGGGTTTTCTAATATCTTCTATGGATCTGCTTTTAAGTATTTTGACCTGTGCGTATTTGGTAAATTTGTCTATTGCAGTAAGTACTGATTTCTTTTCTGTAATGAATATGTCAAGATGAACTGTGTGTCCTGGGAAATTTGGTAAAGGCGTTTCATTTAGTTTTGGTTGGTTGGGGTGTCTTTCGTATTTATTTTGCTTGCATACTGAGCAAATATTGGTAATTCGTTTTATTTTTCTTATCATGGAAGGGAAATAATAATTTTCGAGAATTTGAAGTCTATTTTCGACCGCGTTTCTATGGGCGCGATTATGAGTGTCTATTATAATTGTTTCCTGATCATGCTCGCTTAAAATATCCTGTACTTGCTCTTGTGAGAATCTAATTTTAAATGTTTTGAAATGAAGGGGGTATAGTTCCTGTATCAGACCCATTACTGGCTCTTGTGTTTTAATGCAATTTATTACCGAAGGATTCAGAATTTTCTTAAGAATCTGTAGAAGATTCTCTTTACTGTAGTTAGTCTCTGTTATGTTGTGTCGGTGATATCCGGGGAACACGATCTTAAATTCGTGGTTTTTCCTTTCGCCTGTGTAGAGAAAAATTTGGCTTTTGAAGACATTGATGGGTGCTTCAACGCTGAAGATGAGCTCTTGGGAGGAGCTCTCATCACTGTGTACTGTAGGAGTTAGTGAATTGACCTGACTTTCTTAGGGGGGTCTGGAGAGTGCGTCTGCGACTACGTTAGATTTTCCGGGCTGGCATCATTTTTGTCACAGGAATCATCCAGCAATTTTTCTGTTAACGACCGATCAGGATTATCTAGGTGCACTAAGGTGTGGTGACGGGTACCACAGTAGGAACAACGAGCTCGCACTTTACACCTTGACGATGAATGCTTGGTGCCTAGACAATTGTAACACAGTTTTTGATCTCTAGCGAAACTGCGGCGAGAGGGGATGGGCATTGATAAGAACTGCGCACACTGAGGGAGACGATGGTTTTCATGACACTTGGGACAAGAAGAGTTCGAAATCGTAAAAGCTTTTATCTTATTATTAGAACGCGACGGAACCGAATTCACGCGAGTTTTGGGCTCGCTTGCCACCGATGGCAACTTCAAAAAACTTTCAATGTATTCATTGATTATGTATAGAGGCTTACTATATTTCTGATCAAGCTTATCCCATGCCTGCTCATAATTCGAATCGGATACAGACATTTGGTTAAGCAAATCCGCCGGTTTACCCCGCAGCAACGATTTCAAATAGCGCAATTTCTGTGCACTCGAAAAATTTTCTTTGCAATCTACGCTTCCCAAGAAAATGTCCCGAAAACCCGGCCACGCACGATAATCACCCGAAAAAGGCTCGATATGAAACGGTGGTAATTCTATCTCAGACGAAACACTTTTATCGCGAGAAGAAGAAAATGTCTTTCCAAATGTTTCCAAAAACGTGGCTTGTTGACCAATTAAACTATTCACTGATTTTTCCAATTTATTGTCAGTATGCAAGGAAGGGGGAAGTTTTCCGCGTATAGCCTTAATCATCGCAACCTTTTGCCGTAACATATTTAGTTTCAACGAGTTCAAAGTCTTCTTCTGGGTTAACGTACCCAGCTTCTTGATGAAATTCAAAAAAAGCCTTATGATTGTCGCAATAGTCTTTCCACGTGTCAGTTAGCCGCTCTAACCTGATTTCGAGAACTCCAACCGAGATATCAGTACCAATATTCTGAGAAAGATTAAATGCACGTGTAATAGCACCTTTTAAATGACTTCGCGCCTGCTTTAATAACTCCATTTCACAGCAACTGGATTAAATAATTGTCTTTAGCGAACACGCGTAACCGAGGTCCCTCACAAGAACAGACCACTCCTAGATCAACTCCTACCCCAACAAACTCCTAGCAGCAATATCAGCACCAGACGACAAAGGAACAGCAGATCCAAACGAAATTACCAATTATATTGATACAGTGTTACCTTTCTTATTCCTTGTTTGCAGCAAAATACATGCACCACATGCAGCCTCACTGATCGCAATCACCCGAAAACGCGAAACCGAGTGTATCAAACTAATAATCCGGCTCGACAGGACCAACTTTGATGAAGATTATAAATTTTGCCAAATAATACAAAACAATTAAACGTTATAAATCGATTAATTTATTCATCAAGACAAATTTGAATAAGCGACTACTGGTTCGATACCTTTCCGATGATGTTTCGTGGTTGGTGGTTGCTGGAAAAGTGAACGAGCAAATCCAGTGCAGTCAATTGAGCAAAAGATTAGCTCGAATACGATCCACAACAAAGAACGGTTTCCGCTCTCAATTCCCTGGTAAGCGCGTAGGCAAAACAGTAAGATGATGATGACACGATACACCGTACGGAATCAGCGAGGAATTTGTTCATAAAGGTATCGACGAAAACAACCATAGGAAAACTATCGACCATAGGGTAAATGTTGATTTTACAAATTATGAACTTTACCAAGAATTAATTAAACAAAGTAAGAATGTATGCAAAGTGACAATGCTACAAAATATAGGCAAACAAAGCAAAAGGTAACAAATCAACAAAATATTAGAAATAACAAAATATAAGAACTAAACGTTAACATAAGTCAAATGAGTTCGTTTCCATTTCCGAACAATATTGATAGATGTCTTTAAGAAATGGAAGACAAAATAAAAAAGAAACTAGATGAGTTTCAAGACCGTGATAGCAAATAGCAATGTTTGAAAGCAGCAGCATAGGTATTTCAAGTTACCTAGCTATATAAATAACAAGAAGGCTGAAGTAAATGTACACAATATTGATTTAAACTGTTTTAAATGGGCGATCATACCAGAAATGAAATCAAACTTTTCGAGACCACATCTTCCTTCTTCATATAATATTCCAGATATAACGTGTGACTATATTTCCATAGACAACATGAAATTAAATTCTAAGGATCTTCATTTTCCTTTGGTAATGTATCAAAATCATAAATTTGATTCGCAAAATGAAATAAGTATTTTTTTTTTTGTCGGGGTGTGTGAGACTTTCTGCACTGGAGCACTCAGACTCAATACTGGTCCATTGTACTACCAGGCAGACACACCACATTTTACTGTGGGAATTTACTCGTTTTTCTAAGAAAAACAAGAAGGCGCTTCAATGATAAGGAGCTTAGGTTTACAGCACTCACCATATCCGCACCAAATCACAGAGGAAATGTTCCGCAGTGTCGTCGCTTTCTCCACAGGCTTCGCAGTTGGTGGTGTCGCTTAGGCCTAGCACCTTAAGGTGTTTGGCAAAAGCGTAGTGTCCCGTAAGAACGCCAGTAGTCTGTCTGCAGTCTTTTCTGTTGAGAGACAACAAGAATGCCGCGGATTTCCCACAGACGTCGGGGAGGTCTGTCTGCACCCTGGAGAGTCATGCCAACGGCGATTGTGTTCATAGGAAACCCAACCGTCAATGGAAGCCCTGACCGAGGACGCAGGCAGACAGATCGCTGGTTCAGGTCCTGAGAGGTCCCCCTCTGAGCCTTGTCTAGCAAGTTCAACGGAGATCTCACTTCCCGTGATCCCGTTATGACCCGGAACCCAGACAAGTTTAGGTGAATTCAGCCTTCCGACCTAATTCAGAGATATCTTGCATTCACGTACTATTTTGGAGGTAGTTAAGGGTTTGAGTAAGGGCTTAAGCGCAGCCTGACTGTCGCTACAGACGCAGATACTTCGCCCCCTCCACCTGTTCCTCGTAACATAGTCCATGGCCATTAGGATAGCATAAGTCTCTGTTTGGAAGACTGACGCATATTTGCCTAACGAAAAGAAAAGTCTAACGTTATCGCTCTCCACGAAGACACCAGCACCAGATCCTTGATCGGTTTTGGATCCATCCGTGAAGATTCGACTGCATTCCCTTCCAGGTTCAGAGTCCGGCCAGAGCCAGTCCAGGACGCGACGAAAGTCGACCTCGTAGTTGCGCTTTAGCCGAAGTTCCGGTGTCATCGCATCAGACGGCATATCCATAAGACAGGAGTCGAAGGACAACCGTTGCGCAAGTTCATCAAAACTCCGGTGCGAGTTATACCAAAAGCCACCTCTTCTAAGACGTGAGATAGCCTTGATTGTACAGCCCATGATGTAAACATCAAGGGGCGGAAGGTTCAATAGTGCATCTAGGCCGGAGCCAGGCGTGCTGGGGAAGGCCCCCGTGCAGCCGAGACATACCTGCCTTTGGAGTTTGGCAAAAGCAGCAGTGACGTATTTACGTGAAAGCTTATTCCACCAAACAACCGATGCGTATGCTATAAATGGTCTTATCATAACCGTATAAATCCATAGGACTCTTTTCGGTGATAAGCCCCATGTCTTGCCGAAAATGACTTTGCACTGCCAGAAAACAGACAGCGCCTTGGCAGTCTTCAGCTCAACATGTTTGGACCAAAGAAGTTTGCTATCCAGGATGACTCCCAGATACTTTGCTTCATTGGAGAGTTGGATTGTGATGCCTTTTAGCACTGGCTGAGTCAACCCGACCAGCTTCCTCCTTCTCGTAAAGAGAACAACCTCAGTTTTATGAGGATTGACCGAGAGCCCATTCCTAGTGCACCATTCGTCGATCACGTCAAGGGCCGCCTGCGCCTTGGCGCATACAGTCGCTAGGTATGATCCAACAGAAAGCACGGCAACATCATCCGCGTACGCCTGAGCGTAAATATTAGAACTGTTGAGTGCGTTCAACAGAGAGTCGACCAGCATACACCACAGCAGTGGAGACAGGACGCCGCCTTGCAGGCAGCCTCTGTTTACCCCTGCCATAACATAGCGGCCACAATCCGCATCCGCAACCAAAGTTCTATTCACTAGCATTGCTATAATCCACAACACCAATGGTTCGTCTAGGCCGTGTTGTCTGGCGGAGCTGCACATGCTATCAAAAGTCGCATTGTCAAAAGCACCCTCAATATCGATGAAAATGCCCATCGCGTATTCTTTTCTGTCAAGCGCGCCCTCAATTCTACCAACTAGATTTTGGAGCGCAGTCTCGCATAATTTTCCGCGTTGATAGGCATGTTGCATCCGAGATAATGGGTGCAATCGCAAAGCAGTTTTGCGCACGTGAAGCTCGACCAGCCTTTCCATGCTTTTCAGCAAGAAGGAAGTCAGACTGATTGGTCTGAAGCTCTTGGCGAGCGAGTAGTCACTTCTGCCAATTTTTGGTATAAATGCCACTCTAACTGTACGCCAGGTTATTGGAATGTATGCCAGTGCTAGGACAGCGGTGAAGATTTTCTTCATAGTCGGTAGCAACTGGTTTGTACACTGTTGCAGCATGGCTGGGTATATTCCGTCCGTACCAGGTGACTTGAAGCAGTCCGATAGGAGTGCTTGAGGCCTTCTTCCTCCGTTTTTTTCCTGTTTGACCTATTGGAAGGGGAGGCAGCGTTGGTTTCAGTCAGCTGGCTGGTTTCGGTTGGGGTAACCTCTGCCGACCTGCATCTCTTTGCCGTCGCCGCCGGGGAAGTGCCGTTCTCAGCGCTTGCGCCTTCAACTGGCGGTGCAGTTTCTTTGCGCCGCACGATAGCCGCCTTTCTCCTTTTCCTCTTTCGCTGGCTCTTAGATGGACGCTGACCAGTGGACGCCGCCTCTGTGGCCCGTTTCACCCCTTCGGTTTCACAGGCCGCGTCGGCAGCATCGCACCTATCGGCTGTCTGTCTATTGGTCTGAAGATTAAGCGTATCAGGTTGAACCTCTCCGCCACTTTCTCCATTTTTCCAGCCCAGTCTACCGAACGTGTCGGAGATAGAGCTGCAGGAATCTTCGGAAGCAAACCTTTTCGCAACTCGAAGGTCAACGCCTGTACAGGCGGAGGGTATAAGTATGTCGGTTGGGGCCTCCAGAATCCGTGCCCCGACCGTGGTCGAAAAGACCACGGGTGGATTTTCGCCCATGCAAGTACCACCTGGAGTACTTATATCTTTTAGTTGTTCCTGCATACTTGTTTTGGGTTTGGTTCGCGATAGAGCTTTGACGGTGTATAAAACGCCGCTATAACCGAGGTAACCAACCCGCAGGATGAAATAAGTATAATAGTTAACACTATTTATACCACTTAAACTAATTTATTCAGTTTTTCCTTTAATACTACCACTGAGTATCCTTGGTATCCTTATTCGTTGGTGTTTAAGTACAGTGATGTCGTTGTGCTTCGTTACATAAGCATTAATGATTTTGGTTACTCAAGTGATATTGATAAATGTATTGAGGGGCCATATTACCCCAACAAAAACTTGTTCACATCAAATAGTTATATTGTGAACACAACGACCAAAAACATTCAGTGTGTTTCTTTATTTTTTCCGGATAAGGAATAGAAAAGACAAAGACAGAATTTCCAAATTTTGTATCCGGAATATCCCGAATGGAATAAATAAAGAAACAAAAATAGACCGGATAGAATGATAACCATTTGTTCATGACCAGCGTTGCCACTTAAACAAAATCGGGCCCATTACAAGAACTTCCACTGGGAAGTTAAAAAAGCTTTTTTTACCCTTCTACAAAAAACCATTCAACCCTATCGAGGTATCCGTTCGGAAGAAATTCCGAAACGAAATTCAAATCCAATCGGAGCTCAGATTGCGATCGAGGTATCCGTTTCGGAACAATATAAACAAAGCATACAAACGTATTTATTTGACAGCGAATCAGCTGCTTTAAATCCATTACAGTGTGAAATACTTTGTGATAAATCTAATACAGTTTCAAAGTGGTCGCTAATGCTAATGCTTGTAGTTGGCCACTAAAAATCAAAAATTATATTTTTTAATTTTATTCCGTCCAATTTTTACCACTTATCCATTTTACTTAAAATCATCCGCAGCATTTTCTCTATCTGTCAAAAGTAAGTGACATAAACGCGGTTAACGCAATGCGACCAGGTGCGCTATATGTCATCGGAGAATTTTTCCGAAAGTTGTATCGGAACGGATACCTCGAATGAAATTTCTCCGATTTTGTTGATTTAAAAAATAAACAAGATTGCTAATCATATGACAGTGATCAGTGAGGTGCTCAAGCGTGTTTCATAAATAAATCGGCTGCTCAGAGCATACTCGACTTGCTCAAGCTCTGCTCAAAGCTTTGCTCAGAGCTTAAAAAGAAAACTGCCTTCAATGAGCTGAACATTTTGAGTGAAAAAAAACTGAATAGAGCCAAGGACAGGCTGAGAGGAGGAAAAATAAAGAAAAACGAAATCAAAGACAACTAAAAATACGGTGGGGAGTTGTTTTTCTGGAGTAGAAAGTTGTACAATTTAATAAAATTATTTGTTAAAAAAAAACATAATTTGTAATTACATACAGGTACCTATGATAGAAGAGCGTTGAAGTGTAGAGTACAGTATATTCTGCTGTTTTGTATGTATGTACATAGATCAAGTAGAGTATAAACTGAAAAAAAGAAGAGACAAAAATGAGCGATAAACCTACTGACTGCATTTAAAATGGACTAACTACCAATAATTACATTAATATTTCGTTTATTTGGCAATTTTTTATAGATAAATATGATGTAAAATGCCTTATTAAAGAAATTGTACGGATTTCTTTGGCATAAAATAATGTATTCGGTTTATGAGATTTTTTATTAGTATTCAGTCACAATCTCCCCTTCTTCATGACGTCTGATGGGGTCTCCTTCGAGAAGCGATGATATTAGGCTAAAATAGATGTAAACAAATTAAAACATCTAACTTTATCTACAATATACTCACTAATAAAGCATTATGAAGAACATAATGAAGTAGTAGGCCAAATAAACCATACAATTTCTTAGATGTACTTTTAGCAGACCACGGCTGTGAATATCTACAGGATCATAAACACCGAGACTGTCGCGACGTTGTCTGTTGAGTTCGTATCCGAGCCATACTACCATGGGGGTATTAAAAATAACCAACCACCAGTGACCTCCTAATAGTAGTAACACCAAAAGAATTGCATGTATTCCAAATTTAGGAATTACCCAAAAATTTAATCGTGCACAACACTCCTGAGCGTTTAAAAAATCGCATTCTAAATCTGCCAGAGTCAAAACCTGAGAATAAATTCAAACATCAAAATTGAAATCTAGTGTCGGTATCTCATTTAACTTACATAGTAAATTAGAAGCAATAGTATAGCTCCATAAATCAATATTGACAGGAAGAATAAATAAGTCTGTGGAAGCATCCTCGATTATTCTTTTTTAATTTGCACTATTAACATTTTAATAATTAACAATATGAAAATGTTAAATTGTTGGTTTGTTTTCGTTTCCTCTGCTTTTTCTACGTTTTCCTTCCTAATATGACAGATGAATGTACGGCTGTATGTTTTGTTGACCCATGCGCTAAGATACGTAATTTATTATAGATGAACGCGTTCAAAGAACCCAAAATTTGCATCTACTTCATGGTATGTGCATATTTTATATTTATTTTAACATCCAATGTAAGTTTGTCAATGAAAGTAAAAGCCGGGCCTCTCATCACTTAACTTTTGAGACCATTGTCCAAGCGATAATAGCACAGACTACCTATACTATACAGTCAACTGAGAGGAATTTTTTTTGGATGCCAACAAGCTGAAAAACTCCACTAAATGGCTTATCTGTATTAGTGTTTGCATGCAAATCAAATGGGAAGCTTGCACACAGATAGGATATTTAGTGGAGTCAGGTGTGAAGTTGGCAGCAAAAAAGAAAATTATCGAAATCCTCTCTTAAAATCACCTCAAAATGATGGCACGGTTGCCGATGTTCAATCTACAAATGAAAAAAAAAAAAAAAATTCAATTTTAACAAAATTTTTATTTTGAACAATGAATCAAAAACTTACAAATATGTAAATACATAATGTTAACTTATAAAAAAAAAAACAAATTCAGTCTCAAAGTTACAATAAAAAACAAAATAGTTTTTAAAATCACTACAAATCAGAAATAATTAGATCGATTTCATCTTCATCACTTTCATTTACCTCAATATCGGAGGCATTTTTAAAATTATTTCTTAAAAAAACATTTTTAGGAATTTCGTATTCATTCAGAATCAAAATAAATTTTTGTCACTAAACTTTTAAAAATTCCACTAGATATAGCAACAAAGTAATTAAGACGGCAACCGTGGAAAAGACAGAAGAATATAATTTTCCAGCTGTTAACTTCAGTTTTATTGATTCACATATATTCACCGATAGGACATTTCGAGAGAGGATTCGGTTCCCATTTGAGAGGCGCAGCGGACGGGGGTAGTGAGAGTTGACTGTCTAGTATAGGTAGTCTGTGGATAATAGTGAGCAAGATCGCCATCAGTCTGCTTCACATAACTCGACCTTCAGCTACGAATCCAATTGAAAGCATACTCCTACTTAACTATAGACGCCGTTGTTCCCACTTTTTGCAAAACAGCTGATTTTTGGTGAAACTAAAATGTCTTTTTAAACGTATATTCACGAAAGAAAGTATACTTTTTATTATTCCAGTACAATGAATTAAATTTCTACTTTTAAAATAAAATTTCCTTTTTTGTTTGACATTTCTAAATCACAAGCAGAAATGCAAAGTCTTTCTATTTATAATATATTGCATTGATTACATTCTGTAGTATTTAAAGAAAAGATTAAAGTTCAAACTAAAAAACAATGAATACTGGGCTCTAATCATGTAATTTGACGCACGATTGTCGTCCAAGCGATCCTAGTGAACGAGATCTCCATAAGTTTAATCAACTCAGCTACCACCATCGTATCGTCTATCGTCAATCGCTTATGAATCAAATAAAGAACTCCTATACGAATACAATAGGGATCCACACTTTTTTGACAGATGTCAAATCGATGCCAAATCGAAAAACAACAACAGTGTGGAGGGTAAACAAACAAAATTATCAGCGATAGGCGGGAAAATAATAGGAATCAGCAAACAAAAGTAAGTTTTTTTTATTAATAATCAATAGTTTCTCGATATATTTTTAGGAAAATGGATTCATTAAAATATGCAAAGAAGTTGGAAGCAGTAAAGAGAAAGAACTGATCTGCAAAGTTGTCTTTATTTGCCAACTTTCAGGTGATGGCGAAGACGGAACTGTGGTTTCGTGTGAATAACCAAATATTTGCTCCAGATATTTGTCACAGTGCATCTTATAATTTATATGTCTTAATAAATTGCCGGTATTTGGATTAAATTTATCTTCAAGACTACCTTTAACACTTTATTCACACGAAACCACAGCTCCGTCTTCGCCATCACCACCTGAAAGTTGGCAAATAAAGACAACTTTGCAGATTAGTTCTTTCTCTTTACTGCTTCCAACTTCTTTGCATATTTTAATGAATCCATTTTCCTAAAAATATATCGAGAAACTATTGATTATTAATAAAAAAACGTACTTTTGTTTGCTGATTCCTATTATTTTCCCGCCTATCGCTGATAATTATTTTGTTTGTTTACCCTCCACACTGTTGTTGTTTTTCGATTTGGCATCGATTTGACATCTGTCAAAAAAGTGTGAATCCCTATTGATAGTATTCTATGGGCTGTCATTTTTGTGAAGTTTGGCACTTGTGTTTTTTCCCCGAAGTGGCGAATGGACGAAGTACTAAAATTAATAAATACCTAATTATTATAATTATAATAATTGTAATAATAAAATGTTTTTGACTTTACTAGACAAAAGTGGTTGTGTTCTTTTAATTTATATAAGTCAGTTTTATTCTTAAAAAGTACAATAAATATGAAAGCTTAAGATATCGTTTGTTTTTTAATTTTATCCCATTGATATGGAACGTCACCGTCCGTAATGCAATATTTTCGGATGTTTTCTCGTACTTAACAAGCGTATTTATGCTTGTTGTGTTGTTGGGTTGATAATGAGGTTATTGTTTCCGGCAAATTTGGGATTTGTTTTAATTGGTCGCCATTATCCGGTGCCTGTTTTTTTTTTGGAAAGGTAATTGTGAAGCACACAACCTGCCCTCACCAGGTCGATGCAACTATCCACGTGAACGTCTATGGGACGATGAAAAATTCGAAATCGAGATGCGAGCCTTCCAAAAGCCATCTCGACTGTTAGCCGCGCACGACTAAGGCGATAGTTGAAGACTTCTTTTTTTTTTTATAATTTGCGTGCGCTAAAGGGATTTCTTTTTTCTGTAGTACACAGTACCCTTATAGTGGAAACCACAGCTCAGGCATTTCGTTTGTTGCTGTAAGTAGCTCCTAGCAAATGATTCATTGCCTATTTCTGGGTGCTACTTACTGTATGAAAGAATAGAAGGATAGGAAAGAAGTTTGGTGCGATGGGATTTTTTTCTCAACAGGTGGCGCCTAAATTGCTTTAAGGAGATCTGTTTTTGTTGTGTGTATTCATTTTATAAAAATCATGGCTTTGGTCGGGATTCGAACGCACGACCTGCCAATCACTTAGTGAATACACTACCATCGCACCATTGCCACCTGTACAATTCTTGAGACGTGTTTAAATTTCCATTTCTATTATAGGCTTTCATGAAGTTGCTATCCAAGCCAAAAATGTCAGCACCAATAAAATAAAACAGTGTTTTTCAGCATTGTCCCTTTAAAGCCCTCGAAGGTGGGATGTTCAGCTTTCCGGTTATAAGTCCGCGATACAAACTGCAGTTTTTAAGTACAACTACATCTGACGCTCTTCCGTTACCGCCCACATCGATATATAAAAATCGACTGTGTGCATCAACAACAGCAAACAAAACGTTACTATAATAACCTTTGTAATTATAATAATCGGATCCCGATTTTGGCGGAGCTTTTATCCGTATGTGATTGCCGTCAACCGCACCTAAAGTGTGCGGGAAGGCCCAAAAAGTATTGAAATCTTCCGCAATTGAAGACCATTCGTCTTGCGTGGTACATGTCTAAAAGAAACAATTAAAACAATGAATGCAGGTAAAAAGAAAAAAACAGAAAAATTGGTACTTTTAAATATTGCATTCAGTACTTCTGGTACAAATTTAGAAATTGTCTTTCTGGAAATATGCGACAAAAACTCAAGGGATCTATATGAGTCCCTAGTAGCAATGTACCTCAGAGTTATAGCAAGCCGAACTCTCGACGTAATCGCATAACGCATTACTGTGTCTTTTTTTAATTTCAGAAGCCACCTGTGTGCGAATTACAAATGAAAATTAACCTAATATAGGTAACCAAACTAAAATTGACATCTTACAAGTGCGAGAACCTCCTCAAACTTGTTAATATTCATCCTACAAAAGTTGCGGAACTCATTGTCATCTTCCCACAAAACATCTTTCAATAAATGTTCCTCTAAATTATGTAATTCCCTTTTTTCCAAAAAAGGATTTACCCAAAACCTGTGTTTCATTTTTTGAGTTCGTTTCTGCAACTCCTTTAATTCTTTTAAGGCCTCTAATGCGAGAACGCAACGACATGCACTGCTCAACGACATTTGAACGAATGAAATAGTAAGCTATGAAATGCCCACCCTACATTTTATTGCATACTATCGTTCTTTCTGTCTATGAAAATTGACAGATGGTAAGCTATGAAATATTGCTCGTGGAGACGCGGTGTTAGAATCGTTCGTTCACAATAGCACACATTGAAAATAGTCAATTATCAATTTATTGTCGATTGACACTCGCAATAGGGTCAGAAGGCTTACAAATAAGTAAAATCTACTACCGAATTTCCGAGTCGGTGGTCGCAACTTTAAGAGCGTTAACGCCGATTTGCGGACGGAATTCCCGTCCCAGTAGACAAGAGTCAGAAAATTCGCTATTTGATGTTGCTGCCAGTGAGACAGCATGAAACAGCACTTCATACAGAAAAAGTCACTGTTTGGTGCGGTTTTCATGCCGGGGCGTCATTGGGCCGTTTTTTTCGGGCATGAAAATAACAGTCACGTTACGGTGAATGGTATTCGCTACAGAGACATGTTGGAACGTTATTTCTTTGATCAATTGCATGAATTGGACATCAATGATATGTGGTTCCAACAAGATGGTGCCACAAGCCGCACAGCGGGTTCAACAATCGAGTTATTGAAGTTTCAGTTCGGTGAACGTGCTATCTAGAGAAACGTACCCGTCTATTGGCCAAAGAGTTCGTGTGATCCAAATGTGCGGCAGAGTCATTAAAAATTGGGTTCAACATATCGACCGCTGCATACGTTCCTGTGGTGGACATATGAACGAAGTCGAATTCCATTCATAAATATTTTGATAGTAATTCAAGCCAATAGTTTTTTTTTGAGATATCTCAAGTAGTTTGCATTTTATTTAAAAAAGAAGTTGCGAAGTCCTTAATGAAAGACCCTTCATTTTGGCGTTGAAGTCCGCGAGGACGATAATACCATCGTACTCCGGACAGGCTCCGTTTGCTCCGCCCAGGAGCTCATACAAGTGCTCCTTGATAGGCTCTCTGCTTCGTCAGTAGGGGCGTGTGCACATATTAGACATCTGCCCCTAATGTGTAAGACAGTTGAGTTATCTCTTGGTTGTACTCGTAATTCAAAATTCGGTTAAGCGAAAAGTTGACTGTCAACAGTGTCAACAGACAACCAAGATGGCGGTGGTTGTCTGTGTGTATGCAACTGCTTTCACGATTACAACTGAAAAAGGTTGTCTTGCATAATACTGTTGCATGTTTGCTTGAACTGTGTCATTAATTAGTCAACTACGCCATCTAGTGGAAAGTGGCCATATTACCGATTTTGGCAGCATTGGAATAGCAGTTTGAGTAGCTGTGGTATAACTTGGTATGTTGTTCTCGAACCTTCTGAACTTAACGAACCTTCTCAACGAATCTGGAAATTTCGAGAGGTGTCACTAGGAGATATAAATAGATGTCGCAGGAGCACCCAAGACATTCGAGTTGTGAACCGCGATAAAGAAGTACGATAGATGACAGTAGTGAAAAGTATAGAGAAAAAGTATAAGTATCCAGTAAGAGAAAAGTGTTTGTGTATTTAAAGTGATTAATTGTGAAAGTGAATAGTTGAATTAAATAAGTGAATTATTAGAATAATAATCAAGAAGTAAAAGATATTGATAGAGAACTAATAAAGATTAATTAAATAGAATTACGTTTTATCTTTTCGAATCCTAGCCTGGATGTAACATTGGTGTCAGAAGTGGGATAAAACGTATTTAGTGTGAAATAAAAGTGAAGTGAATTAGTAAAAAAAAGAAAGAAAGAAAAATGGGCCGCACATTGAAATTACTACAGCTCAGTATACCGCAGTTAAAAGCTGAGCTAGAAAAGCGGAATCTCTCCACAGCTGGAGGAAAAAGTGATCTGGTGCTTCGACTGCAGGAAGCTGTTGAGAACGAAGGAGAAAACTCCAAGTCCGTTTTGTTCGACGTAGCAGAAGAACAAGCAAGTACAGGCATTGATATGACTGCCGTGATGGAATTACTTCTGGCCAAGTTTGATGAACAAAAGAATTCTCTAGAACAACAGACAAATTCTCTAGATTCCAAACTGCAATCAATGGATTCTAAATTTGATGAACAAAAGAATTCTCTAGAACAACAGAAGAATTCTCTAGATTCCAAATTCCAATCAATGGACTCTAAATTTGATGAACAAAAGAATTCTATAGACTCTCAGTTCAATGAACAGAAGAATTCTCTGGATTCGAAATTGGAGTCAATGGACTCTAAATTCGAAGAACAAAAGAATTCTATAGTTGCCGCCCAAAAGAGCGCTGTGGAAGATTTTAAAAATGTTCTCGAAGGAAAACTCGAAGAAATTGACCACAAGTTCGAGAAGGTTGAAACCAAATTCGACGAAATCCATCAGACGTTTTGCAAGCATGAAACAAACTTCGAGAACTTGGCTAGAGAGCTCGAGAAAGTGAAGAAGCAGAAGGCTCGAGAAAATTCTGCGGCCTGCCCGAGAAGGAAAGAGATGCAGCCTCCTGTTTTCGACGGTCAAACATCATGGCCAATTTATAAGAAACAGTTTGAAGCAGCTGCAATGGCGAACAGCTGGGACAACGAGGAAAAGTCGATTGCGCTAACGCTCGCACTAAGAGGTACAGCTGCGGAGTTACTCCAAACCGTCTCAGAAGAGAAGCAACACGACTACGACGCCCTGGTCAAGGCTATAGAGATGCGCTTCGGTGATGAGCATATGCAGCAAGTGTACAGGGTCCAGCTACGCAGTAGAGTCCAGAAGCGGGGGGAAACACTTCAACAGCTGCAAGCAGATATCGAACGTCTGGCACATTTGTCATATCCTAATGCTGGTGAGGTTCTCATCAATGAAATGGCTGTGGAGGCGTTTATCCAAGCCATTGAAGATAGACAACTGCAAATGGCCGTAAGAATGGCTGGAAAGAGAACTCTCGCTGAGGCCCTAGCATTTGCCTTGACAATGCAAGCTGCTGATCAGGCATCGCATGTGTTCCACCGCGTAAGGGAAATGACAGCCGTTGAATGTTCATGCCAAAGAGCAGACATCGTAGACCGGAGCAGAGATAACAGAGGTCAAATGCGCTGCTGGAACTGCAACAAAATGGGGCACCTACAGAGACAATGCAGAGCTCCACCCAGACAAGGCAGTTGTCCACATTGCGGGCCTAGGAGGCGCAACGAAGAAGCATCTGGCAGATATAGCTTCGCAGAACCAGCAATCGGGAAACGTGTAAGGGGCAGCTTCTCGGAGCAGAAGTGGGTTTCCGGAATCGACGACTCCAGGACCACAATTCAAGTCTCCCAAACCAAACAAGGAAACCAGAGTTTAACAGTGGAAGCCTATATCGGTCAAAATAAGTGCGTGGCAGCCATCGACACCGGTGCCACCGCTTCCATTATAAGGAGGGACATCGTCCGTCAGTCTTGGTTGCACAACACCAGCAGTTACTGTCTGAAAACAGCAACAGGAGCGACAGCGAAAGTGTACGGAGATATCATGCTAACAATAAATTTGGCAGGATTAGCATTCTCCCACGCTTTCTTAGTAGCTGATATATGTGACGAATGCATCATTGGAATCGATTTCATGAAGGCGAATGATGTCGTATTGGACTTTGGTATGCAAGTACTCAAGTATCGAAACGTAGAGATTCCGATGGTGTACGGGAAAGAGAACGCCGCATCCCTGAGGACAGTCACTAGTGAGGACGAGGTCCTACCACCTTCTTCAGAGACAATAATTCGGACAAAGCTGGAAGGTGATCCTGGGGCTCACCGATTCTTTCTAGTCGAGCCAGAAGACAACCACTGCCGAAATTGCGTGGTTGGAAAAGTGCTTGTCGAGCAGAAGAACAATATTGTTCCCGTACGAGTTCTTAATGCTGAACACAAAAGCGTCAAATTGAAGCAAGGTGAGGTGGTTGGAAAGTGTGTACCGGGTACTGAAGTCTACCGAAATATTCATCCGATATCCAGCGACCGCATGAAAACGAGGTACGACACAAAAGCACCCACCACAGGATTCCAGGAAGGAGATCTGGTATGGCTATACTACCCTCGTCGCCGAAAAGGTATGTCACCTAAACTACAGCAGGATTGGGAAGGACCCTATAAGATAGTGAAGCGCATCAACGATGTTGTCTACCGGATCCAGCGAGGAAGAGGCAAGTTAAAAGTTGTCCATGTGGATCGTCTCCATCGCTACCATGGGGAAAATATTGACGTGCTTGTTCGGGACGAACAAGTTTAAGAGGGGGATATTGTTGCATGTTTGCTTGAACTGTGTCATTAATTAGTCAACTACGCCATCTAGTAGAAAGTGGCCATATTACCGATTTTGGCAGCATTGGAATAGCAGTTTGAGTAGCTGTGGTATAACTTGGTATGTTGTTCTCGAACCTTCTGAACTTAACGAACCTTCTCAACGAATCTGGAAATTTCGAGAGGTGTCACTAGGAGATATAAATAGATGTCGCAGGAGCACCCAAGACATTCGAGTTGTGAACCGCGATAAAGAAGTACGATAGATGACAGTAGTGAAAAGTATAGAGAAAAAGTATAAGTATCCAGTAAGAGAAAAGTGTTTGTGTATTTAAAGTGATTAATTGTGAAAGTGAATAGTTGAATTAAATAAGTGAATTATTAGAATAATAATCAAGAAGTAAAAGATATTGATAGAGAACTAATAAAGATTAATTAAATAGAATTACGTTTTATCTTTTCGAATCCTAGCCTGGATGTAACAATACGAAAAAATAGTTTGGTTGCGTGAAAGTTGAGTTGTATTGAAGACAACTTAACTAAGTTGAGTTGTGTTATACAATAGGGGCATTCGTCTTCTCCCTTAATGGCGGTGAGGCTATGATCAGGATTAATGGGATCAAAAGCCTCCCACTTAACTACATCCCTACTGGTCCGCCGGTAGGGTTCGCCGGCTCGACCTCAGAAAATAAGGGCATTTTGAATCACTTAGTTGCTGAGGCCAATCCAATGTTGTGTTGCTTCTTTGGCGTTTGTATCGAAACCTTGATTGATATTGCCTTTTTGACAGTGTTCGTAGGATCTCTCTTTTGAACATGACAGTACCAACTGAGCCGGCCGCGCACCATTTTCTTCGAGATAGGTTCTTTGACGTGAAGGCTTCCTCGGCTCTTTTTTTACTTCTGCTGTCATGCAAAGCATCCTTATATCAGCTGCCGTTAATTTGCCTTATACTTTTTGTACGCTGTTCAACATTGTGAACCGTATGTGACCGCCGTGTGCACGACTATGGTGAAGAGCCTTTCTTTCAGCTTATTGGGCATTTTTCGATCACAGAGGATTTCTGAGTTTTCCCGCCACTTCTTCCACCCTACGCCTACGCGATGCTTAATTTCGTCATGACAGCTTGCTTCGATATTCATCATAGATCCCAGATTTCCAAACTTTTCGCAGTTGGGAATGACTTTTGAATTCATATAAATGTCTGGAATATGTCGAAGTGGATCAGAGAACGGTTGGCACAAGTATTTTGTTTTTTCGGACTAATGCGATACCCATTTCCCTCAAAAACGTCGACCCATACATCAAGTGCTCGTTGCAGGGGCATTCGATCCTCGCTTATGATGGCTAGTGTTGTGTGTGCACCCAATTAACCAGATCACGTGTGCACAGTGACCCACTTTTGATTTAAACATGATCACGTACATTCACATTGTACGTTCACTTCCGCAATTAATTTCAACTGATCATGTTACACATCGCCAGTGGATTGCTTTGCACACAATGATTCATAGAATACGAATTATTATTTTGATTTTGCTTTGATCATGACCACAGGTGAATGTGTCGCGGTGAACATAGAATCGGATTGCACTTGGGTGGAGTGAACCATGCGTTAACTCAATTCAAGTTGCAATTTGATTCTTATGTGTTGTCACACGGGCCAGCATTTGTAGGTCATGATAATTAAGATAATATGAGACATTTGGTGGCAAAGAAATTGAACCGAATTGAATTAATTTCTTTGTATATAGGTATGTAGCCGATATAAAAAATATAGACATAGTGTAATCTTACCTTTGGTGTAATTTTGTATCTTTTCTCCTTTAATTATCTTTCACTCACACTAACACAAATTTAAATTACCTGTTATACTGTTATACATTGACATTTTCCTTTAAATACGATACGAATTTTGATTTTAAGTAAGTCCTTCTTTGATCGTTGACGGAATCGGTAAATGAGTTTTGTAAACCAAATTTAAAAGTAATAAATGTAATATAATAAACTTAGAAGTTTGAAAAAAATAGTAGTTTAATTGAACACGCTAAATATATAATAAGAACATTTTGCCAATAAAATCAATCAATTACAAGTTCAGAGTCAGAACAACATCTATATCCTGAGTTCCTTTTATTTCGGCTGAAGAGCTAAGATAATACTTACCAATCGTGCACTTCAGGTGCTCGGAATGAAGCGGCTGGAGAGCTGAGGGTAATACTCAACAATTAGGGCACAAGTGCCACGAAAAAGTAACCTAACACACAAGTACCACGAAAAAGTAACCTAACACTAGATCGTCAGCAAAGAATAACTGATATACTTTGTGGTCCGCCACTTTTCTTCAAGCAGATAATCAAGAATTGTAATAAATACCAAGGGACTTAAGACGCTTCCCTAGTGTACACCGACTTTGATTGCGAACTCCTCGGTGACGCCAACCTGGCATCTTGCTCTTGTCTTTACTCCCGCATACATGTCCATGATCATCTAAACGTAGGTGTCTGAAACTCCTCGTTGTCTTAGCGCCACCCATAGCAGATCCCTTTTTGTCATTCAAAGGCCTTTTCAAAATCGTCCAACACCATATGCGAATCCTTTACGGAATCACTACGTTTTCCATAATTATCCTTATAGTTTCGATTGCATCTGTGGTTGATTTACCTGCGACAAATTATTTTCCGCATTCGGCATCTAATACCCGCTCAATGATCTTCATGGTGTGCGACATCAGCTTGATTGAAGGGCAATTGTCACAGTCTCGCGTATCGCCCTTTGCCTTGTACAAATAAAGAATAAAACTTTAACTCAACTGGTTAAGCACTGGATCGCCACTTATCAGTTTGGAGATGTGAATCATGAGCCATTTGGACCTGATGCCTTCCATCTTTTTCCAGAATTCAGTGGGTATCTCGTCCGGCCCAACTGCTTTTCGTTTTTTGGAGTCTTTGACCACCTTTCTAACTTCTTCCACAGTAATTTCGTGTACTTCTTCATTGTTAGGAACGCCTCTTGTTCATTTGCAATAATGCTCTGCCTTTCTCTTTATGTATAGCCCGTTGACGTTCCGGGCCGTGATCTTAAATGAGGAGTGTCCATATCCGAGGCTGGTGTCTCTCATTACTCGCTTTTTTTCGTGGTAGGGAGGTTACCCCGACGCGACGGCACAACCCCCAACCTGTTGTTCTTCAATACGTATATTAAAAAGATTTCATTTATGAATTATTTAATATTTTATTACGTCAAGTTATAAATAATAATAAAAAAAAAGTATTACAATAAATAACGTTAACATTGATGGCAATTTATTTGGTCTTCATATTGTTATTAATTCATATATCTAACAGAACTGGCTTCGACTCTTTGGCACATTTTACTATTGAATGCATTAGTTTCACAAATCCAGTATCTTTTGGTTTCTCTAGTCCTCTTAATATACGATTCTTCATTACCGATACAAATTCCTTGTTGCTTAGCTGCCCATCCACTATAAACAAACAAATTCATAAATGAAAATAAAATTAAAATATTTCAGTTTATTAAAACTTACTATTCTCGTCAAAAATAGTAAAGACAACATCAATAACGTGATCTGACAAATTTACTAAGGCTACGGTCTTGGCGACATGCTTTAACGTAGCTTGATCAATAGATGCACCAGCAATGTGATAGAATGTCAAAGCAGTATCCACATCATTAATATTATTTAAAAAGTGAAAAAAGTCCAAGTAATCAGATTTTGAAATACCCTTGCTATGCTCACGGAAACGGCGCTTTACCCTTTTCACTTTCTTTTGCTTCTTTTTCTGGCTATAACCAGCGTACGCTATCATTAACTCGGCAAAGTCAGCCTCACTAATCATTCCGTTTTCATCTGGGTTTTTTCTCTCAAATTCCAATGACAACATCTCGCGCTGCAGTTGTCGTTGAAAGTCTAGGAACTTTTCAATTGTAAGCTTTTTGTCCATGTTTGGGCCGAAGAAATAGGTGGTCAATGCTGAATTAACACCCTATAAAAATATATCAAACCATTTTTTAAAAGAGTGGCATTTTGAAGTGCAACATTGCAGGGGAAAAGTTCTTTTAAGTGCGATAAGGAATAAAGGTGTGAATGTAAGAAAAATAGAAAGGAATACCTTGGGTGTCTTATTATTATTAAGTGAGTACACACACAGAGAAAATGAACAACATTAAAAAAGTGTTAAACAACAATTAATCGACACGACAAAAGGAGTAGATTATTTATTAAAGAATTTCTTATGTTACCTTGAAAGTGCTTCCAGTGTGAGCATGATCTCTATGCCGGCTTCCGATGCTCGTCTGCTGACGCACTAATGTTGCTACTTTCTCGAACTCTTCAGAGTCCACATCTCCGTCCCCATTCAAATCAAACATTCTGAAAGCTATCTCAAAATGGCGCCTAGAAGCTGAAAAGAACAAAAATAAAAGATAAGTCGAGGTGCAATCAGGTGGTTTGTGTCTCTCTATATAAAAGGTTCGTAGTTTAAGTTAAAAGCTCTCAAAAGTGCGTAGCTTTAAGGCAGTAAACATTATAAATACATGCGTCCTTGCGCATGCCAGTAAACTTTCACTCTTGCAAAAGGACTATATAAAAAAAACCTTCGACGAGCCAGGGTGGGTGTTATTCATAGTCGATAGTTGCATTCGCTCGCCCTTCATTGGCACGGTCTCCACGTTGTCATTCATCACCATTCAATTTGTTCGGAATAACTGAAGAAGAAAACTGGGGATACATTTTTTATCTGTTCTTTGGTTAGTTTACGTTTTATTTTCATCAAAAATTACAAAGACGATTATGTAATAGTTTATAAGTTAAACTATTTATCATTGTGAAAGCTTTGTTTCTAAGTGCTGCAAACTAATATAAATAATTGTGAAGAAAAATCACCGCACGCCTCATTACCCCAACGCTGTCGTCATACGTGGGTGGTATTGGAAAAGGACATTGGACATTCAACAAGGTGCTGCTTGGACTAGTTTTTTTTTTATATATTTTCAGTGTTCTTCACTAAAATTTAAAACAATAATAGTACAAGATTGATTTTAACATGTTTTCATTGTTTTCTTTGTAGTGCAGCAGCAGCACTATGCGTAGTGTTACTATTGCTTAAAGTTGAGAAGTTTTGAAGTGACAATTTTCCTTCTTAATAATTTTTTTTTTTTAGAAAATTGACATGAATTGCCAGAAGAGACGAATAAACAAGGAATAATGAGAAAGCGAAGGAAATTTTACGAAAATAAAATAAACTAAATAGAAGGTAGATAAAATATTGAACAACTGTAGTTGCAACGAAGGGTTGTGAGTCCATTAAGCATCATGCTAAACCGCATGTGCTCTAGGCGCCGTATCAATGTTTATTTCAAGTTTATTCTGCTATTAATGCTGGCGGTTTTCTATTTTACGTTTCTTTTTCGAGAGTCTTTGAATGCATTCGAAATGAACAAGGATAAAACATTAAATAAAATTGAAGTAAGCAAATGCAAAGTATATCACTTGGTTTAACAATAAACATATGTATATGTACATGTTTGTAGATAAAGCCGAAGTCTGAAACTGTAAGAAGTAGACGCCATCAAGCCAAGGTAGAAGTGGAAGCATATTCAGACTTCAAAACCCGGACTACTAAGCTACCATCGACTTTGAATCCTGTCTATGAATATTCGGAAGAAATCCACAGCGCTACCGAAAAAAATTTAACAAGCCGAAAAACTCACCTCAACGAGATATGTAAAAAAAGAAAACTTATATCAACATACCCACCGAAACCGTGGGAGTTCTTTGTCTCTCCAGGTCACAACCTAGTGTGGTGCAATATATTTAAGGCTGCCAGCAGCACATGGATGTACTATTTTAATATATTAGGTACATATTGACATTTCCCATCCATGTTTAGGTTTAATGTGGGATTATTACATTTTTTTAGGTGGTTATGACATTAAATATCTGCAACGAACAAAGATGTCCCCTTTGGAGTTAGCACGAAAACGTTTCCCAAGGCCGGAGCTGTATGAGCTGTTTGAATCTCTTTTATCATCTCTTTCATTTCTAACAGTGCGGGAGCCTTTTGAACGATTGTTATCAGCTTACCGCGATAAATTGGAAGGCTCCCGAAATAAATACTATAAGGTCCTGGGAAAACATATTATTCGACAGTTCAGAAAAGGAAAAAACTTGAAACGACATAGTTCTGGACCAACCTTTAAGGAATTCTTGCATTTCCTTGTACACAATCATAAAATAGGAAAGCAATTCGATGAGCACTGGGCGCCTATATACAGCTTTTGTACGCCCTGTACCATCAATTTCACGTTAATTGCAAAGGTCGAAACATTTCAGAGAGATAGTGAATATATAATACGTCAAGCTGGCTTGGAACCACTGCTCTTAGGAAAATTACCCAGAAGTAAGATGCGTAAGATATCAAACCAGTCCACGCATAATACTGGAAATCTCATTCAAAAGTAAGTTTTTTTTTTTTTTATATACCCACACAGGTGGGGAAAAGACAACACTGAACTTCAATGACAATACATAATTGATTTAGTTTCCATTCCTTATATAAAACGCTTTAGTTTTTTGAACTTTCTCCTAGACTTTCATACAATGGAATATAATTTTTATTTCAGATATTTCTCTCAAATTGACCGATCGACATTGGATGCTATTTTTAATATATATCGATTAGATTTCGAGCTATTCGGCTACGATCTGACCAAATATTACTACATTGTTCAACCACCCTCCACAACTACACCATCATATAATCCGGAACTTTTTACTGCAAACTTGTCCACAGTCTTTCAAACGACGACCAATACGAAATTTCCCACGGCTTTTACGTACCACTTTAATAATTTGTTTTAAACTTACAATATATATACATACATACATATATATATATATGCCCACACAAGATAAAAACGTACGAATTTTACACTTAGGAACTATATTTCATTTACAAATGTGCATTGGTTTCACACCCATACTCAATCTGTATTATCATTATAAGGTGTGTAGTATTACCCTAATACCTATTGTATAAATTAGATTATATGAACAAAAACGTTGCCAAAGAGTTATTGATTATACTTTAGTTTAGATAAATCATATTTTGTACTGAAAAAAAAATGAGAATGAGAATGTGAATATGAAATTGTTAAGTATTATGTACCTACATTTTTAAAGTATGTACACAAGAAGCACTTCTATTTTTTTGAGTAGAAACAAAACACACCTACATTCAATACTATACTTTCAGTGCATTGCTTAATAAAATGTTTTATTTTTCTTTAACATTTGTTTAACGTTTAATTTGTGAAAACAAACTTTTGCGAAGAAAAAAGAAACTATTTTTGATTACAAATTTACTGTAGGAGAAAAGCACAATGTAGTTCTTTTAGGCAACCTGCGCTGATATGGTTTAAGGAGGTCCATTCCAATATTTAGAGAATCAGAAATAAATATTTTTTTTACATAATTATTCTATTATAATTAACAGTAAAAAATAATGTATTAAAAAAATGTATTAATTATTTAAGTATGCAAATGTAAGAGAATGGTTTTTTAATTACTTTTTTTTAAATATTAAAACTATTATTCAATATTAAATGTTTTGATGTCAATCGAAAATATCGCAACTTATACTTTATTGTGACCCTGGCGTTTTATGCTTACTCTCTTAACGAGTATGTACATCTACGTCCACCAAATGCTAGCAAGTACGAAGAGAAATTTAGGCGTTCGTCGGTCGTGTAGGTGATTACTAGCAAATATTTGTTTGTTGTTTACTTATACCCTTGCCCAAATGGCCGACGCTGCGACCTTAAAGATCTTGATTGTATCTGGAGGATTTATTATTTCAAGAAGCTTGCCGCTTCCGCTTTTATACCGAGAGAGGCAATTCGCTGACGTTGTTCGTTCAAAAACTTTCGGCCAATGGGTCTAACAATCATGATACAGCCACTGTTTGATTTTGGGAATAAGACCCAACCAAAGTTCTGCCATACATGCGACTGCTAGCCCATATGGATCTAGTGGCACGTTCTATGACGGATTTATTGTGTGCGTCAGCAACTATAAGTGAGATTGCCCGATATCCAGAACAAGCAACCTGGCATCCGCAATGGTTTGGTCTTAAACAAATGGAGCTCTGGTCTACCTTGTCGTCTCGAACGTGGGGCCTTAGAGCAGATGGCTGGATCATTGTCTTTAACAGTTCGCTTTTGGTTTTCCCGGCTAGGAGTTTTTAATATGATCATAGACATGTATGAGGGAGCAAAGACATGAGTATGATACCCCGCTGGATTTATAGAGGAGTTCCCAATTAAATTCGGTTTAAATCTGGGAACCGCCCTATGAAATGGGTATCGTATTAGTCCTAAAAATACAAAATACCTGTGGCGCCTGTTCTTTGATCCACTCAGGCCTATTATAGACATTTGTATGACTGGTGATCCCAAGTGCCAAACTTTCAACGTTCCTATACAATCGTGAAAGAAAGGCAGAACTAAAAACTCCTGGATCACACATATGCAGCAACACCAGCATTTGATTAGCCTCAGTGACGAAGTGATTCAAATGGGTAGGCCTGCCGTTATTTGCTGAGGTCGAACCAGCGAATCCCTTATGAACATCAGTAGGGATGGAGTTAAGGGATCATCTTGATCATAACCTCACCGCCATTAAGGAAGAATAAGAAGAAGACACATAGAAGAGGACAGATTTGACTATACAACTAATGAAAAATATCAACAGCTTAATGAAACTAGAAAGAAGATTTTTTTTCAGAAAACAATCGAGTTCCGGAGATACAAAGAATACCTCTTCTGGCAGCGTTATCCGCTTTATACGCAAAGTAGAAATACTACTAGCCTAAACAATTTCTGCCCCAAACGGTACAATAGACCGACATTTTTCTTCGCCTTTGGCGAGCCAGAAGATAAAAATAAATAAATATCAACGGTTGTACTTACTTGATAAGACAGTTAAAAGAAAGATGTAATCAGAGAATGTTATCAATCCAAAAGATCCAAGCTTGAAGAAAATGCTATCCTTTTCAAGATTCAAGTCCAGGCGCTGCGTCACGGACTGCGAAGACCAAATGTAAGATTGTATTGGTAAAAAAAAATTATATATATATTTAATGTTAGGAACTGATAAATGCATCAACCTCAAGGCGCAACTAAGAAGATCACCACGGAAAGCAGAAATAGTCAAATTAGATATTTAAACTATTAACAGTTTATCCTCTATGTTCAACATTACATGTACATATGTATAGTATATTCTCACTTATATGTACCTTCGGCTATATGAACTATTCCATTATATAACCCCCCCCCCCCCCCCCCCCCAACAATTTTTACTGGAATTCAGTCATATTAACTGGTACTTTAATAAATGTACAAGTTTAGTGGAAATTTTATTGAAATCAATAACGTAACTTTGGCCAGACAAACGATTTCTTTGCTTCATATGTATTTGCGTATGCACGTGTTTGCCAGTTTGTGTGAGTTATCGAAAGAGTGGCATCGGTCCTGTCTGCTCCGCTTTTTGTAAACAAATATGACCTTCATAATATCCTTCATAATATCGTTGCACTACTGGAACCAACGAAAAATTCGTAAATGCCTGAATATGAAGCAAAAATAAGAAATAAAAGAGAAAATATTCATATGGGTGGTTGGTTTCAATATATGAACTGGCTCAACAATCATTAGTTCATATAAGTGAGAATTCACCGTATATATTTTTCCTATACTAACAGTAATATGGCATATCTACTAACTTCCAATGAAAGACTATGTAGGCGGAATTAAAAAAAAAAACTATGTACCAAAAGTACATAAGCATGTTCCTATGAGTCAATATGACATGGAACATAGGGACAGCAAATCAGTCAAACTCATGCAAAAGAATGGAATAGCCTTTCTATAACAACATGCTACATTTTTTTCTAAATCAAAAGAATAAAATCAACTAAAAACATAAAAAAACAATTTCATTATAAGAAATTCTTGCAAATAAATCTGTACCTCGCCTGAAACCTGAAAAGATATATTTTGAGAAAAAAAGAAGGATAGATGTTAGAAAAAACGAATGCATATTATGTTATTGCAATTGCGCAAACAAAACACATACAAAATGACAACGAAAGAAGAGCATGAAAACAACTTCATTTGAAGGAGTTAGTTTGTCGATTAACCAACTTAGTGGAATATTTACAATGTAAAATACTAAAACAAACTCAAATATTTTACATTTACACTAACCTTAATACTGAACTCACCTTTGGATCGTAGCGACGATATTGGTCCAATCCAAGACCTGAGAATAAAAAAATATTATTATGTTATTTGATATCAGAACGCAGATTTTATTTTATAAAGTTATAGCTACTAAAAATGCGTTTCAGTTGCAGGGCGTTACTGAAATACTGCCTACCCTCTGGTTGTTTTATGCCAGGTGTCATGCTTGTTAAAAAGTCACTTGGAGTCATAAACACCTCATAACGATCATCCACAGTTGGAACTTGAATTGTTGCAAAGTAACGAAAAACTTTGTCCGGCGTTGAAAATTGCCGTATGCGATTTTCGTACTCGATTATCTGTGAGGCGTAATATTTATTTTCACAACTATAAATACACACAATTATAACAAGTCGAACAAAATAGAAATGAAAGCATAGGAAAGGAATAAGGAGAAAAAACATAATGAAATTAAAATGATATCTGTAATAATCGTTTTTAAATTTCAATTTAGCCTACGGAACTGCATCGCAATTGCAAGCAGACCAGGTTTACTGTGTGTCAATATGGCCAAATAACATCTTGATTTTTTTTCCACTGCCCCACCTCTTGCGAACGTCTGACAAACATCCAAGAGTATCAATTGTCATGAGAAGCTTCTCAAATTTGCCGTTCGGATTCGGCTTAAAATTGTAGGTCCCTTCCACTTCGCAAAGAAATTGGTTGGAGAAGCTAGGTTTTAGACCCTCTATGGGCCGTTAATGCCTAATATTTTATTTATTTTCAATATGGCATATACTGTAACATATGAATTATGCACAAATGGATTAAAGCGGTAATAAGTCATCGCGTACTCAACCTACCAATGCTTTCAAACTGGTTTCGGATACCACAACGTTGTATATATGCCTACATCATTATGTATAAACATCATAAAGGTATTCATGCAACGTCATAAAACCTTTTTACAAAATTTCAACGTGGTAAATGAATTGTCGAAACTTGTATGGAAAATCGTTTTCCACAGCTGGAGTTAGGCTGTGGTATACTGAATGATGAATTCTCTTGTTTCAGCTCTGTAACACTACAAAGATGAAACAAATGCGCGTTTGCAACAGCTGATTGATTAACAATCATTTATGCAAGCAGTTTTTATGTGTTCATGTTCATGAAACGTTCGTCGTAAACTTGGACTTTTACGAAGATGGTAAACTTTGGGACTTAAGCTTTAATAACTAACACAACTTTTGTCATTAAGAAACCAATAACACTACAAGCCGATTGTAGAAATATCCATGAGTTATTTATGTTACTACTACTATTACTTTTAAAAACAACGGATAATACTATGATTCCAACAACCGCGGTATGGAGATCGTCAGACACAAAAAAAGTTATACATACATAAGGTGAGGTGTGATATTTAATTATGCATTGAGAGCAAGTTGTCAATGTCTTTTATATTCCGATTTTCCAATTCAATTAGAAAACATTTTTGAGCATATTTATGCCGAAAGTGGATTTTTTTTTAGATAAATGCGAACTGCATACTTTTATATTTTGTGCTTGTCCTAGAGACAGCTAAATTCAATAATCTTGTTGAAGGCGCGTTATCGTTTAAATATTTGTTTTCACCCAAAACTGAAGCATTCTTGAAAAGCAAAAATCACAGCAGAAGTTGCAATCCAATGATTTAATCAAGCAAAAAATATTAGTAAATACACGCTTAAATATTGCGCAGTTAATTCAATCAAATCAAGGCCTGAACGTTTGGCAACTCTTGAATGAATAACTACATTTCTTTACCGTCTGGTTGCTTTAGCCCCGGATAAATCGCTCGGAGGAAATCATCGGGAGTCATGTAAATTTCAGTTCCACCAGCTTGATTCGGCAGTCTGATAGTTGCGAAATATCGAAAAATTTTGTCTGGTGTTGAAAATTGGCGAATTCTGTTTTCATATTCCATGATCTGAACAAAGCAGCATACCAGTGCAAACAGAAAACATATGAAAACAAAAGAACAGAAATAAACAAAAAACACTAAAAAATAATAATAAAAAGAGTAAAATGAATAATGAAAGAAAAGCGTATCGCTCGGATACCCGTTTATTGCATTTAAAGCTAACATGTTACCTTACGGTCACGGAAACCAATCTTTTCTTTTTTGGGTTTTTTCTTGCCACCTTCCTCCAACTGATTTTCATCGTCAGACTCCGAGTCAGAGTCATCAGTTTCGTTGTCAGACTCCTTTGTTCCTTTACCAAGTTTAGTATGAGCAGCTTTTTGGGGTTCTTTTTGACCTGAATCTGCATCGACTTTCGGCATAAAGTATTTCTTTACTCTGTAAGACGCACATTAAATAGAATGATGTTTAAATCACAAACTGAAACTTACTTTTTAAAATCAGTTATAGAAATAAGGAACAATGATCCAATAAGCAAATGAAAATATTTGGTTAATGAAGGCGTGATTTCTTTTTCATGACCAAACTTTTTGTGTCCTCTGGTATTTGGGCGCTCAAAATGCTGGCTATTCTGTGTCCATTGAAGACTTTTAAATGGGAAATATGCTACGGTGCCTGAAGACGGACGACTTCCAACTAAATGTCTGCCGAGAGCAGCACCACATTGACGCAGTACTGACATTTTGAACACAATACAAGTTTTATGTTGCTTTTGTAGGATTATAGTTTATCTTGTAAAGTAAATTGAGAACACGTATTATATTTAAATCGTGAAAAGATATAATAGAATATAATTTGCAAAGTACGTAGCAGCTTTTCTTTTTTTTCTACAATTTACATTTTGACAGTCAGCTGTTGTGACTGGGGGCATTCAGTATGCCACAGCCTGCCTAACTCGACCCAGAGATAATTAAATAATAATTCAATAATTTCTGACTCGACCTCTTGGAGTTACATACTTGTTAAATTTTAACTGCGATTTCTGACTACTGCGTAGGCAAGAATTTCTGTCTGCAATGAAGGGCATTGCGCGCACGCGCATACAATATGCAACAGCCGATTGAAAACAGCCGCTTGCAACCGCTAATTGAAAACGCCCATTCTGCCTGCATAAATGAAATGAAATGAAAGAAAAAACATTTCCTCCACAGCGCCAAATTTTTATTTTCAATATTATCCATCATAAAACATTAATTATTCTTATTCTTCAGTGTAACACAAAACTTGTCAGCATCCAATGTAAAAACAGCGAAGACATTTGTTATATAATATTAACCCGTCTGACATTTCCTAATTGGAAGTGTGGATAGTCATTAGGTGTGTTTAATGAACCTGGGCTGCACAGAAAAGTACAGAAAAGTTCAGAAAAGTACAGGATTTTGTGTTCCATGAGCAAAAATCTTGCCCCAAAAAGTTTTACATTCTGTTACTTTGTGTTCCATGACGCTGTCCAGCTCAGTTAAGATCAGAAAAGTACAGGATTTTCTGCACCTCCTGTTGAGGAAGGGCAACTGGTGAAAAGTGTCAAATTGAAGACGTCAAATGTCACTGATGTCAGCTGATTTGTTTGTTTGGCGTGAAATTCACTATTGCTCGTATCCGATGTTGTAATATCCGACGAGCTTAACAAGATGCTACTGCCAGAATCTTCCAACATCTCGACTATTAAAAAGTCTGAAGTATTCCTTTTGTTTTATTTATCAAAACCAACTTTGAATCTCACTTTTCATTTAGATTTATTCATATTGGAATTCAACAGCTGATATGGGAGCTGTCACATGAAACTGTACTTTTTTGTTCTCACTTGATCTGACAGTTTTCGCTCATGTGTGCTGATCTTAACAGTTCTGTTCTGATCTTTTTTTCATTAAACACAGCTAATCAGTCAGACTGTTAGGTTAGGTTATGCAAAGATGCTGAATGAGGTCAATAGACCTCCTCACGACAACGTCAGTGTCAAATGAACACAAAAAAAAAAATCAAACAGTTGAATGAAATGAAGGAAAACAAAGGCGAATTTGCATGGCGGGAAATACGTTCTTCGCGAATATTTACACAAAAGTTTATAACAAAGCCAATTTTAACAAAAAAAGTTTCGGAACTAAGAAGGAGTATCCAAACCACGTTTCTCAATATTAAAAAGTTAACATTATAATATGATTGTGTACAAAAAATAAAACTGAAAAAGTGAGAATCGCGTAGTTGTGGCAAAAAATGTTTTTGTTAGGAATATCTCGTATTAGTTTATATTAAAGCGAATTATAACAAAAACAAATTTCCAGAACTAAGAAGGAGTATCCCAGCACTATTTTAGAATAATAAAAAGTCAACAATATATTAAGATTCTCTACAAGAAATAAAAGTGAAACCGTGACAATCGCGTTGTGGCAAAAAATATTTTTGTTTGGAGGCAAATAAGTTGAAAAGTTTTCTAAACATAGGTACATTTAATACATCTAAATAAAAATTGAACAGCGTTTTTGATCAACATATTAACTGTTTTTATGGCTTTTTTAGCTTTAACATACTTGATCACGTTTTTTCTCTATAATTTGTTACTTTTTACCCTTCGATAGGTTCTGTTTTCACTTTAATATTCACTTCATTAACAATCACAATGATTATTCCATACGATTTGTACAAATTTCTGCAATTTTATCATTCAATTTGCTTCTGACGTTTAAGACAGGGACTCGGTACTTTACAAAGAGATAGCTTGGTGAAAAGGTCTATCAAGAAATGTCAAAAATATCAGTTATAACCAAGCGAACATTCTACACCACGGTTCTGGGTCGCGAGAAGAGTGGATTTTATGCTGGATTAGTGCTCGAAGCGCGAAGATGAACCTGAACTATATCGTAATGTCCTTCGTATGTCAGCCAATCAATTTGATTATTTGTTGAGGTTGGTGAAGCCACACATCGAAAAACAGAACGCAAATATGCGAGAGAGCGTTTCAGCGGAGGCACTACTGGTAATAACGTTCAACACAATTATACCATGCGGCTTCTAATAACATTATGAAAAAATATCCTTTTTCCAGGTTTGAAGGACCTTTTTTTTGTTGCAAGGACCTCTCAGTAAAATAAGGTTTAACACATGTATACCGTGCGGTTTCTAATAATATTGGGCAAAAATATGATTTTCCAGGTTTGAAGGACCTTTTTTGTTGTTGCAAGGACCTCTCAGTAAAATAACGTTTAACACATTTATACCGTAATAACTTTTTGGAAAAATATCCTTTTTCCAGGTTTGAAGGACCATTTTTTTTTTGTTGTAAGGACCTCTTAGTAAAATAACATATATACATATGCATAAATATTGTTACATCCAGGCTAGGATTCGAAAAGATAAAACGTAATTCTATTTAATTAATCTTTTTTAAACCTAGAATTTGTCGCAAAGCAATACCGATGACTCTGGATAATTTTCCTTATCTTTATTTTTTCGTCTTCTGCGTACACTCGTCGCTGTCGGTTTTTACAATTCAAGTGACAGAAAAAAGTGGGATTCTCCATGCAGTTGGTTGCAGTGAGAGTAGCAGTTCTTCTTAAACTTAAACTGGTTACAATTTGTGGCGACCTCGAAATACTTTGGCTACGCGAGAAAGCATTTCCTTGGAGCCACACACTAATCATAGATGTCGCAACGAACAACAACGAGAAATTCAAAACTAAGTTGAACGGCACCAGAGAGAAAAGAAAATGAAGGAATTCGTGTTTGTTCTTCGAGTTAGTTGTTTCATTGTTTTTATAATATTCAATAATTAAATATACGTACATTAAATAAATTAATTGTTTTACTGTGGATAATAATTCTGTGCACACACTCGTGCCTACAGTGGTGACCCCGACGTGATCCACAACAATTAAAAATTTATTTAATTGGCAACAGCCGAACCAACTACGCACTTTATCTCTTGCACTTGTATATATATTTATATAAGTATGCAAGGCGAACAAAACACAAGGACGAATGCAGGCGCTTCTTCAGGACCACCAACTCCATCCGATGCGGAGATCCAGGAAATCAATGCTCTCAAAAACCTGAGGATTCCTCCGTTCTGGAAAATTAATCCAGCGCTATGGTTTGTACAGGTGGAAGCGCAATTCCACAATAATCGGATCATCAGCGACAACAGCCGATTCAACGCCATCATCGCTGGACTGGACCCAGAAGTGCTGAATGAGGTATCAGACTTAGTGCAGAAACCACCGGACACAGATAAGTACATTGCTTTTAAAAAACAAGTCATATCTAGGTTCACCGAGTCTAAGGAGAGGCAACTGAACAGATTGATGACGACCCTTGAACTTGGCGACAGACGTCCATCAAGTCTCCTCAGGGAAATGCGAAGACTGGCTGGTTCAAATGTTCCAGACGACATGTTGTCCACTCTATGGATGGCACGAATGCCCAGTCATGTGCGTGGAATACTTTCTGCCAGTCACGGAATCGACCTCACTGCGTTGTCTGAAATCGCAGACAAAATCGTTGATAACACATCCGCCCACGCTGTTTTCTCCACTGATGTTCATGAAGATGACCCTATACCACAATCCACCAACGCTGAAAGTGATCTGAACAGAAGACTAAATTCCATCGAGTCCACTCTGTCAACTCTAATGACGGCTATGCAATCACTGAAAACCAGTCACAGCCATGGCAGGTCTCGACCACAGTCAAGGAATAACAGATCGCTCTCAAGAGCATCAACTCCTAACGGAATGTGTTTCTTCCATGAGAAATTCGGCAGCGATGCCCGGAAGTGTAAGAAACCATGCAGCTACAAAGCAAAAAACTAAGTGAGCTGTTGTCCTCAGAGGCGGACGGCAACAGTCAAAGATTCCACAAGGAACACCGCCTCTACATCTTCGACAAGGAGACAAACCAAAAGTTTTTGCTCGACTCTGGATCAACTATATGTGTCTTACCTCGTTCCAGGGACTGCAAAAACAACAGAGGGGAAATAACACTCCTGGCAGCGAATAACTCACCGATTCACACCTACGGCGAGAAGATCATCACACTCAACCTTGGTCTCCGGCGAGCTATCACTTGGCCGTTCGTTATTGCAGATGTCAAAACAGCAATAATTGGCGCAGACTTGCTCGCACACTACGGACTTGTCATTGACTTGAAAGCCAGACGTGTCATAGACAAAACAACATCATTAACGGTGCAAGGCGAGATTCATACCAGTGATTTGTCAAAACTTCTGACTATCAGTGGTCCTGAACCATACATAAATCTCGTCAACGAATTCGTTCTGGCCAACAACAACGCACCTGATCCAAAATCAGGAGTCAACATCGTGCAACACTGCATCGTAACCACGGGCCAACCAGTGTCCGAACGACCACGACGACTCTCCGGCGACAAGCTGAAACAGGCCAAGGCTGAATTCGAGGATTTTCAAAAGAAGGGTTACTGCCGTCTATCCAGCAGTCCTTGGGCTAGCCCCATTCATCTTGTTGAAAAAAAGACTGGCGGTTGGAGATGCTGCGGTGACTACCGTCGTCTGAATTCCATAACACAACCAGATAGCTACCCCATTCCTCACATCATGGACTTTACTGAACAGTTGAACAACAAAAACTGCTTCTCGATACTGGATCTAGACAAGGCATACTACCAGATCCCGATGACACCTGACGACATCCAAAAAACTGCGGTGACCACGCCTTTTGGTTTGTTTGAGTTTGTAGTCATGCCATTCGGACTCAAAAACGCAACTCAGACTTTCCAAAGGCACATGGATATGGTCCTACGTGGACTAGATTTCGTTTTTTGCTACGTTGACGACATCCTCATTGCCTCCGACTCAGAGGAAGAACATCGCCAACACGTCCGTATAGTTCTACAACGTCTCCACGAACATAGACTTATCATCAACATCAGGAAGTGCATTTTTGGGAAGTCTGAGGTTACGTACCTTGGACATACAATAAACCAAGCCGGATGCAGACCACCTGAAGCCAGAGTTGAGGCCATATCGAACTATCCAAAGCCATCCAACATCATGGAACTACGTCGTTTTCTTGGAGTCGTTAACTACTACCGACGATACATCCCTAATTGTGCCCATATTCAAGCACCGTTGAATGGACTCATCAGGGACTCCAAGAAAAACGACAAACGACCCGTTCCCTGGACTCCTTTGGCGGAAGAAGCTTTCGATGTATGCAAGGACAGTATCAAGCATGCTACACTACTCAACCACATCGATCCGAAGTCTACACTTGTCCTAACAACGGATGCTTCTGATATCGCAGTTGGTGCCAAATTGGAACAAAAACAAAATAACCAATATCAACCGATCGGACTGTTTTCATGCAAACTGTCACCTGCACAAAGTCGCTACAGCACATATGATCGCGAGTTGCTGGCAATATACCTAGCTATCCGATTCTTCAAACACATCTTGGACGGTCGACACTTTGTCGTGCAAACGGATCACAAGCCGCTCATATATGCGTTCCAGCAGAATTCGGACAAGGCCCCGCAACGTCGTCTAAGGCAATTAGACTACATATCGCAGTATACTACGGACATTGTTTACCTACCCGGCGACGACAACTCAGTAGCAGATGCATTATCGCGACTCAATTCGATAACCATGCCAATCCAATTTGATCTGAGAGAACTTCATTTATCTCAGCTACTCGATGTGGAACTTCAATCAATCCTGAAGCAACAAAATTCATCGCTCAAGTTAAAGAAACTCACTTTGGAACCTGAAATTAAAATTTACTGCGATGTTTCCGACAATATGATTCGACCATATCTACCAGCTTCCCTGCGACGGAAGGCCTTTGAATCCATCCATGGTCTTTCTCATCCAAGCGGAAGAACAACCAGTCGACAACTCAGAGAGAAGTACGTTTGGCCAAACATCAGGAAAGACGCATTGGAGTGGTCACGCACTTGCATCCAATGCCAACGATCCAAAGTTCATCGACATACGAGGCTTATCCCGGATTCAATTGCAGTTCCAGAGCACCGTTTCCAGCATGTCCACATAGACCTCATTGTGCTGCCACTCTGCAAAGGCAATAGGTATTGCCTAACTATGATCGATCGCTTCAGTAGATGGGTGGAAGCAGTACCTCTACAGGACATGTATGCGGACACAGTGGCCACGGCGTTTTATACGCACTGGGTTGCTCGTTTCGGTTCGCCAACAACATTAACCACCGACCAGGGAACTCAATTTGAGTCTGCACTGTTCAACGCACTGATCAACATGATTGGAACGGTGAGGATACGAACATCACCCTACCACCCAGCCTCAAATGGACTTGTTGAACGTTGGCATCGTTCACTGAAAGCCGCCCTGATGTGCCATGAAAAAACGAACTGGACTGATGCTCTTCCGACAGTGTTGTTGGGATTGCGAACGGCATACAAAGAGGACATCAAGGCCTCCGCAGCAGAGATGCTTTATGGAACTTATCTCAGAGTTCCTGGTGAGTTCTTTACGAATAATAACTTTGTTCCAGATCCTCAGATTTTCGTTGAGAAACACCGAGAAGCGATGCGCAAATTCCGTCCTACAGCAACTGCAAACCATGCAAAAGAAAAAATGTTTGTGTCGCCAGATTTAAACAGATGTACACACGTGTTCCTACGCTGCGATGCTGTGAAGAAACCACTGCAACAACCATACACAGGTCCACATCCAATAATCCACCGAATCAGTAATCGACTCTTCACAATTAATGCAGATGGCAGAAAATTAAATGTTTCGGTAGACCGTTTGAAACCAGCTCACATCTATGTCGATTTTATCCCAGACGTTCATCCAGATGTCAACAAAAATCCAACTTCACTGAAGAATCTGAAAAACAAAAATCAATTGGATAAAAATAAAACGGCTGTGAAACAAAAAGTAACATTTGCCAGTTCATCGTGACTTCGTCACTGGAGGGGGAGTCATGTGGCGACCTCGAAATACTTTGGCTACGCGAGAAAGCATTTCCTTGGAGCCACACACTAATCATAGATGTCGCAACGAACAACAACGAGAAATTCAAAACTAAGTTGAACGGCACCAGAGAGAAAAGAAAATGAAGGAATTCGTGTTTGTTCTTCGAGTTAGTTGTTTCATTGTTTTTATAATATTCAATAATTAAATATACGTACATTAAATAAATTAATTGTTTTACTGTGGATAATAATTCTGTGCACACACTCGTGCCTACAAATTTATAGAACGCAGATGGCGTTCGTCAAAGGAATGTGTTCAGTGACAAATAAAAAACTGAATGAAAACACAATGCTTACACTTTATTAGTTCTCTTTCAATTTAATTCTTGATTATTATTCTAATAATTCACTTATTTAATTCAACAATTCACTTTCACAATTAATCACTTTAAATACACAATCACTTTTCTCTTACTCAATACTTATACTTTTTCTCTATACTTTTCACTACTGTCTGCTCCTGCGACATCTATTTATATCTCCTAGTGACAACCATTGAATAAAGAGACAAGCAATAGCTCTTTTTCACGCACACAGTATGTGTGAGTGAAGCCTTTTTCTTAAAATTTTTTGACATTAGTCCCCCACAGGGTCACAGAAAACTATGCTAAAAAACTATGTGTAGAAAATCGCGCCAAAACAAATGAGGGACTAATGTCACTTTAACTCAGTGACACTCAGGGGTGTTATAAACAGTAATTCAAATTTACAGTGATGTTATAATTGGCAGGGATGTAACCTGAGGATTTTCAAATTTTTAATGTAGTGTTTTTCTGAAGGTTTTATTAAACAGAAATTTTAAAAATTCTTTAAAAAACGTAAACAAATGGGTGTTGTAGGGCAAAGGGGACGCAAGTAATTATCTAGTTATTCTGTAATTTATGGCTTTTACTTTTCCGTTCGTGTTTAAGGTTTCCTCAGTGTTCATTCAAAAGAAATCTTTGGATAACTGCCCTGAACCTTAAAAATGAAGACATAACGATTCGTAGTGTTGTGTGTTCGAAACACTTTAATGCCAGCGATTTTATTTTCAATATGAAGAGGAAAAGACTAATGCCGTCTGCAGTATCATCTCTCGATGGTACCTCGGCCTATGAAAGGTATTATTGCTAATGTTGTGTACATCAAAATTTGTGTTATGCGTTTTGATCTTTTCGCGTCAACTTCCTTGTTGGTTGATCCTCGTGACAGTAAAGTGATTGAGTGATTGTGTGATGTCTTATTCCACTTCGTGTGTACCTTTTTCTGTTTGTTGTTGTGGAGGATTCCCTCGTTCAAAGTCTTATAAGTGCAAAACCAGGTAAGTGTTGTGTGTTTAAAACATGGTGTGCCATTACTTTTTACATTTTTTTCATTAGCCAAGACATTCCAAGCTGCAGTAATATGGACCACCATGGTGTGGAGAAAGTTTCGATTATTGCGCCGAGAGTAGCACATTTTGAGGATCGCTGTGTTGTACCGGCTGCAGAAGATTCCGCTAATCTTATAGTTGAAGAAATAGTCCCAGAGTGCGTTTCTATTTTCCCACCAACAGTTGGAACAACTCATGATCCAGCTCTGGTTGTAAGTCAAGTGCTAATATATTATTTCAAATTTATTAACTTATGTAGGTATTTAAAATTTACGAAGAATCGGAGAATGACTTTAAAAAGAGCAATGGTCTCTTCTGATGGGGCATCATCCTTAAATACTTCACCAAGAAGCAAAAAGATGAAAACAAAAATAAGTATTTTAAGAAAGTTGATTTTTTTTTTTTTTTTTTTATAATTTGCGTGCGCTAAAGGAATTTCTTTTTTCTGTAGTGACACAGTACCCTTATAATGGTAAAACCACAGCGAAGGCATTTTTAGTTTGTTTGCGCAAGTAGCTCCCAGCAATTCATTGCCTATTTTTGGGTGCTACTTACTGAAAGAATAGAAGGATAGGAAAGAAATTTGGTGCGTTGGGTTTTTTTTTTCTCAACAGGCGCCACCTGTTTAGGGAGATCATTTTTTGTTGTGTGTATTCAATTTATAAAAATCATGGCCCTGGTGGGGATTCGAACGCATGACCTGCCAATCACTCAGTGAATACACTACCATCGCAGATAAAGACAGAAAAATGAAAGTACTTAATCAAAAAGTTCGCCGCAAATCGAAAAAAATAGCTTCATTAAAAGAAGTTTTGCTTAAAAAAAGCAGAATAATCTAATGAATAAAGAAACTTCTGAAATTTTGGGAGGAATTGGTGCCATAAATGCAGATCTTTTTGAAAGAAAAATGAAAAAAGGAAAGGAAATGGAAAATCGAAAAAGTTTGAGTTTGAGAAAATGAAAATAATTCACTAAGATCCAAATTAAATAAGATTGTTCATTAAATGTGATCGTTTTTTTTTTTGAAACCATTTATAAAATAAAAAATTTAAAAAATTTCGTGTTTCATTAATGTTGATTTGCAATGGGAAAGGATTGTTCCGGTTAAGTTTATAGAAATCTTAAACAAAATTTAATTTAGCTACAAATAAAATATGCGAAATCACTTGGTTATCAATCGAATGGACCAATGGCAAAAGAATTTGAGTTCAGCAATAATTTCCAAAAATACCCAGGAAACAAAGGTTATGGACAAATTGATAAAAAAAAATGTCTCGGTCAAATTAGTCGGGCGTACTCAAAAATGTAGACTTTTTCACAAGATAGGCTGCACTAGATAAAGAAGTGTAGGTAGACATTTGAGTAAGTATGTATCACGGAAATCGATAAAATATAAATAAAAAATTACATTCAAATAATAAATAAATGTTCGAATCTTTGAAAGATGCTGCAAATAATGTTAAAAAGTTAAGTGAAATGTTTAATACTTTCATATGGGTCCTCATTCAAAACTACAGATTACCTCATGCCATATCTGGGCGCATTGAGAAAAACGCTCTTGTAAGTAAACACTCACACCACTTAAACAGATGCTTCACTTTTCTCCCAGAACACCGCTTCCTTGTCTCTTTATTCATTGGTTACACCACTCGAAATTTCCAGATTCGTTGAGTTTAGAAGGTTCGAGAACAACATAATTATGTATGTACTAGTTATTCCACAGCTACTCAAACTGCTATTCAAATGCTGCCAAAATCGGTAATATGTCTTCCTACTAGATGGCGCAGAAAGTTGACTAATTGATGCTGAATGTCACAGTTTGAGCAAACATGCAACAATATATAAAATAGGGACTTGCAAGAATATAATATTATAGAAGACTTAAAGTAGTCGAACAACTTAAACTCAGTCAAAAGGCTTAAAGCATTCAAAAAACTTAAAAGCAGTCAGCGAGTTTTCGTGTCCAGCCAATCAACATGGATGCCGAAAAAACAAAGAAAGTGGTGCTGGCGTGCACGTCGCTCCATAATTTTTTAATCACCACGAATAAAGTCACGAGCGCCTTGAACTTGGCCAGCTCTAGTATAACGTACAAAGAATCGGTTTTGACATGTTGAAGTTTGTATTGTGGAACTGAGCTATCCCAAAGCGCCCGTTGCTTTTGCACCGCCACAATCAAACGCGATTCTTCTTCGTCGCTCCACGAATAGCCGATTTTCCTATCCCTATTTCCTCCTGTTTTCTGCGTTTTGCCTTATTTGCACGACTTTGTTATACGAGTACTTTCGGTATTCAAACTCACACGATAGTTAACAGAATAGTCCATATTGTCTGCACTTGACGGCAACGGGTCGTATTCCATTTTAGCCATAGTAATTTATACCGAAATAGCAGCCAGAAACATGCAACAAACACCAAATGAAAGCACAGATATCATATTAAATGTTGTGTCATTTGACATTTGCGTAGAAAAATGACACGGCATGAATTTCGTACCTTGTAATTTTTTGGAGGCTGTCATTTCAATGACTCAACAGCCAAAAAGACGGCCATTTTTCCCGTAATTTTAGTGGCACAAAATGCATGTCATTTTCTTCGCCATTTTCCTAGTCATTTAAATGACGCCTGAAATGTGAAGTGATTTTTACGTCACAGCGTCATTTAAATGACTCGAAAAAATGACCGTATAATCGTACCTTTACTTAAAATTTCCACTATAAAACCTTAATTAATAGTATGCTTTTTTATTTATTTTTTAATCTTATTCTTCAGAGTAATACATAACTCGTCGGCATTCAATGCATAAACAGACAGTGAAGAAATTCGTTTAATAAATATTAACTTGTCTGACATTTCCTAGAATGTCATGTCGTTTTCGATTGGGATTTTCGGATTTTGCTAAACAGATTAATTTTTTTTAATAGCAATAGTTTGACAATTGAAGCATTGGTCCATCAGTTGGTTAGTATTTAAAAGACATAATGAATGCGGCAACTGCGACAACCAAAAGTGTTTGGATAATTCCGCTGCCTGAAGTTAAGCTATGTTCAAAGAATTGATGCCTTTTCGGAGCAGTGATTATTGGATGCAAAACTTAAAAATATTGTTAAGGGTCTGTTTCACAATGTAAGAGGGTTTAAATTTCCTTAATGGAAACAAGATAATTGAAAATCTAATGATTTTGAAATGTTTGTTATAATGTCAGAATATGTTTGCAGCAATTTTAAATGGCGAACATAAATATATACGAATTTCACAATTCTACATACAATTTCTTTTAGTGAGTAGTAATAAACGGAGGTTACAAAAAATCTACCAGTAGGCCGCTTCTGTTGTTGGAAATCAGTAAAGTTGCTGTTTACTGGTTTTTTTATAGTACTTTTTGAAAATACATCAAACAATAAACTATTTGATTGTTAGTTGCTCCTGTGGATGAGAAGATTCCAATATCATACTGTTACATTCAGGCTAGGATTCGAAAAGATAAAACGTAGTTCTATTAAATTAATTTTTATTAGTTCTCTTTCAATTTAATTCTTGATTATTATTCTAATAATTCACTTATTTAATTCAACAATTCACTTTCACAATTAATCACTTTAAATAAACAATCACTTTTCTCTTATTCAAAACTTCCACTTTTTCTCTATACTTTTCACTACTGTCATCTATCGCGGTTCACAAGTAGAATGTCTTGGGTGCTCCTGCGACATCTATTTATATCTCCTAGTGACACCTCTCGAAATTTCGAGATTCGTTAAGTTCAGAAGGTTCGAGAACAACATAATTAGTTATTCCATAGCTATTCAAACTGCTTTTCAAATGCTGCCAATTATCGGTAATATGGCTCTCTACTAGATGGCGGTGCGAGTGACTAATGGATGCTGAATGTCACAGTTTGAGCAAACATGCGACAATACTGTTGCATGTTTGCTTGAACTGTGTCATTCAGCATTAATTAGTCAACTGCGCCATCTAGTAGAGAGTAAAAGTAGCCATATTACCGATTTTGGCAGCATTGGAATAGCAGTTTGAGTAGCTGTGGTATAACTTGGTATGTTGTTCTCGAACCTTCTGAACTTAACGAACCTTCTCAACGAATCTGGAAATTTCGAGAGGTGTCACTAGGAGATATAAATAGATGTCGCAGGAGTACCCAAGACATTCGAGTTGTGAACTGCGATAAATAAGGGCGAAAGATGACAGTAGTGAAAAGTATAGAGAATATTGAATAAGAGAAAAGTGATTGTTTATTTAAAGTGATTAATTGTGAAAGTGAATTGTTGAATTAAATAAGAGAATTATTAGAATAATAATCAAGAATTAAATTGAAAGAGAACCAATAAAGATTAATTAAATAGAATTACGTTTTATCTTTTCGAATCCTAGCCTGGATGTAACAATACTATATACATCCTTGTAAAAATTTGTGTTTGCTTGCTTCTGTAGAAATGAAAATTATTTAACAATGGACCAATTTTGCTTGTTTCTTTGGGAAATAAAATTATTTAACTATAAATAACGTGTGGTTTTATTTCGTGGGAAAAGTAAAAGAAATTAAGTATTTGTTTCTGAACTGAAATCTGAGAACGAAATCCGAAGTTGCCGAAGAAAAGCGACATTAGAGTCAATGGCTTTCACGACTAAGGAATTTCAAGTTGCAGGTTGTGGAATTTCCTAAAAATCAACCTTAAAAGGACTGTTCGCGATGAGAGCACTTATGACTTTGTTGGTGGCTCAAACAATTGATTAAAAAACCAAAATTGAGTTGTGCAATTTGAAAACAATCCTCAGTTCAACTCCGTCCCATCAATGCATTACCGACCAAGTATGTGTGGAGTAACATCATCGCTGCACAAATGACATGCTGGAGTAGCCTTCCTTCATTTCTTGAATGCGTGCACATGAACAGTAACATCTCGCTATACATTTACATTACACCTAAACCAGTGATCAGCACCCGCAAGAAAAGTATTTTCGGAATTACACATTTGACGCGTACACAACAATGATGTACAGTGGAACATATCGTTAAGATACACACATGACGCCGACTATAAGGAGTAACCCTCCACTACACGCGGTGCCGATAAATTGATAGAATTCGATAATGCGTGCAGTCATTATCTTAAGTGGAGACTATTATAGCTATTATATTTCTATAGTTTTCGATAGAAAGCATGCAGTTATCGCACACTATTTATCGCATACTATAATCCGTAAAATTGCATTAACTGTTTACAACGGTTTTTAGATAGTATTTGGCCCTTGGGTGACTCTACATAATAACTATATTTTAATTTAATTTTATTTAATTTTAATTTAATTTAATTTATTTCATCAATAGAGTACCTTTCTCTTATAGACTAATAATAATTAACAATATGATTTGTTGAGTATTAATAGATAATTCATATAGGTACATATAGACGAGAAAGAAAAAAAAAATAAAAAAAAATAAATATATAAAGAAAAAGAAAGAACAATAAACAATAAGATTTCAATAGTGCAATTATACTAAGTCTGTCTTAAAATTAGAAGAAGTTTGTTTTTAAAATCCAACCTGCTACAACTCCTGAACAAATCGATCGAAGTAATTATTGAGTTTGCTTCTTTGATGCAGCGGGCAATAGGTTCATTACGAGAAAAATTGGTAGTAAGAAGATCTTCACGGAAGTTAAAATAACTGCGAAGATGGCGAGAGCACAGAGGGAAATTGATCATGCTAAGCAATTCAGGACACTGTGATAATGATTTAAATCTCTTATAAACATGACCGAGAAATATTTACGTCGAATACGAAGGGAGTTCAAGTTAATCAAAGAACATCTAGTTTCATAAATAGGTGTGTCAGTTCTCCAATTTAACTTGAATATTACGAACCTAGTAAAATGTCTTTGAACCCTTTCAATCCTTTTACAGTAAATATCGTAATACGGGTTCCATATTACACTGCAATATTCGAGGTGGGGTCTAACTAAAGATATGTAGAGGGATTTTAGAGTGTAAGGATCAGTAAAATCTTTAGAATTATGTTTGACGAAGCCTAACATGGAGTTGGCTTTGGAGACAATGTAATCAATGTGGTCATTGAATGTAAGGCGCGAGTCCAGAATAATGTCTAAGTCTTTCTTAGAATACACTCTTTCAAGTTGTGTAGATTTTATGGAGTATCTATACGGAATAGGTACCTTCGATCTAGTAAGAGTGAAGCACTGGCATTTAGAAATATTCAAAAATAGATTTTTCAAGTCACACCACTCAACAACCGCAGCAACATCGGCTTGCAGTAATTCACAGTCATGTTCAGTATTTATAGAACGAAATAATTTAAAGGCGTCCGCAAACAGTAGACATTCGGAAAGTTTTATCACACTGGGTAAATCATTAATAAATAAGTGGAATAAAAGAGGTCCTAGGTGACTGCCTTGTGGAACCCCCGATGTTACCTTTATAGGCACTGAAAGGATATCATCAATTTTTACTAACTGAGTTCATTAAATAAGATTCCATCCATAACAAAATATTGGAGGAAAATCCAAGAGAAGAACATTTTTGAACAAGTGTGCTATGACAGACTTTGTCGAAGGCTTTCGCGAAATCAGTATTGAAATTCTTTATAACGAAATTGCAAAAAAGAACTAAGTTAGTAGTAGTGGATCTACCAGATATAAACCCGTGTTGGTGATCCGATACCACAGTCCGGATTGAGAATGTAATTTTATTGCAAACAATCTTCTCAAATAATTTGGGGATTGCAGATATCTTGCATATAGGCCTATAATTGCAGACCTTCTGCTTAGGACCAGATTTATGGATTGGTATTATATGCGAAAGTTTCCAAGCATTCAGAAACATACCGGAGGCGATAGATTTTCTGAAGATAATACATAGAGGTCTAGAGAGAATTCTAGCGCAATTTTTTAACAAAATGGGGGCAATCCCATCGGGACCCTCATTTTTACTAGCTGTAAGACTAAGTAGAGCTTCCTCAACATCAGTCCTGTAGATACTAACATCATTAATGTCAATAATTGGGTGGATATTTGAGATGTTGAAGGGAACGACATTAACTGGGGAATAGACAGACTTAAAAAAAGAAGCGAAGAAGTTGCACAAGGTTTTTTTTTATCATCAGATGAGGAGTCTAAGTAGAACATAAGACTAGGGAGACCATTTGTCTTTCTCTTGGAGTTTATAAACTTCCAAAAATACTTACTATTGGACTTTAGATTAGTTTCTGCGAAAATAATATATGATTGATATAGAAACTTATTTAAGATATTATATTCGCGTTCACAACGCAGATATCATGACTTAAGTAACGGATTAGCTATATTTGCTCTGAAACGTTTGTAAGCCTTATTCTTTTTATTTTTTAGATTTGTTAACCTCTTGTTTAACCAGGGAGGGTTCGAGTTACTGTTTATATGCTTTTTGGGCACAAAAAGACTAATTACATTCTGAAGAACTGAAAAAAAAACATTCATACATCACATTTAAGTCATGAGATGATAAAACGGAATCCCAAGATACCTTTTGTAGAAAAATGGTCATTGTATCGAAGTCAGCCTTATCATAATCATTATATACTTGAATACTCTTGGAAGTTAATTGGTATTGTAGTGCTGAAAATTCAGCCATAATAGCACTGTGGTGCATAGAATGATCAAAGATGGGAGAAGCAGGAACGTCGATTTTAACAACAAACCCTTTGTCAACAAATACGAGATCAAGCATACGATTTAAGTTGTTATTAATATGGTTAATTTGAATACAGTCATATTGACTGAAAAAGTCTGTGAATAATACTTCAATATCTGTTGATACGTTAAAAGGTACAAAGTGGTTATCATCATCATCAAAATTCTAACTGATATTTCCCAAATTAAAGTCACCGGTGAATAAAACATGTTGCGAGTTCGTTAAGTTCTCAAAAATATAACGCACATTATTTTAATGGAGATAAACCAATTCTATGGGACTACGAGGCGGTAGATAGCTTACAATGACAAAAAGGTCAAAGTTGCCTTTAAATGAAATTTTTACAATTAGGTGGTCTATGTCATAATTAGGTTGAGGAATTAAGTTATTCGATAGCAGTTCGAGTTGGCTACATGAGTAAGTTTTGCGAACTGCTATTAAACACCACCTCCTCTCATTAATCCTGTGGTGTGTAGACACCGATCTTTACGAAAAACATTAAGTACTTAGTATTTAAAATTTCTGAGATAAAATGACTACTAGTTAACCAAGTTTCAGTAAATATTAATAAATCAAAGATTGATGATGATGATGATGATACAAATAATTTATTCATTTTAGATCTCATACCACCAACATTTTGATAGTACACTGAGTAGTTATACATATAGTTCTTGGAGGTTCAGGTTGACTTAATCGTTTTTTGGATGTGTTAATGAAGATGCAGGATCAGGTCTGGAAACGTTTGGTTGATCTCTTCGTGTTGAAGGAATATCCGAATTCGCATTTTTCACCCGTTGGACAAATTCATGCACGAGAATCCCTTCCGGCCAGAAGTCTTTTGATACAAGTTGTTTAAAGTTATTATTAGATACTAATAGTTTAAATGATGCGATATTTCGTGGCTCATTAAACGAGTATTTAAAGCAGGATAAACTCGTATCGGTCGAAGACGAAGGTATTTTATGCTTAATGTAATTAAGCACATCATCAACGCTAGTTGCTGCGTCGAGTCTCGAAATAAATATCGATTTACGAGATAGTCCTCTAACAACTACCAGATTTATAGCGGGTTCTGAGTTATTGGAAGTGACCTCGGAAAAAACCACATTAGGGATGACAATGGTTGTGGTAGAATTGGATCGCAAAGTCCTCATAGGTGCTGTCATGCCATGCAAATCAGTATCAGGGCGAGCTAAAAGGTCTTGCGGATCTGAAGTAGATGCTGTCTGAATATCGTCCGTATTGATTGTAGGATGTTTATGATTAGGATGCCGTTGCCTAGGTTGTTGTTTTCTAGGTGCCTGTTTGAGTTGATTATCCAGGTTGTAATTAGTTGTTCGAGTTAGATCAAGTTCGTAGTGATTATGTTGCTGTGGCTGCTCTAATATATATTCTATATACAGTCAAAATCGCTTATAATGACATCGGTTATAACGACATCGGTTACAACGACCAAATTCTTAGGTCCCGAATCAGCGCCATTGTAATTCCATTGAACGACAATCGCTTATAACGACATCGCTTATAACGACATATCGCTTACAACTATCGAATTTACCCTTTTTTTTAAATTTAATATCGGTTATAACGACTTAAATCGACGAAGCTGTTGGCACAACTGATTTTTTTTTCTAGAACGGTAAACTGATTCTCTGTAGATGCGATGTATCTAAGTTCGTAGAATCTTTGATATATTACAGTTACCGTTTGTAGACGTTATTTTTTTGCTTTTGCGTTTATTGAGTTTGTTCTACGTTGGGGACGTTTTACACAGTGTGACAAGTGGTTGTAGAAGTTTAATATAATTTTGTGAGGCGTAAATTTGTACCTTCTTATCGGAAAATGAGTCAAAAAAGAAAAATCTGTACTAAGCAATAAGATATTTCCACTTTTTTTTAATAAACAGTTAACGTATATTTGTAAATTTGTATTCTTATTAGATACTTTATTGCTCAAAATCAAAGAAAAATTAGGGGAAAAAAAGTAAGTATATACATAGCTTGATATCGGTTATAGCGACTTATCGCTATACCCGATAACACAGGTATCTCGCTCTCTAATATCTAGATCGAATGTCTCCGAAAAAAGAAGTCTACCGGTTAAACAGGACTCAATGAAAAAGAAAAAGGTACTTCGAAAAAGACAACAGCAAAATCCGTACTAGACTTAGCGAAAGAAGATTCTCTGGGTAAAGAAAATGAGAATCTCAAGAACGATCGTGCACCGAAAGAATGCGAGGCAACGCCTTACCGTGCAGGAAGTTGATATTTTACGGACAAGGAAGAACTTGCACGAGAGGACAATACGGCAATTAAAAAAGTCTTAGCAAGCAGCGCAAGGCCGGTTCATGAACCGAAATGCTACAAAAAGATGAAAATGCCACAATATCTAACAAGTAAAACCCCAGGACGAAACCACGCCCTCCACCCGCAATAAACGTCGGCAAAAATCAACGAACTAGAAGTATTCCTACAGAAAAACAATATCGATATATGGCTGATATCGGAAACCCACTTCAAAAATGGATCTGGACTGAAAATCAAAGGTTACAGTGGCTATTACTCATATCACCTTTTGGAGAATGCGGATCGTCTCTTTACATCAAAAACGAGAAAAGTGGAGAGCGAGAAAGAGATGGCAACAATCCCGCTCGCCCCCGGACAAAACTTATTTGGACCACCTATGCGACAAGATAAAAAATGTGCTGCGAGATCGTATTAATCATGTCTACGCAATCATGTCTTTAAAATCGCGAGGCTACTGCATATCTTAAAGGATTGACTGGCGATAAGACCTCAAACTACTCGCTTTGAAAAGCCGTTAAGTTCATAAAGAAACCTGTAATGCACTCACCGATAAGAAATGCTAACAGCGTATGGGCAAAAAGATCAGAACACATACTCTGTGAATGCCCGGCTCTGCATTGGTTGAGACGTCGCCTTCTCCACAGAGAGCTGTTATCACTGTTGGAGCTTCGCAACTCTGCCACCTAAGACGTGCTGAGTTTCATTAGGGAAGTCAGTCGCCTTTTAGATTAAGTGAACCTTGTGACACACAAGATCTTTTAGGTCGCAGTGTCGGCCCTTGGGCAAGGGTTAAAAAAAGAGACAACGAGAAAGCGGATTTGTTTTTCCGATTCGATCTCGGTGCGAACACCGACAACTTAAGGATTAAAGCTGTATGCTATAGCTGACAATGAAAAAGTTAAAGAATAAATGAGCGGAGTTATCTTAAAGGAAAAAGTATTAGTCAAGCTTCTTTATTTTATGAATGCTTCCTTCAGACTTTTATATGCTCCCAGTCAATGGAAAGTCGTAGAGGCCATAATGATTCCAAAACCTGGAAAATGTCCTAACTCACTACTGCCAAAATATCAATGATCTTTGAGAAATTTCTTATTAAATGATAACAACCCATTATTGAGGAAAGACGCCTGATCACGGATCACCAATTCGGGTTTAGGGTTAAACATGTGTGGTAAGACTATTGTGGTTGAAAAGGTCTTTGAAGAAAGATATGCTCTAGTGTTTTTCTGGACGTATGGTGGCCTGAAGTATACGCTTAAGCTCATCTTATCGGAAAAATTGTTTATAATACTGCAATTCTACCTGCAAAACAGGTTTGTTAGATACGGGACTGAGTACTCAGAGTTCAAAGAAATTCACCCCGGTGTAACTCAAGGCAGCGTTCTCGGTTCACCGGTGATCTCGATCTCTACACCATAACCCAGTGCGGTGTAACTAATAAAGTGGAATTTAATGCTTCCAAAACGCAATGCTGTCTTCTGTCATTAAAGCGAAACCCAAACACCATGCCATTGTCGATGAATAGCACTTGCATCGCTGAAACCGAAAGGCTTTCCATTCTCGGTATGTGTATTAATGACAACTTACGTTGGAATGACCGCATAGTCGATGTCGACAAGAACGCTGCGAAATGCTTAGGCTTCCTTAAGCGGTACAAGGAGGGGGTGCCCTCCGATCTGGCTACTATTTATAAGGCGTTTATCCGCCCGAAACTTGAGTACAATGCTCATATCTGGTGACATGACAGGACCCAAAAACGAGGGATAAATTTCGTTGGCGACTGCGACCGAGATCGCTTGACTCTCTTAGTCATCATCGCAATGTCTTTTGTCTCGTTATTTTATCGTTATTTCCACCATAAGTGCTCAAACGAAATTCCAGTTGCATTTCCATCCTTAGATCATTTCAACCGCAATACCCGCTGTGCAAGGAATGCGCATCAGTTTACCCTTAAGCCTGTATTCCGACGTACTGTGAAATACAAGAAATCTTTCAACACGAATTTGGAATCGGCATCTCGCCGTAGGTATTTCTTAATCCTAATATCCTTAACGCCCGCGCTACGTAGCTATTACATTACAAGGGTATTAAAAAATCCCTTTAGTGCGAGTACATAATACAAAAAAAATCCTGTTCGTGCTTTACACAAGAGGCATACCTCAATACGAAGAGACAGTCGTAGCCACGTTCGCAAACGATACGAGTATCCTTGCAACAGGTAAGACTATTGAATTGTCAACAGGGAAATTCCAACGAGCTTTGGACAGAGTGTGAGAGTGGACAAAGACCTTGGGGTGGGGGATCGTTCTTAAAGAGACCAAGTCAACTCGTGTCAATTTTACATACAGAAAGGTGAATAACCTACCCCTTTTCATCCACTCGAAGCAAATACTCAATGACGCAAAACTTAAGTGGAAGTCAAACGTTAAAAAGAAATGCGACGAGCTTTAAACCAAGCTCAGTGAGATTTACTTGCTTATCAAAAGATTTTCAAAGCTAAGCGCATACAACAAACTGCTTTTATATAAGCAAGTGCTTAAACAACTTTGGGGTTGTACCAAACCAAGCAATATATCAATATAACAGGCATTTCAAAATAAAACACGAAGAGCAATTGAAGCACCCAGTGCAACAACCAGATAACTCCACTTTTTGAAATGTTGAGCAAATTAAAAAAAACTATCTCAAAAATAAGAAATCAAACTTATTGCAAAATATTAGTTAATTTTGAAAAGAAATCATCAAAATGAATTTATTTAATTCAAGATATATCAAAAAATTGTACATTAAAGTAAAAAAATAAATAAATTTGTTTTTGGACTTGTCCTCTTTTTGCACCGATTTTGGTATGAATTAAAAGGGGACCTCGTTGTCATCTTCGTAGTCTGAGTTTTCAGCTTCTTGAACTGACTGCTGCGACATCAAGCTATTGTAAAAAGGCATATCTGCTGGAGGAACATACTTTTGCGCCAAGTTAATGACATCCTCATATTTCTTGGGGTTGAGGGAAAGATTATATGTATATAATAGTTTTGGCTTAAAGGGGTCACCATCCAGCTTTGCTTTTATTTCTATGTCGTATGCCGTAAATGGCCCATGGTGACTTCTTGCCTTCTGCTCTCTTCCTTTTAGCTACGTTTCTTTTCCACGCGTTCTGATTGCGCACACGCTTTTTTCCTGAAGGCATACAAATCAATAATATTACACTGAAAACTCAAAAATTTGAATGAATTTATTACCTTTTTGAACAGGTAAAGTATCAACACTACTCGATGTCTCCTCATCATCAGATTCATTTTCGTATACGGAGCCCGATATGGAAAAATCTGATTCACTTTCACTCATTTTTTTTTAAGTACGTAACCTCGCACCAAGAATTAACTGAACCAAATGATACATTTCAAAACAATACAGTAGATTCAAGCAAAAACTTTGTTATACACTCATACCTGTAAAGCTCGTTTACTGTTTGAAAAGCGGTGCAAAAACAAGACAACTCCAGGAGATGTCTTATTCTTGCTCCGTTTTGAAAAGAGTGATAACTCCAAACCCGAGTTTCCTTATCCACCTTATCCAAGAGTCAATGGAGATGTACACCGAACGATGCAGGATTTTTTTTTTCGTATTTCTGCATTAAAAAACATATTTCGCAAGAAAGTGGAGTTATCTGGTTGTTGCACTGGGTGCTTCAATTGTGAATGATCCATTATACAAAACGAATAGTGATATTCACAGAGATCTAGGAATTCCTGCCGTGAGTGACGAAGTAACAAACTTTTCTCGTCAACTTCATTCTCGTCTTCACGTGCATTGAAATCATGAAATAGTCCGAACTTTGAACGAGACAGACCTTGTGCGCCGACTATAAAGAACAAGACCGTTCGATCTACCGCAGTAAGAGCAAACCGCATGCGTAATGACGGTTTTAGCAGGTGCCTTCAATGGCAGGCAGGCAGCCCAACACGATGAACTACAGAAGCGCAATCTACTTGTTAATGAAACTTAGTTGGAGTCATAACAATAAAAAATGAGAGGATCTGATGTCATACAATTAGCACGCGCGGTCGGTTCTCATACGCCTCTCTGAGGGTCTAGGTTTAGCACGTATGCATATATATCGGCTGACTTGTCGGGATTGGGTATTAGAATCGGGCATAACCAATGGTATGTATATGGTATGTATGAATTGGTAATTTTGGAAGACCCCTCCACCTCCAGCCGCATCGGAAATTAGAAAAAAAAAATGTAATGAACAATGAAGTGAATACCGACTACGCCGACGTGCATAGTTAGCCAGCTCCAACTACGGCTCCAACCAAATTGATGTCTGAAGATATATTATTAGAGTTCTTTTTTCTATCTTTTGTGTATATGAAAGTTGTTGTAGCTGCTAATGCTGGCCGTTGCGAACTTTGTGTGCACTATGATATGCCGCATATCATATGCGCCATGTAGGTGCTAGTCTCTTGTCATGAAACTCTAAATTGAATTAGACATATAAGCATATTATGTGTCTACCTACCTACTCGTGCGTCTCCGAGATGAATGTTTCAATTGGTTGGACCACATAGTTACCCGATTAACGATTAAGAACGAGTATTTAATTTCAAGGTATCCGTAGTTACGTTATGTACATATTTATATGGTTTGAATTAAGGGTTTAATAAAGATATAGGGCGTTAGCATCTGCACATATACAAAGACACCACGGCCGTTGCGGGACGCTAAATTTTAAGTCATTTCGTCAAACACTGCTGACTCGTGTGTCGTATATCACGGATACCATGAACAATGTTGGCCTCCAAAGCATCAAATTTAGCTGGTTTATCACCAGTGACTAACCACAACTTCATCCTTCTTCTTCTTTAACGATGAGGTCATGATCAGAACAAGAGGGATCACAATCCTCCTACTTAAGTGCATCCCTACTGGTCGGCAGGCCTCCTGGATTCGGATTACTTCGTCACTGAGTTCAATTATATACTGGTATTATTGCATTTGTGTGATCGAGGAGTTCTTAAGGGCACAACTTATACTATCTGTTGATCTGTTGCGTCGACGCATTTAAAGGAAAGAGCAATCCATTGCATTAACCATCGACCATACCACGTCGAGTTAATCGGTTCTCGTCAGATCACCGTAATTAAACGACGTTGGGCGGGGTTAGTACGTAGATGGGGGACCGTTTGAGTACAACCGCGTGTCGTTGGCCAGTCCCATCTACAGAGTTGAGGTAGATAATATACGTGGTATCACAATGGACCTAAATTGGTTTAAGTGTGTCGGCTTCTGCCGACAGACACATAAACCTAACCTAACCTAACCTAATCCATTGCATGATTCAACTACCTTACATCTTAAGAAATGTCAGTACAGAAAATGTTTGACATTCCTCACCTAACTCCCTAGCCGAAATGTTAAAAACAGTCCTACAATTTAAGCCAAATCAACCAATTGCAGTTGTTTCATTTTCCCAATATATTCCTCAGCGGGCAGAAAAGTAGAAAGCAAACCTACTTTATCCATCGACGCTCATACATCCGTTTGCTATGGGCCAACTTCGATAAAAATGCCAGTATTAGCAGCTGTCCGTTTAAAACGACGCAGCAAGGGGTCAACGAATTGTATGGGTTGGGGCCTTTAGGCCTGCCACTCATTCGCTATTGTAAAGGAACGTTGATAATATTTGCCTTTTTGACAAGGTTTGTAGGATCTCTCATTTGAACTGAGCCCGTCGCACTTCAATTTCTCTGAGATAAGTTCTTTGACGTGAAGGCTCCCTCGGATCTTTGAACTTCTTATTTGATCTTTGAATTGAACTTCATCACAGATGTCATGAGAGCTCTTTGTACGTTGTCCAACATACCATGGAGGGCCATTGAACAAAAAAGAAAACCAATACATTCACAACTTTCACCCAGGTGTGAAAAAATGTAATTCGAATCTCAAACGCGTTAAGTGCACTACGCACTACCCCAGTGAAAAGATGTTCATGTTTACAATTTATGAAACTAGTTTAATTTTTCTCTTTGCGCGCACACAAAATGTAAGTTCTAATTTGAATATTCAGTTTCTGATGATATGAATTTTCAACGCTTTTCCTGTACATTATTTTAGAAGATGAGAGTTTGCCACAGCATTGCCTTAATAATAATAATATTTAGTTAGGGTATATTACACTGCGACCTATTGGTCTATTGTGTCCCCTTGCTTGTGCCTTGGAGAGGTTCATGCCCTCTTTCAGAGCCCTCACTAGATACTTCTTAGTGAAGCGTGCCGAGGCATTGCCCTGTTTTATCCTTGGCAGGTCACACTCCTTAGAGCACAGCGTCCAGTCCAGTTTCTTTAATGAATCTGAGAATGAGCTGTGGGTCCATGGTTTGTATATCCTTGTCTGTTATTTGGTGCCTGCCCAAATATTTCATCCTTTTGTGGGCCAGTGCCCCACAGGATTCCAGTATGTGGTCTGGAGTTTCGGCGGTTTCACTGTAGAATTTGCAGAGCCCGTCCTCCAATATACCCATTTTCCTCAGGTGCTCCTTGAGTCTTCAGTGCCCCGTGAGGAGGCCTGTTAGGATTCTTAAGTTGTTTTTGTTAAGGCCGATACAAGCTTTGAATCTCTTTCGGTTGTAATTTCCTAAGAGTTTCTTTACTTGCCTTAGACCTTGGAGGTTGAGAAAGGTTTTGGAATTGTTTTTTCTTGCAGTCTCATGAACTCTTCGCGTATAGTGTGTTCTCCTATCCCGCAGAATGGTTCAGGTCCTATAAAGGGTTCCTCTGCCCCTTTTCTTGCCAGAGAGTCCGCTGCCTCATTGCCTGTAGTGTAATGCCGACATGGCCAGGTATCCAGCAGATGGAAATTCTGCTATTCTTGCCTAGTCTTTTCAGTCCCTGTAGGCATTCCCGCACGAGTTTTGACTTGATAACGTAGGCGTCAAGAGCCTTTATAGCTGCTTGGCTGTCAGACATTATTGCTATGTTGCAATTTCTGTAGTTTTTCTCGAGGTTGATTCGAACGCACCTGTCTATGGCACATATTACTGCCTGGAATATGCTGGTACATTTGCCCATGGATTCGTAGTGCTTAATTCCTGGCCCAAACAGTCCTGCACCAGTTCCCTCCACGGTCCTCGAGCCGTCCGTGTACCACTTTGTTGTGTGGTTGCTCAGTCCGTAAGTTATGGATTCATTGCTCCAGTTCTCCTTATTGCTGAGCTTTATCTGAAAATTCTTCTCGAAGTTAAATTTCCTGATGCTGTCGTCCCTAGGTATGCCAAGAGGTGGGAGTTTTTTGAGTAAGTCACAGGTTCCAATAACACCTCCATGGCTATGGTTGGGCAGCTACGCATTGCTCCGGTAATGCACAGGCACGCCAGTCTTTGCACTTTGCCGAGTGTTTCTCTTGTTGTGGCTGGACTGGTTTGTTTCGCCCATGCTACCGTATGTGATCATTGGTCTCACGATTGCAGTGTACATCCATCGCAGGATGTTTGGGCTGCATCCCCATGCCTTCCCCGCTAGGCTCCTACATATCATGAGAGAGCGGGTGGCCTTCTTGGCCACCATGTAAGGCAGCATTGCCTTACATAAAATACAAAAATTATATGCCAGAAGATTTTCTGTGAATTTTTGTCTCAGAATTTAAAAACTTCTAAGCTGAATACCCATGCTTCGCCACAGAAGTTATAGGGAAACGGCTGCAGCCGTCGGCCACCTAACTATTTTGTTCACTTACAGTTACTGAATCCTGAAATAAATACCAGTCAAACCATGTAATTAAAACCCGCTTAAGTAAAAACCTCAGATATCACTCAGATAATCACTCCACCTTTGTAACACGTCGAGCAAAGTGTAATTACTTTTCAACTAAGCTAAAGAGCTCACTCCCCTCCAAACTACTGTGGGAAAATTTGCGTAAAATTGGAGTTGGAAAAAAAGGGGAGAGTGTGTGCGGGTTGGATCCGAATGTTCTTAACAGCTCATTTTTAACAAGTTCTGACACTGGCCCTCAATTTTCTTTGCAACCCGACCTTCTTTGTGACCTTAACTGCGACTTTGTAGCTGTCAATGAAAGCGATGTGCTTGAGACAGTAATGGGGCTTAAGTCAAATGCAACGGGAGAGGATGGTATACCTCTTCGTTTTATTAAAATTATCTTACCTTACATCTTAAGCCCACTGACACATACAATTAACCATTGCATTACTTGCTCTATTTTCCCTGATAGCTGGAAAGTTTCACGCATAATCCCTGTCGCCAAAAAACAACACGCTTCGGTTTCTTCGGATTATAGACCGATAAGTATATTACCGACTCTTTCAAAAGTCTTTGAGAAGTTACTAGCGAATCAAATAGTTCGGCATGTAAATGAAAACAGTTTGCTTTCTCCCTTTCAATCTGGCCTTAGGCCTCAACATAGCTGTACCACAGCAATGGTCAAGGTATTGGACGATATAAGACAACAATATGACCGCAATTATTTGACAGTTTTGTGCTTACTTGACTTCTCCAAGGCTTTTGACAGAGTAAATCATACAATATTATGTAGTAAATTGCGCCACTATTTCGGTTTCAGTGATAGGGCAGTCAGGCTTATTAAAAGTTACTTAAGTAATAGGTCACAGAGAGTTTTAGTTGGGGAAAATTATCCGAATGATAAATTCTTGCATGAGGGCGTACCGCAGGGTTCAATTTTAGGGCCTATTCTTTTTTCTATTTTTATTAATGACTTAGTTCCTAATTGTAAAAGTGTATCGTTCCATCTCTATGCTGATGATGTTCAGATTTATTTATCTAGGCCTGTCGGATTAATCGAAGATCTTTTCCATCGTATAAATGAAGATATCGCAGCTATGTATTTGTGGACCGTTAATAATGGACTAACACTAAATCCAGCTAAGACACAAGCTATCTTAATTTCCAAAAACTTTAAAGAAACTAGAAATCTGCCTCCTATCATGTTGTCTGGTATTGAAATTAAGTGTGCTGAAAAAGTCATGAGCTTAGGATTTATAATAAATCGGGATCTCTCTGGTAATGATCACATAAATTACACCATTGGTCGAATTTATGGTTGCCTTCGGAAACTATGGACGTGTGCCAGTTTTGTTCCCCGTGATATAAAGTCAAAACTAATGAAAACTCTGATACTTCCCATAATAACCTACACTGATGTTGTTTATTGTAAGCTTGATTCCATTTCACAAAATAAACTAAACGTTGCATTCAATGATATGATTCGTTATGTTCATGGGCTGCGAAGATATGATCATGTTTCGGCTTACCGGAATAACATTCTTGGTTGCTCTCTCACACAGTATTTGAAAGCCAGAAATTGTATTTTTTTGCATAAAATTATCTATTTAAAATCACCATTGTATCTATTCGAAAAACTGCAATTCACACAGTCGTCAAGAGTATTCAATGTAATAGTACAGCCTTGTAATTACACTAACTCATCGCGCCTGTTCTTTACTCACGCCATTCGGCTATGGAACTCTTTACCCGAAGTCATAAAACGAGCATCGAGAGCCTCTGAATTCAGGACAGCTATTTTTGAATACTTTTCTCAACAGCAGTAGATTGTCTTTTTCCTATTTTTCTTCTTTTCTTCTTTTCTTCTTTTTATCTTCCTGTCTTTAACTATTACTTCATCTATCCCACATTTATTTATTTTTTCTATTATCTTTATTTTTTATCTTTATTTTATATTAAATATACATGTAATCTCATTAACTGTTTTATTATATAATTTCTATAGTAAGGGAACTCTAAATGTTAATTTTGTTAGTACTCTTTAAAGACAAAGTCTTACATGTACTTAATAATTTATAAATAAATTAAATTGAATTAAATTATCTAAAAAAGCATTTCCTTAAGATAGGTGACATATCATACAAAATTCCACGCTTTAATAAAACAACTGAAAATATTTACGTAGATACAGAAATAAATCACAAACAAAAATCTTGAGTGGGTTTTTTGTTTTGAGGTCGAAAATATCGTAGATTACATGATTATATGTCTTCTTAACGACGACGAGGTTATGATCTGTGCTGCAGGGATCATAACCCCGCACTTAACTACACCCGTACGTGCGTCCGCCTGTGAGCTTCGCCATTTCGACGGCAAACAATAACGGCAGTCCTCCAAATTTTGAATCACTTCGTCACTGAAGCCAATCAAATGCCGGTGTTGCTGCATTTCTGTGATCTAAGAGTTTGCATGCCTCTCTTGTAAGATTGTATGAGAACTATGATTTATATTGCTTTTTTGACAGGGCTCGTAGGATCTCTCCCATTTTGTGATAGTTTTCTCAGATCTTGAAACTTCTTATTCGATCAATCTTTGTTCCTCCTGTTATACGACACATCTTCCTCTCAGCTGTCTTTAATTTGCCCGTATACTTTTTGTACGCTGTCCAACCTTGTAAACCGTTTGTGAACGCCGGGTGCACAACCGTGGTGTAGAGAAACAACGTTTTTTACAAGAAAAAAAGTGCGTGTGTACTCATGAACGCGCGTTAGAAGTTATACTTCTTTGGCGTGATGCATGCCAATACGTGTTAAAAATCGTATACCAAGAGAGAGATGAGAAATATAATTAACTAGCTATCCCGTGCTCGCCTTGCTTCGCCAGTCTACCACTTCTCAAATTTAAAACAAAATACTTGCTGATAAGAACTGATAAAGAAAACGTCGAGAGTGTCCCTACTCATTTTATGGATATACTCTGAGTGTGACTCCCTCTCAATCTAATTTACATTTCATGCCCTATCTTTCTCAATCCCATGGCCATGCGCCATAAAAAAAACAACACAAACTGCAAAAGGTGCATAAAACAAAGAAAGAAAGCACATTTCACAAAAGGTACAGGTAGAGAAACAGATTTGTGCCGCACACACACACAAATTTTCCTCCACTGAACGCTGGGAAAATTCAACGATCTAGCTTCAATCGAACATTTTACTTTTTTGAATTGTATAAAATTTATAGTTTTATGCTTATTGTTCAACTTCAGGATAACATACAAAGATGATTTATATCTTAAAATCTTCGTACATAATTGAACTTTATATTAAAAAGAATCATATTTATTTCATTTGGATGAGTCATTCCAAAGCTAGGAGCTAGAAAGCATTCGAGAGTTACAACTTTTCTTAGATCTTCAGCTTAGATCTCCGCTTCTGGACAGCGGATGAAGCATTTTCCCGCGGTAAAAAGTAGCCTATGTCCATTCTCAGGCTCTAGACTATCTGTGTACCAAATTTCATTTAAATCGGTTCAGTAGTTTTGGCGTTAAAGCGAGACAGACAGACAGACAGGTAGAGTTACTTTCGCATTTATAATATTAGTATGGATTAAACTGTTATTTATTGAAATTAACCTAGAACACAGAAATACTGCGCGGTTTCTAAGGACATTTCCTTAGCTCCTGGTAGAATAACCCATCAGTTTCCACGATACAAATACAAATTTAAATGTTTCCACCTATCTTTTGCTGTTTCTTTTTTTAAAGTCGTTGCCCAGTGTTTTTGTTTCAACTCACATCACAAAAACAAATGCAAAAACTTTGTAAAATTCATCTAGTACGTCGACTGTTAGCCAGCCTTGTTTTATAAATCATATAATTCAATGACACAAACAAATCGAAGCCGCTGTAATACTTTTGAAGACTTTTTTCATAAAAAAGAGTGGACTCTTTTATAAGAATTTTTAACAGTCAACGCGGCACTGTGATCGCTGGTAAGAGTTTTTATACCCTATTCTAAGGGTATATTAATTTTGACGCATAGTTTGTAACATACCTTAATATTGCCCGTAGACCCCTAAAAGTTACTACATATATTTATGATCAGCATCGATAGTAATGTCGATCTAGCCATGTCCGTCCGTCCGTCCGTCGGTAAAAATTAGACCTTTAAACTGGGCCTAGAGAGCTGAAATTTTAACCATATACTATCTAGGGTCCCGAAATAATCAAGTTTACGAATTTTTGAAATGATAAAACTTTCAAAATCCACCCACTGACACGCCCACAATTAAATAATTTGTTTTTTTTGAAAATCCAAAGTTTGAGCTAGGGAGCTGAAATTTAAAATATATACTATCTAGGGGCCCTTTATGCTGATGTGTAAATATTTTGCAAATCCGCATACTGACACGCCCACAATTTTTTTTTTTTTTTAAATCCAAAGTTTGAGCTAGGGAGCTGAAATTTATAATATATACTCTCTAGGGGCCCTTTATGCTCATGTGTAAATATTTTCAAAATCCGCCTTCAGACACGCCCACAATTAATTTTTTTTTTTTGAAAATCCAAAGTTTGAGCTAGGGAGCTGAAATTTATAATATATACTTTTTAGGAGCCCTTAATGCTCATGCGTATTTTTTTTAAATCCGCCTACTGACACGCCCACAATGAAATAAAACAATTTTATTGAGAAGCCCAAGTTTGAGCTAGGAAGCGTTTTTTCTTACAAAAGGGTGTGGTTAGTCATTGTTTGACCGTCGACCATTTTTTTTTTATTTTCATGCATAAACATGGTGAAATTCGCAATAAATTGAATGCAAAGTACGTACACATTTCAATTCGTATCAGTAAAATATATGCGGACTTTATTCCATCGATTTACATAAACAATCCCGGTTAATTTACAACAAAATTCATTTCGTATTGATAACGGAAGCAAGTGTTCCGAAATCCGACAAATCGCAAAGGCGGAAATTCGAAAATTCGCAAATCCGGGAATAAATACGAACTAATTGGGTTCCGAAATCCGATAATTGGGAAGTAGGTTCCGATATCCGATTGCTTTCACTAAAATACTCGTACATAGACCAGTCTATTCTCAGGCAAGTACACTACGCACTCCGCCATTCAAACCGCAAGCTACAAGTTAAGCTTAGCTGTGCTTAGATGTAAAAGAATCTTCTGAAAACAGTGCTTATTGTAAAAGGTGACTAAAAAGAGAAATCAAATCTAGGTAGACTAGCCTCCGACTGGAGTGGTAAACGAAATATCAAACAGTTAACAATAATGAGAGCATACAATTGGGCACTAACGGCCCATACAGGAACTGAAATCCAGCGTCTCCGAACATTTGCTTCGTTTTAAGCGAGAGAAGCTTCTCATGACAATTGATACTCTTGGATGTTTGCGACGTTCGCAAGAGGTGGGGCAGTGGAAAAAAACTGTTAGGTGTTAATTGGTTCCGGCAAAGTTTGAGCCGTTGACCTTTCGATTAGCAACAAACAACACACTAAGCACTGAGATAATGCGCCCTTAGGTAAAAAATAGGCTGACTTAAAATCTCATGGATCACACAAAAGCAAAAATAGCAACATTGAACTGGGCTCATGGTTATGAAATTAGGAGGCCTGCCAATTTATCCATATTGATGCAAAAGGGCTGGCACAGCCGAAGGACAGTATCCAGGTATTATACCACCGCTACCGGCGCTAGAGATAAGCGGCTCATCCGCGGCGGGGACGTCGCCAATGCTCATGAGTCCCTCCGTTTTAGTACCTCAATGGCGGAGAGGCATAAATTCGATACGGAAAAGCAATTTGCCAAATTTTGGTAGCTTTTTGAGTGGGGAGGGATCAACATGACCTCCAAAGACGGTGCGTTACTCTAGGTAACATCCTCTAAGTTTATAAGATAAGATAGCTGGGGCGTTTCTGGGAGAGGCCGAGCTCGTCAACTTGTGGTAGTGCTTCCGGGAGAAGATTGACGCTGTAAGGCTTCAGTTAGCTCACGGCAGCGCGTGTGCACGTTGACGACTGCCAGGCGCTGGGAAGGCAATTCGGATTTTGACCACTTGTTGCGCAAGGCAACTATTTTTTCCGGATGTTTTGCTCTCTTTGACATTTTGTGTGAAAACAACACTTTAAAAACAAATTTGGTTTTCCATATATTAATAGCGCCTTTCGAAACAAAAATCGTGAAGTAAAGTAAAAATTAAAATAATCTTCAATAATTTAGATGTATATTATTAGTTAGTTATTAAATTAAAAACCATACTTATTATTAGAAAGACGTATACGTGCAAATTTATTAACTTATCGATATGGCCTGCAAGATCGAAAACGATTGCGTTATATGTTATATGGATATTTCCGTTGATTTATGGAGTGTTATTAGCGGCCACATACATATACAAACTATAATTCCCGTTAGTTGTGGGTTATGCAACTTTTCAGCACTGGGGCTTAAGAGGCTCCGGATCTTATTTGTATTGACTATATAAGTTATCGCGCTTGGATCGCGTGAGAGAAAAAATAAAGCAACTTAAAGTGTGAACGATTTCACAATTTTATTTATTTTATTTTTTATTAACTAAAACTTATTACAAAGTAATTTGAAATTTATTAGTTTTATTAGAACTCGGTGTTACAACTTTTCAATAAACAAAGGTAAGCATAGAAAAACGTCCACAATCGTACATAATTAAAATGATTTAATTCTAAGAATTGAAATTGGAATAAAAGCTGATTAAGTAATTCTAATTTAATTGGAATAAAAAGATGATCAAACAATTCTTATTTATTTATTTATTTGAAAGGGATGTGAGAGGAAACGGGCAAATGTTGTGTTAACTTATATGCCTTCCTTTGTTCTGCTTACCACGCTCTGCTGCATTTAAGGTTATGCGAAATCAATGTCTGTCGTACATAATTAGATTCAGCACCCATATCTTAAAAGGTGACGAGACAGCATAAAAAGGCAAAAGGACATTCTAGCACAGCACTTAAAGTGAAAAGGGTCACTGCGATAATGAATCTGTGAATTACTGTAGGTATATTTATGTTTGTGTACTGTGTGAATACTTCCTGATTTCTGTTTTGAATTAGGAGCAGGCCACAAGAGAAAGCAAATTTAGTTCAGGTAGATATATACCAGCCTAATTTCACCTTTATTCCTATACCTCCTTGAACAAGATGTTACCTTGAAATCGGAGGTTTTTGTGAAGGCGTAATCCAATAAATGGTAATTTTAATTGAATGTTCCCATGCATCATATTTGAAATGAGTAGCTCTTCAAGTCGGTAGATTTCCGCTGATACTTTGATTCCTTTTGATTCTGGTCTTCGTTTAACTGATCACACACACACACCCACACACCCACTAATATAAGCATTAAAATCACTATTTTAAAATCTAACATTTTATATGATTCAAAGTTATTACCTACCTACGTGCTGGTAGGTTTGTATAAATGCTATAATTAACAGGCTAATTGTCAAACTAAAGCTAGCGGGAGTACAGCAAAAATTCGACAATTCGATATGCAAAAAGTTTACCTTGTATTGTATTTGTACTGGAATCGGGATCATCGGAATAAAAAAAAAACACGAATTTAGACCTAATGGTCCGTTGTACTTCAGTCAGCACAGCTGTTTGTTTGTCAATTCTAAGCGATTATGGCTCGAGACAAGATCACAAAACCTGATAATGGAATTGCGCAAGTGATGTCCCTTTGCAAGGTTAATCCAAGTCAGCTTATCTTCATGGAGGAGGTGGTTTACCTTCTGACAACAAATTCTCGTTTTTATTTTATAAATATGTATGTATTTCCGGTTCTTCCTTAAATCAATGTCACCTTTCGGAAACGCTTATACAATTTTTTTTATTGATTAATAAGCTACCCTTATAATGTTTAAAGATAGTTACATAGCGCTACGAGATAGGGATGCACTTTGAGTTTGAATGTTTGTACATTTTCTATCTTAGACCACGGACGGATATAAAATATATGATAAAAAAAATAGAAGAAAAAAAAAACAGATGAAGAGGAAGTATTTAAGGACTGAAGTCAATACCCAAGGAAAAGACAGAAACAATCCGCTGATTAATGGTACCATATATCGTCGACCTGAAGAGCAGCGGCAAAGTGGGTCTTGAGTTGAAAGTCGTTGGTATAACTAAAATAATAATATTCCGCTGAAATCAGCCCATGTAGGACCTAAACCTAGCTTCTTTACTCGTAACTATACTTTTATTATTTGAATACAAAATTTTATAAATTTTTAATTATTTATTACTTTTGTATTTATTACATATTGGATTGTTGTGTCCATGTGAGAGCATATTTGTACACATTGGCCTCACTGCTTTGTATCTTAAACTGCCTGGAAGGTGTAACAATAGCCGTGTTTTATTATCGCTAATGATCTATACAGATCATCAATTTAATGACAACCTATTGGCACCTAAGATACCAGTGCACAATAGTGAGAACTATTTTATTTAAATTTGAACTTGATGAATAGCAAGATCATTTGTATTTGTTGTAAAGCATATGAATTGATGATCTGAATGGATCATTGAAGATTATAAAACACGGCTGTTGTCGTCGTCATATCTATACAGATCATGTCATAATAAAACACGGCTATTATTATATAAAATACCATTCCTTAACCAAACATCATCATTCATTGATAGATAGTTATAGTTAACCTAGTTTTTTAAACTTGACACTCTAATATTAGAATCCCAGGATTTAAAACACCTCGAGTTTTGTTACAGTGAATTATTAATTTCCAAAATCTAGATTAGGAGGGGTCGTCAAATTACGAAAATCAATTCTAGTTTATTCCAGCCACGCAGGCACCTAATTGCAATTGGATATTACACTGAAGCATTTGCATATATTGACTGAAGGCCTCTTTGCGTCATTATTGCGGTAACCGATGCCATACTTTCACACTGAGTATTAATCATTGCAAGAATTTACGCGTTCGACGAACAACAAAAGGTTTTTCCTTTGGGCGTAGAACTGAAGGTGGTACCCGTTAAGGTTAAGAAATAGATGTTGTGATTTCCTCAATAAAAGAAGGTAAAGCATTATATGCGAATAAGCATTATTGTAGGTTTATTTGTCTGGATTCCAAGTAGTCAATCAATCAATCCGAATACAATGCAATGTCCAGGATGTGACACCCTTACGTGCTTGGCATTTATGTAGGTAGAGTAATGTTTTGAAATTTTCCAATAATTGTTAGTTCGCGGACAAGTCAATTTAATTGTAAAATCAATCTGGATTATTTACGTTTGGTTGACGATGTACATTTATATAATATAATATGATCGAACTTAATTCCACCAATTCGAATATCGCCGAAACAGATACATCTGTGACGCAGTTTGCAATTTGGATACATATCTCTTGAAATATTTGAAGCAAATAATAGAATTCTAGATATTAGGGGAATTCACGATCGGATGCACTAGGCCAAGTTAAAGTGCGATTTTTTTTCTTTTTAGTAGATCGTGGAAGCCCTTTTTCTAATCTGTAGCACAACTAAGCAAATGTCAAAATCAGTCATATATTTTCAATTGAGCAGATATTTGACTTTTGTTTATAAAAAGATACTAAAAAAACAAAAGTGGATAACAGCCGCGGATAAAATTATGTGGATTGAAGGTTTGACAAACTATAAAAAGGATGAAAAAATAGGGTCACATTTTTATTTATATATAATGGGGAAAGATAAGATGAAGATTCTTTCATAGAAATCTTTGATGAGCTTACCGAGAATATTCTGCTCGTCCTAGCATCTCGGCAGCACTACCCTCCGACTGGTGTGGCAATATTTAAGCTACGATGGACAACGATCGCTTCCTTCAGATCGGCAGCAATCACAGCAATAAACATAGGGACGGGCTACAGTCCGCTTGGGCGAACTGTTGGATACCCTATTCTTATTCCTATCCCTCATAAGTGGGCGTGACAAAAGTCTAAGTATGGTTGAATTGTTAAGAACGCTCTACATATTGTGTGCGCTCTAAGGATTTTATCAAAAAAAACGCTCCCTAGCTCAAACTTGGGTGTTTCAATAAAATTTAATTGTGGGCGTGTCAGTAGGCGGACTTAAAAAAAATTAACACAAGAGCATAAAGGGCCCCTAGAGAGTATATATTATAAATTTCAGCTCCCTAGCTCACTTTGAATTTTCAAAAAAAAATAAATAATTGTGGGCACGACCACAGTGGGCGGATTTTGAAAATATTTACACATGAGCATAAAGGGCCCATAGAGAGTATATATTATAAATTTCAGCTCCCTAGCTCAAACTTTGGATTTTCAAAAAAATTGTTTTATTTATTTGTGGGCGTGTCAGTGGGCGGATTTTGAATTTTTTATATCCCGAGCAGTTTTAGGAGTCATAGATCATATATAAAACATAGGGGCGGGCTACAGTCCGCTTGGGCGAACTGTTGGATACCCTATTCTTATTCCTATATCTCATAAGTGGGCGTGACAAAAATTTAAAGGATTTTATCGAAAAAACTAAGCTTTTGTAAATAAAAACGCTCCCTAGCTCAAACTTTGGTTTTTCAATAAAATTGTTTTATTTAATTGTGGGCGTGTCAGTAGGCGGATTTAAAAAAAATTTAAGTATGAGCATAAAGGGCACCTAGAGAGTATATACTATGAATTTCAGCTCCCTAGCTCAAACTTTGGACTTTCAAAAATAAAAATAAAATAATTGTGGGCGTGTCAGTGGGCGGATTTTAAAAATATTTACACATGAGCATAAAGGGCCCCTAGAGAGTATATATTAAAAATTTCAGCTCCCTAGCTCAAATTTTGGTTTTTCAAAAAAAATATTTTATTTAATTGTGGGCGTGTCAGTGGGCGGATTTTGAAAATTTTATGTCCCAAGCAGTTTTATGGGCCAAAGATCCTATATAAAAAATTTCAGCTTTCTAGCTCAAAATTCAATTTTTCCCAAAATTTGTTTTATTTAATTGTGGGCGTGTCAGTGGGCGGATTTTGAAAATGTTATGTCCCAATCAGTTTTATGGGCCATAGATCATATATAAAAAATTTCAGCTCTCTAGCTCAAAATTCGATTTTTTCCAAAATTTTGTTTTTTTGAGTTTGTGGGCGGATTTCAAAAATTCTTAAACTTGATTATTTCGGGACCCTAGAGAGTATATGGTTAAAATTTCAGCTCTCTAGGTCCAGTTTAAAGGCCTAATTTTTGCCGACGGATGGACGGACGGACGGACGGACGGACGGACGGACATGGCTAGATCGACATTACTATCGATGCTGATCATAAATATAGTAACTTTTAGGGGTCTACGGGCAATATTAAGGTATGTTACAAACTATGCGTCAAAATTAATATACCCCTAGAATAGGGTATACAAATTTCAGCTTTCTAGCTCAAAATTCGATTTTTTCCAAAATTTTGGGTTTTTTGAGTTTGTGGGCGTGTCTGTGGGCGGATTTCAAAAATTCGTAAACTTGATTATTTCGGGACCCTAGAGAGTATATGGTTAAAATTTCAGCTCTCTAGGTCCAGTTTAAAGGCCTAATTTTTGCCGACGGACGGACGGACGGACGGACGGACATGGCTAGATCGACTTTACTATCGATGCTGATCATAAATATAGTAACTTTTAGGGGTCTACGGGCAATATTAAGGTATGTTACAAACTATGCGTCAAAATTGATATACCCCTAGAATAGGGTATAAAAAGCTGGGAGCATAACATTTGTTTCATATTGGTAGAACATCCCAAGTCTTAGACAGGCTAGACGAGCCCTTCAATAACAATGCCAGCAGATGTTTAAATCTAAGAAGGCATTATAACAAAAACTTAGAAAGTTACCTTAATGGTCACCACGTTTTATGATATCACATTAACAAAATGAAAATAGTAGACCCTCCGGAGTGCTAACTATGTCTTGAAGAAGATGAAACAGCTGGACACATATTATGCGAATGCCCAATCCCTAAGTGGAATTAGAAAGAAGATCTTATGCAGGGAACAACTGTGTTCCGAAGACATAAAGAGTTCTTCTGCTGGTAAAATTGTCTGCTTTATATGGAAAGTAGAAACTCTACTAGCTTAAATATTTTCTAGTCCCTATGGTACAAAATAGGTCGAAGTGCCTTTTCCATCGCCATTGCGAGACAAATTAAAAAAAAAACGGTCTTTCGATTGCGCGGTCATCTCCTACTGACCTATCTTTTTTAGTTCTCGAGAAACGAAGATGGCGAAATGTCCTTCAGAAATTTATGCTTATATGGGTATCCTATTTATTTAGGATAACTTTCATGATAATATTCACTTTATTTCCATTTTGTTGTAAATAAATGTCCTTATTCCAATGAATTTGAATACATAGGACAAAGTGTCGAAGTACATTTTGTGAATTGTATGTTGGTGATTGTTTGTTGTATATCAAATGCGAAATAAAAATGTTAATACAAAATTGCAGTGCGAAAGCTCAGTTGCGTATGGTATTATGCCGAAAGAGGACGTGTAGGCATGTTAGATAGAGGTTGCGTTGGCTGTCAGCTAAAGTCAACACACTTAGGCAAATGTACGGTCCAATGTGATACCATGTGGATCTAGGGATTTCTGATGAAGCGTGATAGACTCCTAACATTAGCGTTTGCCAAGTTGCTGAGATCATTAAATAAGAAGGCTCCTAGCAGGGCCGTAGCCAGCCAAAAAAAAGAATTTTCCTATAAATATGAAACATGTCTCAAATATATCGTCGCTCCAAACACGAAGTGGTGTATGTGCAAAAAATTAGGACATTTTGACTGCAGGTCCTACTAGGTACAGAAAATGCGTACAATAAGAGAAATCAGGTAAAAATAAATCCTAATAACAACTTGAGAAAAAGGCTGCCTAGGTAGGTACGCAATACATTTTAAATGGTGTTGTCGGTTTTTTCATAATGCTTTTTTTAAAGGCGTATTGACTTGAGCCAGGTATGTAAAAAAATATAATAATTGAAAATACTAGAAGCTAGAACTAAAAATATCAGGTTTTCTATCCTTATAGAGGTAGGTATGCAGAATTACATTGATCGTTGTTTTTTGACCTCGGACTACGGGAGCTCGATGTTTAATTCTTTGCATTAGTGCAATATATGTGAGTGAAAGGATTGCAATCCAAGGAAATCCTACTGTAGGTATAAAACGTTATGTGAAGAGATACTGTAGAGACAAGGAAATAACGCTTATAAAATAGTTTGAAGAACAAATTATGCATTCAGTACCTATTTACCCATTGAAAAGTGAGAAGTGTAGACCTATACTATATACATAGTTACGAGTGATTTTTATAGTGAAGAAAGACACATAGAACTAAGGAAAAGGATCTTAAAAATGGTTGAATATCAGAAAGAAAATGTTGACAGCCTCATATTTCGGACAAATAATATGCAAAGCAAAAAAATTCGAAGGTTATGTTAAAAGACTTGCACATCCCACGACCTTATTAACACCTTCCGTCATGTATGGAAAAATTAACGAAGACACTGCGAGGCTGCAACTGGAACAGCAATTGGGCAGAAGTATATCGAACTCAGGAATTTTTATCGATGAGGAGTATTACTTTCTTGGTGCTTCTCCAGATGGACTTATCGACGACGATTCCTTGGTAGAAATAAAATGTCCATCAAGCATAGCTGGATTCGATCCTTTGGATGCTATCACAACCAAAAAATCAAATACATAACGGTTTCTGATGATGGTATCATAAAAGGTCTTAATAAAAGACACAACTATTACTACTAAATTCAAGGGCAGTTGTATATATGTAAGCGAGAAAAATGCATATTGGCAATTTGGGGTGGTAGTGCTTTTAACATTTATATAGAAGTAATAGATGTCGATCACGATTTTTGGAAAACAAAAATGATCGGACAGTTAAACACATTTTACGAAATCTGGTTTTTACGAGAATTAGTGGATCCTCGTATTACTCGGGGAATCTAAGTGCGAAAACCACAATCACAGGATACTTGAGGAGACCGACAATAATCTAAGCTAATTAGGTGCAGCAGAGTAGCAGACACTACATTAGCAGATACTTATGTATATTATTTTCTTATTAAGTTCCTAAATAAAATAAATTAAATAAAGCTTTCAGCCATACGTTTGAGCAAGTTTTTTTCTTTTGAATGGATGGAAGGACCTATACCATTTTATCTGCAAAATCTCTGAGTAATACCAAATTCATGTTTTATATGTCAAATCCAGGAGTCTGAAGCGAAACCTAAAGCAATGAAACCAACATATTTTACGCTCCATCCCCTCCCCCAACATTCACTAACTTCTTTTATCCATACTACAATTTGAGGAAAAAGAAAATTATAAAGCAAAAATCCAGCCGTAGCGATCGAAATATAGAAAATATTATACAATTGGAACATGCCTGAAAATTACCTATCCCGAAGTATAAATGTATTGCAGAATGTGCATTGTTCACAACTCAAAACAATACCATCAAACATCGCTTAGCTGACGGATACCTACCTAATTTTTTTCTTCTCACTCCAACATTCATTTGATTCTTGTTTCTACGACGAAATAAATAGCAAGAACAAAATTGTATTGATATCCACATATCTTAGGAAAAACAACACTAAACACACGATCAACATACGATACCTACAATCTACGAAACCCGTTTGTCATGCCATATTATCACTAAAGGTACGCCCCCTAAGTCCTTTTGCAAGTGTATTGTGATTGGATTGCAAGTGGATGCTAGGTTGCACGTCAAAGAGAGATGGCGCTTCACGTTCCAATTTTTGTAGAACATTTTGGGTAGAGGCCTCTTAAAGCCGGCAGGCAGTTGCTTCCCTTTGTTGTAAAATCTTCGGATGCTGTTTCGATTTTGACGCTCTCCTCTTTCTAAGCAGGATCTTCTTGTCCTTATATCTCTCGGCTCGATACACCTCCCTCGCTGTTCTTTTTTTTTGCTCTGCAGCGCTTTTAAGTGTGCATCTTCTGTGACCTTCTTCCAGTATAGGCATACATCATCAATACCGCGGGCTGGTAACCTTCGTTGTTCTCGGTTACTTCCTTAATAATGTCGCAATATCGGCTTCCAATATTATTGGCGCTTGTGGGTGTTGAGTGCACAGACTAGAGTCTCTCGCTCATCCACTCTCTGTATAGACTGTGGCTACTCCAGGTGTGCTAAGGCGTGCAATGTCCAATTTCTTCGCATCGCTTAGCACATCTTCGATTGGCGGTTCGACAATCTGCTCCCCTGCCTGTTAAACTTGATAAGTGTTACTTATCACCGTATTACGAGCGCTGCAAAATCAATTAGTTGGTATCTGATGCCGTGTCGTGAGGGCTGTGCTTACCAACTAACGCGCCGAAGACGTTTTCCTTGAAGACATTGGCATAAAAATCAATGGGCACAACTTTGACATCGTACTACGTCCGGAGGCTCCATCCAGGAGGTCATAGAATTCCTTCTTGATGGGATCTTCAATCTCATCAGTAGGGGAGATTGCCGGATCACAGCCAGGCGATCACTTATCGGCTTGAAGTTTATAAATTTTGTCCTAAGCCGATTTCCCACGACGAATCCGCACCCTAATATATGCAAACTTTTATGGCCGTTGATGTTCCGGGTCTGGTGGCCATATGAGGGTTTCCATTTTCCGAGGCTTAATGTGTCTCTTTCATAACTATTTATGTCGGGAAGATACCCCGACGGCACATTCCCAAACGTGGAGGGCCAGTTCCATTTGTTTACGCCTAAGATGAGGGGTCAACGATCTTCCAAAGGGGTTGATTACCCAATTTCCATTCGACGTACTAGATTCCCAGCAGCCAACAACGTGGGGGTGTGGAGTTGGAGTTGGTAGTAAGAGGCTACCGTGAGAACGCCTGTGCTTTCATATATTCGCACTACCCTTTGGCTACCATATATCTCTAATAAAAAATTACGAACAGGTATTATCGGCTAATTAGCCAAAAGATCTGGATCTGGCATCTGGAAATAGTGGTTGCCTTATTATTTCTCGAATTTAAATTAAAATAGTTTCATTGAACTCTCTCAATTTCGTAAGGAATGCATATTGTGTTTTTGAAAATTTTAATTTTCTAGTTTGCTACTTTGCAACGTGGTAACTCCGTATTTATATCGGTTGGGTGACATAATGTCCACGGACATAATTTATAATGTTCATGGACATTAAGATTAAGTGCACTTAATGTCCGTGCAAAATGGCAAAAAAAAAACAATGAAAAAAGGTCCCAAAAAGTGGGGTATTGTTATCTGTTGAACGATTTATGAGCTTTGAAGCACGCCTCATAGCGGCGCCCTGAGCACCTGCATATGAGGCCGAAGGCCGGCCGCTGTATAAGTCGAAGAGGTGTCCAGAGTTTTAAACCCAATTGCCAGCGAAGCGGTCCGCCCTGGTACCAGTGATACTTGCTACTAAATACGATGGAGACTTGTGATACTCTACTTCATTCACAAGTATCTTTTTACATTATGGCCGTGTACATTATGTCAATTCCAAACAGACTAATGTCCATGAAAAAAGACATAATGTCGATGGACATTATTTCTTCCCACCCTACATATTTGGCTCACGAAAATTGAATTCGATAGAAAACAGGATCTCGTAAAGTTGTTTTACTTCGGGAAAACGGATGAGTCATATGAATCTTCTCTAATAATAAAACGCAGGTAATATGATTGTTGCACACATTGAACATACGTACTCAATTTTCGTATTATTTGCCTGGACAACGGATTTGTTTTGACTTTTATGCGTCCTGGTCTTATATTGTTCACACCTACTGGATGTAAACAGCGATGACTGTTTTTAGTAGTATAGAAGTATCAAGGTTTTATTTTGATCTGTAATAATTGATCCAAAAATACCATATGATTTATTGCCTGTCTCATTAATTTAGGCTTTTTCTATTATGTAGAATTAAATACTCCTTTGATGTGCCGTACTCGACAACTATTAATTTAATGGGTACATACCTTTAGATATACACATGTTTACGTTAAAGATTGCTGCTGCGTTTCAGTATCGCATCGGAAAGAAAATGACGTTAAAACATAAAATAAAGTAGGAAACCAATTGGTTCATTGTGCTTATGTTTCGTTTATTTTTTTTGTTCCTATTAATTCAAAAAATAATCTGATTATAAATAACAAAGAATTGTCTGGAAAAGAAAACACGCATTGTTAAACAGTACCTATATGCACCTTTCCAGATCTTTTTTTGTGTGTTTGCTAAGAGGAATCCAGTCTAAATATTACGTCTGACCAAGCGACGCGAGGTATCCAAATATTAACTTTTCCTTATTTCTCGCTAGATTTTCTCATGCACCTTATCGCATGACTAGTGGCTGATTTCTCTTTGAGATTCTTTGTTAACTATTACAGCTTACACTGCATTGTACGCTGATCTTATAAACTGTTAGGGTACATGAATGGTTTAATTATTATTTTATTAAGTAGGTACTTCCGTCATTTGATAAAGGATCCTTTTATGTACCTACTTATGTGCAACGGTTAATTCAGATAAACTTTGATATGAAACTTTGCGATAGATTTCGCGTTAGGTACGGTAAAAGTTGGTTTCCTTCAAGTTTCTTTGCACAGAATTTGACTGGTAGAAATTAAAACGTCCACCTTCAAAATAGCCGCTCAGAGAAGGAGAAATACTTTAGAGATTACATTAACAATGTTCAAACAGGTGTGGACAGTGTTTTCAAAGAGTTTTAAACGATCGATTTCCATGGCTACTTTCCAAAAGCCATTCATAACTGTGAAATACAGCAAAAAACGAAAAACGTTATGTCAGACGCAGTTAAAAACCGCACAAAAAACGGAAAACCAAATAAAAGAATGAAAAAAAAACCATCCGTTTTTACTGCTTTTATTTACGAAACAATCCGAACAATACGGTAAGTTAAGGAATACTGACAAAGTGAGTTCAAGGACTTAAAAGGGAAAAATGAATAGGTAAACAAAGTAAAACGAAGAAAATAAATGAAATGTAAAAGAGACAAAAGACTGAAAAAGTAATGATTTTAGTTGTGGATGTGTAGTATATTATATTTGAACTCCGCCAGGGAAGTTTATAACCAATGGCTCTTAAGTGACTTTCCGGTTTCAAGTCCGGATAAAGAAGGAGGGTTATTCTAAATGTGGATACGGGGATTAAACAACGTTGCTAAATACAAGAAGTTAACCTCGTTTATAAATACCTAATCTTAAGGTGGAACAGAGCAACGAGGACAGAAAATCAAAAGTCCGAGAGGATTACACATGGGTCTCTCTCAGCAGGGTCTCGTACGAAGAAGGGGTGAGAACAAGCATCATAGGGTACGTAACGCTGATTCCGCAAGAAAGTAATGTAAAACCTACTTAGCGTGTTGCAGTTCAATCTGCACTGGGCTATGGGCATCAGACACATATAGCCAGCGATACGCCGAAGGGAAGGTTAGGTTAGGTGAGGTTACTGGGCTCACGGGGCAAGAAAATCCTGCGCCCGTCACACTTAGGTCAATGTAGACCCTTTGTGATACCCTGGAGGTTATGCTTCATTTTTCATTTAATTTTTTCATTTCATTTCATTTATTTCGAGAAATATTTTATTTACAATGACACATTAAGATTTGAATCTTTTATAGTATTGTTACATCCAGGCTAGGATTCGAAAAGATAAAACGTAATTTCTATTTAATTAATCTTTATTAGTTCTCTGTCAATTTAATTCTTAATTATTATTCTAATAATTCACTTTCACAATTTATCACTTTAAATACAAAATCACTTTCCTTTAACTCAATACTTATACTTTTTCTCTATACTTTTCACTACTGTCATCTATCGCATTCTTAATCGCGGTTCACAACTGGAATCTCTTGGGTGCTCCTGCGACATCTATTTATATCTACTAGTGACACCTCTCGAAATTTCCAGATTCGTTGAGAAGGTTCGTTAATTTCAGAAGGTTCGAGAACAACATACCAAGTTATACCACAGCTACTCAAACTGCTATTCCAATGCTGCCAAAATCGGTAATATGGCCACTTTCTACAATCATTTAGAGCAACATTTAGTTTGCGCTTGCATTCACAATCCAGAATTGGGTACGTATACTGAACAGTTGAAAATGAAGTACGGCATAATTAATGACTTAACGAGGTACATTTTCATATTTGCTTCCCTTATTTGGAACCAATGAAAAACTTATGAAAAACTTAACGGGTTTACCACCGATGCGTTGATGAGCTTGCGCAAGTCATTAACAGACTTGCCGGAGAGTTCTTCTAAGTCCTGGAAGAAATATCTGCCCAGGATATTGTTTCTGATAGACTGCAGGGCAGTGACAGAGGAAATGAGGGGTATCCTCATTCACCTCCTCGTCCCCACATCCTCTGCAGAGTTCATCTGTGCTGAGTTTTAATTGTTGTGTCCGGTGATAACACCTGTGAGAGAGGACAAAGAATTCTTGTTCATTTGAAGGATTCTCTTGGCCTTTTGTTTGTCATATAGTGGCCAAATTTTCCTTGTAATAACACAGGAATCAAGGGCACTCCGTCTTTCGTTTGCTGCCATCAGTGTTTTATCTCCAATCACCTGTTTAAGGTAACAGGGTGGGGTTTTTACTGTAGTGTCAGCATAACTTAATTCAAGGGAAAATCCTTTTCTTGCCAGTTCATCGGCTCTTTCATTTCCTGGGACACCACTGTGCCCGGGGACCTAGCAGAGTCTTACAGTGTGCTTCGCGCCAAAAGCCCGCAGCACTTCGCGACAGCTACTTACATACAAGCCTCGATTTTATTTCTGTGGCGGAAATCGATTTTATTGCCGCTTGGCTGTCAATGAAGAAGGTAATATCAGCCTGTGGTATTGCCGTCATTGCCAGAACCTCAGCTTGCAAGACGCTGCTGTAGTCGGGGAGTCTGATCGAGCCAGATATTCCGAGCGTTTCTGAGTAGAAACCCAAGCCAACGCCGGTATCCATCTTGGAGCCATCTGTATAGATGGGGATCGTTGTTGCATGGATTGGTACTTGATTATCATGCCATTCTTCCCTGCAGGGAAAAGAGGCAGTAAATGGTTTTATAAAATCTATTTCGGGAGTAATGTAGTCTGTGCATACATTTCTACCAGTAAATTTCTGTAGAATCTGTGCATGCCCTGTTGTACTGGGTTTCCAGTTTTTTATTTGGCTTAGCCGCAAGGCACTGTTTGCTGCAGATTCTTGTACGAAAAGGTCTAGGGGTTTAAGATTGAGAATAACCTCCAGACCCGCTGTAGGGGTGGCTCTCATAACCCCAGTAGTGCCAATACAGGCAATTCTTTGGACTCTAGTGTCTAGTCATAGTCAAGGTTGGTGACCTTGCACAACCCCTGCCACCAGACTAAATTACCGTATGTGAGTATAGGTCTAACCACCGCCGTATACAACCACATGATAATTTTGGGACTAAGTCCCCAAGTTTTGTCGAAGACTCTATAAGGCTATCATTGCCTTCTTTGCTCGTTCTTTTATATTGAGGCTCCAGTTTAATTTTCTATCCAGAATCACGCCAAGATACTTTGTGTATTCTTATGTTTGTAGTGGAGTACCCTCAATAGTTGGCTGATTAAATTGCGGTATAATCGTTTTATTGGTGAAGAGGACCAGTTCTGTCTTTTGTGGGTTAACCGCAAGTCCGCAGCTTCTGGTCCAGTTACCAACCATAGATAAGGCAGTCTGTATTTGTTCACTTAGAGTGGATGGGAATTTTCCTGTCGCTAGCAGTGCTAAGTCGTCAGCATATGGTACTGCCATGACTCCACTAAGTCTAAGTTCAATCAGAATCTCGTTTAAAATGAGTACCCAAAGAAGGGGTGATAGGACTCCGCCTTGAGGGGTTCCTCTAGATGCTAATACCTTAATTATTTCACCACCTAACTCTGAGTAGATGCATCTTCTTTTAATCATGCACATTATCCATTTAATAATGGTATTCTCCACATTTAGGTTTACTATGGCTCTTTCTACCGCTCCCCCCTTATACGTTGTTGAAGACAGCTTCAATGTCCAAGAAGGCGGCTAGAGTATATTCCGTGTCCCTTAGTATCTTTTATATGGTGCTGACGACACGGTGGAGTGCTGTCTCTACACCTTTGCCTTTCGTATACGCATGCTGAGCTGGGGATAAGACCTCTGAACTCAGTTTACTACGAATATAAATGTCAGTCCCTCAAGTTTTTAAAATAAAAGAGGTTAAGCTGATTGGCCTAAAGTCGAAGGGAATGCCGCTATTGGTTTAATCAAAGTTAAACAGTGAAACCAGAGGTCTTATTTTTGCTAAAGGTAGTTTCAGACCGATTGCTGCTCTTTCTATCGCGGAAGATATAAAATACTCTCTCTTGCAGGTTTCAAGACTAGAGACCTGGTGGCTGTAGAAATGAAACCCCACAATAGCCGGGAGCTGAACTTTTAGAAACTCTCTAAGAGAAGAAGTTTTGGAATTTACTCTCCCATATTCATTTATTCCAAATATCAAGTATCATATGTCTTATAATACTTTGGAAAAACTGCAGAAATCTTATCTACTGTTGCATGTTTGCTCAAACTGTGTCATTCAAATCAATTAGTTAACTTGTGACGCCATCTAGTACAAAGTAGCCATATTACCGGTTTTGGCAGCATTTGAATAGCAGTTTGAGTAGCTGTGGAATAACTAGTACATACATAATTAGATTGTTCTCGAACCTTCTAAACGAACCTTCTCTACGAATCTGGAAATTTCGAGAGGTGTCACTAGGAGATATAAATAGATGTCGCAGGAGCACCCAAGACATTCTAGTTGTGAACCGCGATAAAGAAGTACGATAGATGACAGTAGTGAAAAGTATAGAGAAAAAGTATAAGTATTGTTGCATGTTTGCTTGAACTGTCATTCAGCATTAATTAGTCAACTGCGCCATCTAGCAGAAAGTGGCCATATTACCGATTTTGGCTGCATTTGAATAGCAGTTTGAGTAGCTGTGGAATAACTAGTACATACATGATGTTGTTCTCGAACCTTCTAAACGAACCTTCTCAACGAATCTGGAAATTTCGAAAGGTGTCACTAAGAGATATAAATAGATGTCGCAGGAGCACCCAAGGCATTCGAGTTGTGAACCGCGATAAAGAAGGGCGATAGATGACAGTAGTGAAAAGTATAGAGAATATTGAATAAGAGAAACGTGATTGTTTATTTAAAGTGATTAATTGTGAAAGTGAATTGTTGAATTAAATAAGTGAATTATTAGAATAATAATCAAGAAGTAAAAGACATTGAAAGAGAACTAATAAAGATTAATTAAATAGAGTTACGTTTTATCTTTTCGAATCCTAGCCTGAATGTAACATTGGTGTCAGAAGTGGGATAAAACGTATTCAGTGTGAAATTAAAGTGCAGTGAATTAGTGAAAAAAAAGGAAAGAAAAATGGGCCGCACATTGAAATTACTACAGCTCAGTATACCGCAGTTAAAAGCTGAGCTAGAAAAGCGGAATCTCTCCACAGCTGGAGGAAAAAGTGATCTGGTGCTTCGACTGCAGGAAGCTGTTGAAAACGAAGGAGAAAATCCCAAGTCCGTTTTGTTCGACGTAGCAGAAGAACAAGTAAGTACAGCCGTTGATATGACTGATATGATGGAACTACTTTTGGCCAAGTTCGATCAGAAATTCGACTGTATGGACTCTAAGTTAGATGAACAGAAGAATTCTCTAGAACAACAGACAAATTCTCTAGATTCCAAACTGCAATCAATGGACTCTAAATTTGATGAACAAAAGCATTCTCTAGAACAACAGAAGAATTCTCTAGATTCCAAATTGCAATCAATGGACTCTAAATTTGATGAACAAAAGAATTCTCTAGATTCCAAATTGCAAGCAATGGACATTAAATTCGAAGAACAAAAGAATTCCATAGTTGCCGCCCAAAAGAGCGCTGTGGAAGATTTTAAAAATGTTCTCGAAGGAAAACTCGAAGAAATTGACCAAAAGTTCGAGAAGGTTGAAACCAAATTCGACGAAATCGATACAAACATCGAGAACTTGGCTAAAGAGCTCGAGAAAGTGAAGAAGCAGAAGGCTCGAGAAAATTCTGCGGACTGCCCGAGAAGGAAAGAGATGCAGCCTCCTGTTTTCGATGGTCAAATATCATGGCCAATTTATAAGAAACAGTTTGAAGCAGCTGCAGTGGCGAACAGCTGGGACAACGAGGAAAAGTCGATTGCGCTAACGCTCGCACTAAGAGGTACAGCTGCAGAGTTACTCCAAACCGTCTCAGAAGAGAAGCAACACAACTACGACGCCCTGGTCAAGGCTATAGAGATGCGCTTCGGTGATGAGCATATGCAGCAAGTGTACAGGGTTCAGCTACGCAGTAGAGTCCAGAAGAGGGGAGAAACACTTCAACAGCTGCAAGCAGATATCGAACGTTTGGCACATTTGTCATATCCTAATGCTGGTGAGATTCTCATAAATGAAATGGCTGTGGAGGCGTTAATCCAAGCCATTGAAGATAGACAACTGCAAATGGCCGTAAGAATGGCTGGAAGGAGAACTCTCGCTGAGGCCCTAGCATTTGCCTTGACAATGCAAGCTGCTGATCAGGCATCGAATGTGTTCCACCGGAAATTACAGCTATTGAATGCTCATGTCAAAGAGCAGACATCGTAGACCGGAGCAGAGATAACAAAGGTCAAATGCGCTGCTGGAACTGCAACAAAATAGGGCACATACAGAGACAGTGCAGTGCTCCTCCCAGACAAGGCAGTTGTCCACATTGCGGGCCTAGGAGGCGCAACGAAGAAGCATCTGGCAGGGATAACATCCATCCTGCAGATATAGCTTCGCAGAACCAGCAGTCGGGAAACGCGTAAGGACCAGCTTCGCGGGCAGAAGTTGGTTTCCGGAATCGACGACCCCAGGACCACAATTCAAGTCTCCCAAACCAAACGAGGACACCAGAGTCTAACAGTGGAAGCCTATATGGGACAAAATAAGTGCGTGGCAACCATCGACACCGGTGCCACCGCAAGGCACTGTTTGCTGCAGATTCTTGTACGAAAAGGTCTAGGGGTTTAAAATTGAGAATAACCTCCAGACCCGCTGTAGGGGTGGCTCTCATAACCCCAGTAGTGCCAATACAGGCAATTCTTTGGACTCTAGTGTCTAGTCATAGTCAAGGTTGGTGACCTTGCACAACCCCTGCCACCAGACTAAATTACCGTATGTGAGTATAGGTATAACCACCGCCGTATACAACCACATGATAATTTTGGGACTAAGTCCCCAAGTTTTGTCGAAGACTCTATAAGGCTATCATTGCCTTCTTTGCTCGTTCTTTTATATTGAGGCTCCAGTTTAATTTTCTATCCAGAATCACGCCAAGATACTTTGTGTATTCTTATGTTTGTAGTGGAGTACCCTCAATAGTTGGCTGATTAAATTGCGGTATAATCGTTTTATTGGTGAAGAGGACCAGTTCTGTCTTTTGTGGGTTAACCGCAAGTCCGCAGCTTCTGGTCCAGTTACCAACCATAGATAAGGCAGTCTGTATTTGTTCACTTAGAGTGGATGGGAATTTTCCTGTCGCTAGCAGTGCTAAGTCGTCAGCATATGGTACTGCCATGACTCCACTAAGTCTAAGTTCAATCAGAATCTCGTTTAAAATGAGTACCCAAAGAAGGGGTGATAGGACTCCGCCTTGAGGGGTTCCTCTAGATGCTAATACCTTAATTATTTCACCACCTAACTCTGAGTAGATGCATCTTCTTTTAATCATGCACATTATCCATTTAATAATGGTATTCTCCACATTTAGGTTTACTATGGCTCTTTCTACCGCTCCCCCCTTATACGTTGTTGAAGACAGCTTCAATGTCCAAGAAGGCGGCTAGAGTATATTCCGTGTCCCTTAGTATCTTTTATATGGTGCTGACGACACGGTGGAGTGCTGTCTCTACACCTTTGCCTTTCGTATACGCATGCTGAGCTGGGGATAAGACCTCTGAACTCAGTTTACTACGAATATAAATGTCAGTCCCTCAAGTTTTTAAAATAAAAGAGGTTAAGCTGATTGGCCTAAAGTCGAAGGGAATGCCGCTATTGGTTTAATCAAAGTTAAACAGTGAAACCAGAGGTCTTATTTTTGCTAAAGGTAGTTTCAGACCGATTGCTGCTCTTTCTATCGCGGAAGATATAAAATACTCTCTCTTGCAGGTTTCAAGACTAGAGACCTGGTGGCTGTAGAAATGAAACCCCACAATAGCCGGGAGCTGAACTTTTAGAAACTCTCTAAGAGAAGAAGTTTTGGAATTTACTCACCCATATTCATTTATTCCAAATATCAAGTATCATATGTCTTATAATACTTTGGAAAAACTGCAGAAATCTTATCTACTGTTGCATGTTTGCTCAAACTGTGTCATTCAAATCAATTAGTTAACTTGTGGCGCCATCTAGTACAAAGTAGCCATATTACCGGTTTTGGCAGCATTTGAATAGCAGTTTGAGTAGCTGTGGAATAACTAGTACATACATAATTAGATTGTTCTCGAACCTTCTAAACGAACCTTCTCTACGAATCTGGAAATTTCGAGAGGTGTCACTAGGAGATATAAATAGATGTCGCAGGAGCACCCAAGACATTCTAGTTGTGAACCGCGATAAAGAAGTACGATAGATGACAGTAGTGAAAAGTATAGAGAAAAAGTATAAGTATTGTTGCATGTTTGCTTGAACTGTCATTCAGCATTAATTAGTCAACTGCGCTGAATAGCAGTTTGAGTAGCTGTGGAATAACTAGTACATACATGATGTTGTTCGCGAACCTTCTAAACGAACCTTCTCAACGAATCTGGAAATTTCGAAAGGTGTCACTAAGAGATATAAATAGATGTCGCAGGAGCACCCAAGGCATTCGAGTTGTGAACCGCGATAAAGAAGGGCGATAGATGACAGTAGTGAAAAGTATAGAGAATATTGAATAAGAGAAACGTGATTGTTTATTTAAAGTGATTAATTGTGAAAGTGAATTGTTGAATTAAATAAGTGAATTATTAGAATAATAATCAAGAAGTAAAAGACATTGAAAGAGAACTAATAAAGATTAATTAAATAGAGTTACGTTTTATCTTTTCGAATCCTAGCCTGAATGTAACATTGGTGTCAGAAGTGGGATAAAACGTATTCAGTGTGAAATTAAAGTGCAGTGAATTAGTGAAAAAAAAGGAAAGAAAAATGGGCCGCACATTGAAATTACTACAGCTCAGTATACCGCAGTTAAAAGCTGAGCTAGAAAAGCGGAATCTCTCCACAGCTGGAGGAAAAAGTGATCTCTTGCTTCGACTGCAGGAAGCTGTTGAAAACGAAAGAGAAAATCCCAAGTCCGTTTTGTTCGACGTAGCAGAAGAACAAGTAAGTACAGCCGTTGATATGACTGATATGATGGAACTACTTTTGGCCAAGTTCGATCAGAAATTCGACTGTATGGACTCTAAGTTAGATGAACAGAAGAATTCTCTAGAACAACAGACAAATTCTCTAGATTCCAAACTGCAATCAATGGACTCTAAATTTGATGAACAAAAGCATTCTCTAGAACAACAGAAGAATTCTCTAGATTCCAAATTGCAATCAATGGACAATAAATTCGAAGAACAAAAGAATTCCATAGTTGCCGCCCAAAAGAGCGCTGTGGAAGATTTTAAAAATGTTCTCGAAGGAAAACTCGAAGAAATTGACCAAAAGTTCGAGAAGGTTGAAACCAAATTCGACGAAATCGATACAAACATCGAGAACTTGGCTAAAGAGCTCGAGAAAGTGAAGAAGCAGAAGGCTCGAGAAAATTCTGCGGACTGCCCGAGAAGGAAAGAGATGCAGCCTCCTGTTTTCGATGGTCAAATATCATGGCCAATTTATAAGAAACAGTTTAAAGCAGCTGCAGTGGCAAACAGCTGGGACAACGAGGAAAAGTCGATTGCGCTAACGCTCGCACTAAGAGGTACAGCTGCAGAGTTACTCCAAACCGTCTCAGAAGAGAAGCAACACAACTACGACGCCCTGGTCAAGGCTATAGAGATGCGCTTCGGTGATGAGCATATGCAGCAAGTGTACAGGGTTCAGCTACGCAGTAGAGTCCAGAAGAGGGGAGAAACACTTCAACAGCTGCAAGCAGATATCGAACGTTTGGCACATTTGTCATATCCTAATGCTGGTGAGATTCTCATAAATGAAATGGCTGTGGAGGCGTTTATCCAAGCCATTGAAGATAGACAACTGCAAATGGCCGTAAGAATGGCTGGAAGGAGAATTCTCGCTGAGGCCCTAGCATTTGCCTTGACAATGCAAGCTGCTGATCAGGCATCGAATGTGTTCCACCGGAAATTACAGCTATTGAATGCTCATGTCAAAGAGCAGACATCGTAGACCGGAGCAGAGATAACAAAGGTCAAACATCCATCCTGCAGATATAGCTTCGCATAACCAGCAGTCGGGAAACGTGTAAGGACCAGCTTCGTGGGGCAGAAGTTGGTTTCCGGAATCGACGACCCCAGGACCACAATTCAAGTCTCCCAAACCAAACGAGGAAACCAGAGTCTAACAGTGGAAGCCTATATCGGACAAAATAAGTGCGTGGCAACCATCGACACCGGTGCCACCGCTTCCATCATAAGGAGGGACATCGTCCGTCAGTCTTGGCTGCACAACACCAGCAATTACTGTCTGAAAACAGCAACAGGAGCGACAGCGAAAGTGTATGGAGAGGTCATACTAACAATAAATTTGGCAGGATTAGTATTCTCCCACGCTTTCCTAGTAGCCGATATATGTGACGAATGCATCATTGGAATCGATTTCATGAAGGCGCATGATGTAGTATTGGACATTGGTATGCAAGTACTCAAGTATCGAAACGTAGAAATTCCGATGGTGTACGGGAACGAGAACGTCGCATCCCTGAGGACAGTCATTAGTAAGGACGAGGTCCTACCACCTTCTTCAGAGACACTGATTTGGACAAAGCTGGAAGGTGATCCTGGGGCCCACCGATTCTTTCTAGTCGAGCCAGAAGACAACCACTGCCGAAATTGCGTGGTTGGAAAAATGCTTGTCGAGCCGAAGAACAATATGGTTCCCGTACGAGTTCTTAATGCGGAACACAAAAGCATCAAATTGAAGCAAGGTGAGGTGGTTGGAAAGTGTGTACCGGTTACTGCCATCACGAAACTATCACAGGAAGGTGTTGCGAAGCCTCGTTCACTAATGGGAATGACTGAGGTCAAAAGAACTTTATTCCAGCACTGCGATCTGAATCGGGAGCAGCAAGCCATGGCAGGGAACCTCATCAACGAGTTTGCTGATATATTCGCTTCGCGGGACTGCGAGTATGGCCGAACACACCTTGTACAACACCGGATAGACACTGGAGATGCGAGACCGATTCGTCAGCCTCCCAGACGAATACCATTGGCTAAGCAGACGGAGGTTGCAGAGATGGTGTCGACGATGGAGAAGGAAGGAGTAATCGAATGCTCTAAAAGCCCATGGGCATCTCCAATTGTCCTAGTCAAAAAGAAAGATGGCAGCACTCGGTTCTGTGTAGACTATCGCCAACTGAATAATGTCACCAAAAAGGATAGCTACCCTCTACCAAGGATTGACGATACGCTGGATACACTGTCCGGAGCTCGATGGTTTTCCACTCTAGATCTGAAGAGTGGCTACTGGCAAGTGCAGATACATCCGGAAGACCGTGAGAAAACAGCTTTCACAGTAGGAAACGGGCTCTGGCAATTCACAGTAATGCAATTTGGACTGTGTAACGCGCCGGCAACCTTTGAGCGACTAATGGAGCGTGTTTTGTTGGGGCTAACATGGAAAACGTGTTTGGTCTACTTGGACGATGTCATCGTGGTTGGAAAAACGTTTGAAGAACATCGAGATAACTTGAAGGAAGTGTTCCAGAGACTACGAAGTGCACAATTAAAGCTTAACCCGAAAAAGTGTGATCTCTTTAGATCTGAGGTAAAATATCTGGGACACATCATCTCGTCCGAAGGAGTAAGGACTGACCCAGAGAAGGTCGATGCGGTGAAAAATTGGCCCGTTCCCAAAGACAAACACCAACTGAGAAGCTTCCTGGGACTTGCAACTTACTACAGACGGTTTGTGAAGGACTTCGCAAGGATCGCAAAGAGCTTGCATCAACTGACGGAAAAGGGAAAACCATTTAAATGGTCAGGTGAATGCGAAGCGAGTTTCAAGAGTCTCAAACACCAACTGTGTGATGCTTCAATTCTAGCGTACCCTACTCCAGGAAAGACATTTATTTTAGATGCCGACGCTAGTAATGTTGGGATCGGAGCCGTTCTTTCGCAGATCCATGATGGCCAAGAGAGAGTAGTTTCCTACTTCAGTAAAGTGCTATCCAAGCCGGAGAGGAATTATTGCGTGACCAGGCGGGAACTCCTGGCTTTGATCCTGGCAACAAAGCACTTCCACAAGTACTTATATGGGCAGAAATTCATCCTGCGTACAGATCATGCGTCTTTAAAGTGGCTGCTGCAGTTTAAGAAACCTGAAGGATAAGTCGCGAGGTGGATTGAGCGGCTGCAGATGTATGACTACGAGATACAGCACCGAAAGGGAACTCTTCACTCCAACGCAGATGCCCTCTCCCGGCGACCCTGCAAGGCTGATTGTAAACATTGCGTACGCCAGGAGGAAAAAGATAAAGTGTCAGTCCAACGGTTGAGAGCTGAGCCCATTAGCGGCTGGAGTGCACGGGAGATCCGGAATGCTCAACAGGAAGATCCGGATATCGAGCCGATTCTCGCCTGGAAGGAACATGAGGGCAAGCCGGACTGGCAGCAGATCTCCAATAGGAGTCCGGAATTGAAGGCATACTTGGCACAATGGGACTCACTTCATGTCCAGGATGGCATTTTGAAAAGAAAATGGGAAAGTTCGGATGGAACATCAGCCGTGATGCAACTTGTGGTACCCAGATCGAAAGTCAACGAAGTACTTAGGGAACTACATGATGGAGTGTCCGGAGGTCACTTGGGAGTAAATAAGACACTCGAAAAAGTGCGAGAACACTTTTACTGGATCCACGCAAGAGACGATGTCGAAAACTGGTGCCGAAAATGCGCCGCTTGCGCAGCCAGTAAAGGCCCGAGAGTAAAAATGCAAGGCAAGATGCATCAATACAACGTTGGAGCGCCCTTTGAAAGGATTGCAGTTGACATCGCAGGACCGTTTCCAGAAACCAACAGTGGAAACCGCTATATCCTCGTAGTGATGGACTACTTCACTAAATGGCCTGAAGCCTTTGCTATACCTAACCAAGAAGCTAAAACCGTGGTAGAGCAGATTGTCCACAACTGGGTAAGCAGATTTGGCGTACCAATGGAATTGCACTCGGACCAAGGTCGCAACTTCGAGTCGAAGATCTTTCAAGGAGTATGCCAGCTACTAGGGATTAAGAAGACAAGAACAACCCCGCTTCATCCACAATCGGACGGAATGGTGGAACGCTTCAATAGAACCTTAAACGAACACCTTTCTAAGGTTGTTGGCGACTGCCAGCGGGACTGGGACAAGCAGATCCCCATGTTCCTATTAGCTTAACGAAGCGCAGTTCATAACACAACAGCACATTCTCCATCCGAAATCCTTTTTGGTCGAACCATCCGGTTACCTAGTGAATTGATGTTTGGATCTCCGACTGATGAAGCAACGAATGAAGATGATTATGTTGCGGATCTCAGAGAAATCATCAGAAACATTCATCGGAAAACTAGGGATAAGATTCGGATATCCAGCGACCGCATGAAGACGTGGTACGACACAAAAGCAACGACCACAGGATTTCAGGAAGGAGATCTGGTATGGCTATACAACCCTCATCGCTGAAAAGGCATGTCACCTAAACTACAGCAGGATTGGGAAGGACCCTATAAGATAGTGAAGCGCATCAACGATGTTGTCTACCGGATCCAGCGAGGAAGAGGCAAGGTGAAAGTTGTCCATGTGGATCGTCTCCATCGCTACCACGGTGAAAATATTGACGTGCTTGGTCGGGACGAACAAGTTTAAGAGGGGGATATTGTTGCATGTTTGCTCAAACTGTGTCATTGAGCAGCAATTAGTCAAGTTGCGCCATCTAGTAGAAAGTAGCCATATTACCGATTTTGGCAGCATTTGAATATTAGTTTGAGTAGCTGTGGAATAACTAGTACAGACATAATTAGATTGTTCTCGAACCTTCTAAACGAACCTTCTCTACGAATCTGGAAATTTCGAGAGGTGTCACTAGGAGATATAAATAGATGTCGCAGGAGCACCCAAGACATTCGAGTTGTGAACCGCGATAAAGAAGGGCGATAGATGACAGTAGTGAAAAGTATAGAGAATATTGAATAAGAGAAAAGTGATTGTTTAAAGTGATTAATTGTGAAAGTGAATTGTTGAATTAAATAAGTGAATTATTAGAATAATAATCAAGAAGTAAAAGACATTGAAAGAGAACTAATAAAGATCAATTAAATAGAATTACGTTTTATCTTTTCGAATCCTAGCCTGGATGTAACAGTATATCACTTCTTAGAAGTTTGCCAAATATCTATGATTTAACAATGGAAAAGATATTTTATCAACTGCCTAGTACAACTAAATGGGTCTAATTGAATATAGCTGGTGTCGTATTGTGAAATAGCTTTATCTTATCGTCGACAAATTATACAAGAAGCTTTTTGAAATGAAGGTTAAACAAAAACTAATCAAACTTTAAGCATAATACAACATAAAACATTGATAGTCTTTGTCATTGAATTTAGATTTAAGTACATGTTAACTAAATGAAACTACAATAAAATCAATTTTGAATTGAAAATTAAATTGAACTAGCCAATGGCCTTTTTTTTGAATTACGATTCTATTGGCCAGGATTAGCAAGAACCAATTGGCAATGAACGAAAAAAGGACCGTTTCGGTCTTTTAAAAGAAAAGATTGGCACAGTTCGCCCGTAGCATAAGTTGCAATGAAGACAGGTTGTATTTTCGTCTTCGGAACTTTCTTATAAGACATTTTTCCATACATGCTTAGAGCATAGGCTCTGCCGCTGACTTTTGCTTCTCTGACTTTCTGGTCTAGCTGCGAACCATTTTTAATGCAAAATTATAAAACAAAAGTCATTAGAATAATATGATGCCGACTGGGATATGCTACAATATAATAAACATAGGAAAAGGCTACATCCCGCGAACTGTTGCTGTTGGATATCCTATGGGTATTCCCATAACTCATAAAGTGGGCGTGGCAAAAATTTAAGTATGGGGGAATTGTTAAGAACGATCTACATATTTTGTTATAAAACATTTGAAGGATTTTATCTAAAAAAAAACAATGTTTTTTTTTAAAAAAAAACGGCACTTAAATTTTATATAAAGCAAACGACTTTATCTACATACTTTGCGAAGAATAGGGCTTTCATTTACAATGATTTCTTCAATGAAGAATTGAACTATTTTTTTTAAATAGTGGGCGTGTTAGTAGGCAGATTTTAAAAATATTTAAACATAAATTGTGCGGGTGTCAGGGGGCGGATTTTAAAAACCTTAATACAAGAGCATTTTGGGTCCCTAAAGACAATATATTCAAAATTTTGGCTTTCTGGCTCAAAACTCGATAAATTTGTTCTTCTGAGATTGTGTGCATATTCTGTAGACGGATGGACATGGCTAGATCAACATTACTATCGATGCTGATCACGAATATAGTTATGCTACAAACTATGAGTCAACATTAATATACCCGACAATATTTGCTTTTGGAAGTTATGGGTCTTACATACATCAATATATTCTCTGAGCCAAATGACAGTTGGGATAAATTAAAAGCTAAAACTCATTCTTCCCCATCCTTTGTTCCACCACGCGTTCCCCTAATAAAACTGCATTCTCTTAAATTTTGAAAAGCTAGAAAAAGTTGAATTTTTAGATTTCAGTTATGTATCATTTATTACTCATAATGTTTTCTATGCGGTTGTATCTTATTATCCGCGAATTGAACATCGGAAAGTGGTTTTTCTCACCACGAATGGGAGAGTTCAACGATACCAATTGATCTGAAAGTAAATGAAAACAATTCTGCCGGACAACTAGCACCAACCCTTAGCGGAACACGAAATTACGTGAGCGGGCTACGGAGAAAAAGGTGTAGTCCTATTAACTACCGAACAGATTCAGCTGAAATCAGGCAATGGTTGGCATTGTATCTGCGAAGTTTGGTCAAAATCGGTCCACCAAGTTTAGATTGTGTTTATTACTATGAAAAGATGTACGAGTATGTATTTCTTTTTGTTAGGTGCAGCAGGGAACACCATGTAACCGAAATAGAAAATAATTATGTAGTTGGGCAGGGGAAAAGCCCGGGCGGGTGCAGCTAGTTCAGTATAAATACAGTTCACTTGATTATGAGTTTTGTATTTGATTGTACTACATACGATTTTTGTTTTTTTTTCGCATTCAAACTTCAAACGTCGTTTTATCGTAACTAGGTTTTTGTCGTACAGATCAACCCAACACCGAACTGACGAAATTGCAAACATTAGACTGGAGCAAACAAATGCCGCAAAAAAATACATTCGATTCAACTCAATGAGCATGTAATTCGAAACCAGGAGGCCTGCCGAATCCCACAGGCAGATTTGAAAAATATTCCACATAAAGTATAACCTCTTAAACTATTAAACTGATATTTAGTGCAATTTCAATTTTTATTTTCATGATGTTTAATATACATAGATAGATACTAAACATTGTATCGATCTTAATCAACATTTAATTGACTTGTGTATCATACGAATACCTATCTACACAAACAAACACAATATGTATATTAAATTATTGGTAGATCAACAACCGCAGTACCTACATCCTGTTGCTAAGTTTTGCATTAAAATTAATTGCATTATAATTTTGTTAATAGCACCTCGAAGTCGCAATAAGCATCAACTAGCTTGGTATCAGATCTGAATAGTATACCAAAACTAGGTCATCAACATTGTCGGTTTTGTTGCTAGTGGATATGTAGGTATATATGTATAGCAGCATAAAAACACAAGCACACGCAATTCTTTCTCAACATGTTCCTTAACAGCATCATCAAAAAAAATTTAAAAATAATATGCCAATTTGCCAATCGTCTAAATCTGTGCACTCAATAAAGAAACATACCCAGCCACTGGCAAAATGCAAACTTTGATATTTATGTCAGCGAGGTACTACAAAATCTGTGCTGTAAAAAAGCATCTACGAATATGCTGGCTACAGCATTCTGTGAATTGACAAAATAAAAATAGTTCAAAGAAATATAAACTAAAAAAAAAGAAGTCAAAATTGCTTCGATGTGCTTACATCGACACCGAGTGGAATCAAAGTGTGCTAAGAAGTTGTTTATAGGAATCTTATTGAATTACGAAGAATAACGTGGAATCCGTGGGTATGTCCCTCTTTTTGTTGCTGAATGAAAGAATATGGCAGCGTGAACAGATTCGATTGCCGCGCAACGTGACTACGAAATCCACCTACGCAGAACGTTCCCAAAATACACAAACATTAGACCTACCACAACAAATGCAGCCATGACTAAGTGTTGCACTATAAGGGGAGTCGATGCACTTTGCAGGCTACCCACGCAACACGGCCGAGATCATCGCGAGAAAAGTGATGATGATGAGATTTGAATTATGTATTTGTATGTACGACTATAGCTATGCAATATGCATGATTGTGTAGCGAAGTGGGTACATGTTCGCTCATAATCTTTACTAGTCGGGAGAGACAGTACTTGTCACAGAGGAATGATGAAAGCACCAAGAAATAATAATTTATGTATAAATACACTTACATTTGCCACAACCTATCAATAAGGGTCATTATTACAGCACCCGCATAAGCACATACCTACTCGTATTTGAATAACTTGCAGGCCTTGACCTTTCTTTACCTGATCTATTTTGGGAAATTCATGTTAGCCTACTCTGGCCTACTCCTACTAATGGAGGGCTGTTTACGGTTTTCGTAATAACAATTTGGAAATGGAATTGATATAGAAGTGACACACAGAGAAAAACGACTATGGGAGAGAGGATGACACTAAAATAGATTCTACAAGTAAAACATTTTGAAGTAGACTCTTGGCGAAGGCAAACAAGTTTCGCAATTTTACTGGGTTACGGGATTCGGTAATTCGCTGAAAATTCCACAATATAGCCGAGAACTGAGATTAATTGCGAAACCATTTATATTGCAGCATCCATCCCGAATGATGTTATTTTTTGTGTTTTGGTAACAATACAAGCCTATGCAGCAAATAAGCGGTCTATGTGCACTCCAAATGCCGACACGTTTCCTTGTTGGATTCTATGGATGAGGTAGGGTTCCCCATCACTGAAACCACGATTGGCACGCGGCCAGAAGCACTCCCGGTCCCGTGTGCGGTCTTTTAATTGGTAAGTATCTATCCAGAAAAAGAGACGAAGCTCCTTTGCCCATGGTAGTGGATCACGATTTAGTTTTCCTTGAATAATTGAAAATATTTGCTTAAAGAGTATGTATGTGTATGTGTAGACGTGTACTATGTACTTTAATTTACCAATAGAATTGCAAAAGCAATGGGTAAGGGACCATAAGGATTGTGCCTGTGTTTGTATTCATATGTTCTCGCAATGATAGTGTGGCCCTTGTTCATGGCATTGAATACGATATATATGCATCTTTTGAATATTTATACATGTAGTTACGCTATTTTACCAACGGTACTACTGCAACAGTTAACAGTATACTCAGCGAGTTATTTCAATAAGCTTTCTATTTTGTGTCGAATCATATGTAAGTACATTACAGTTTGCAATTCCTTTAATAGTTGGTGAGTGAATCGTTGCGATGGTTAAGACCACCCATCATTAAAATAGATGCGTTCTAATCTGTAGGTGCATTTATGCAAGTTTTCGAGACGAAACGATATATAAGTAGGTATATGTAAGCACTTATTTTGAAAGATGCACTGTACGCGTTGGTTGGTGATATGCTGCGAGATGAAGTTGAATGTTTCCCGAGTAAATTGCTGCGGCCGGTGCGGCGCAGATGGAAAATTGTAATGGCACTTGGTTTTCACTCTTTTCAAGTGGAAGTGAGATCATTATTAAAATCCGATCAGGTTGTATGAATAATAAAAATAAATATTTAATTGAGTGGCATTTTGAATGTTTTGATTGAGTTCTAAGTAGGTAGGCACATTCATTCATTTTGAACAATAATAACACTGTCCTACAAACATTTTGTAGCATTTTATACCAGATTTTGAGTATATCTAATCAGGTGATGTCAAAAATGTTATATACTTACTTTTTTTTGTATCAGCTCTAGTTGGAGAAAGAAAAATAAATGATTTGTTTATAAAAGTTTTTCTTTATTAATATTCTACATGAAGATGTTGTCTTTTCAGTGATTTTCTAGGGTGAAGTTGTCTTGGGCAATCGCGCATAATTTCCCAGCTATAGTCTGTCATTATTATGAACGTCCCACCTGCCTTGATACCTGTTCTCCATTGATTTTTATCTTGGTGAAATCGATCTCCTAAGTATTTTCTCTACTTCCTCTACATAGCTCTTAGTGCAACCACTACAAAAGATATCCACGCACTCGTTCTACATCAACTCCTCAAGTGGAGTCTTTAATTAATTGACGTATTTGGTGTCCAACAATGCCTGCTTTTAATTTTGCAGTACTTTATCCTGGGAGTTTCCGAGGAAGAAACTGAAAACATTGACCATTTTTGTGCAGGGTTGATAGTAAACTTGAGCAGACAGGTAAAAAAATGCCATCGATATACGGCATAATAGGTGCGTTTCTTTGAGAAATGTATCCACAGGAGTGCTGGAATTTACGCGTTAAACAACAACAACATTTTATCGCCAGCGATACTGGGGAAAGTTATAGTTGTCGATAACATCCACATCAGGGCTGCTTTGGTTACAGGCTGCAAATACATACAATAATTTGTGTTGTAAACAAAAATTTTTGGCTGCCGGCCATAATTCTTGGAATCGTTCTTATGAGCAATCGTGGGAACATATCCAAAAAAACGCGGCTACAAACAGAGCTGCACCAACTTTTTTTTTTTGTAGGCTTGTGAGTTTTGCGATCTCTTCTAATTCTGATTATTATCCCGCCGTAAAGGAAAAATATCTTAAGTAATGTCCAGCCAATTCATTGGCTCTTCCTCTTCTCCCTGTGCTTCTACCAACTAGCCAGCGTGTTTTTTTTCCAGTTTGTAACTTACTTGGATATATTCGTCATTGAATCGAAAGCCTAACGTCGTCGGCGAAAATAGCTTTGCTTTATTTGAGTATCGATTTGCTGAAAAGTAATTTACACGCTTTGCCCACCTTCTGCCTGGAAGACGCTGAATGAACTGGGTAGGCGGAAGAATTTGAACATGTTTAGTTTCATCAATAAGGCGATCACTCCTACTCTACTGTCAATTTTTAATACTATTACGTAACCCTTTTCCCTATAATGTTTCTCGCAAAGACAAAAAAAAGAAACAAAATCCACCGACTAAGTCCCTTAAGAAACACAAAACTACAACTCTACAAGTCAAGAGGCACTGGTTGGCTTTATTTGTTTGCCATGTGAAGGTTAACAGCAAAATAACCGGAGTGTTGCGACAATAAATGGACGTATTATTAAACAAATATTAGGTCCATTTTCCGAAGTGCTGACGCATGAAAATAAAAGTGAAAATGAAAGGAGATTTTTTTCCATGAAAAAAAGTCTATATATAACTGCAACCTACGTACTCTTTATTTATTTAATCGCAAATTGTTTCCTTAAATCTCAGAGCTTATATATCCTATAAGTTTATCGTAACTTATGCAAAAGCTGTTCTGCAAAGTAATTAATACCATTTTCGCATACAACATTTTTTGCAAAGCAATCTATTTTGTAAAATTTTCAATAATGGCAGGTGGCAATGGTGCGATGGTAGTGTATTCACTAATTGATTGGCAGGTCGTGCGTTCGAATCCCGACCAGGGCCATGATTTTTATAAATTGAATACACACAACAAAAACTGATCTCCCTAAAGCAATTTAGGCGCCACCTGTTGAGAAAAAAAAAATCCCATCGCACCAAACTTCTTTCCTATCCTTCTATTCTTTCAGTAAGTAGCACCCAAAAATAGGCAATGAATTGCTGGGAGCTACTTGCGCAACAAACTAAAAATGCATTCGCTGTGGTTTTACCATTATAAGGGTACTGTGTCACTACAGAAAAAAGAAATCCCTTTAGCGCACGCAAATTATAAAAAAAAAAAAAAAAAAATAATGCAACCAGTGAGGGTAAATTTTCATTCTACAACAGTTGAAGCTGCCTGTTACAGAAAAAAAAATTAACCTAATTTCCCACTTATTGTATTTGGCTATTACACTTGTACAAGTGCTACAAAATGTGAAACGTGTTCTAAAATTAATTGTAGATTTTTATATATAGCAAGGCAGAACATACAATTGAGAAAATTGTTGCCGCTACGTTTTTACTTCTTTCATCTAACATGTGGCTAAAACCAATGTTTACAAGCATGACCCCATGTAAAAAAGGAACTAGCTACAAGTAAGGGTAATTCAAAATTTAGAAAAATGTAACTATGCCTTTTTTTAAGAAAAACATGAATATGCAGCAATTTATTACGCATCGAATGACGTTGATATAGGCGTTATCATATAGCGCAACTTTCACAATAATTACGCCAAGAAGAAAATCCATTTTCAAAATCAAAGCAAAATTGTAATTCAAACTTGTACCTATTTTGACCAAACTTCAGAGAAATACTCTCAGGCCAACATCAATCGCTCCGATAAGAGTACGTGCTAGTTGCCTGGCTATATTAGTTTACTTTTTCGATTCAAACAGCAAAATAAAAGAAAGACACTATTCCTTCACTTTTACAGCAATTATTATCGAAATTACCAAGTTCTGGTGCGAAAACCCAATTTCCGATATTCGATTCGCGAAAAAAAGGCAAACACAGAGAAAACACGATGAGCGATAAACAAGAAAATGCCAGAACTTTTGATGGTCTTAACTCGCCACGCCATCTTAGTCATTACCAAATAATTCTAATTATTCTCCATACCAAATTCCAATACAAAAAACTACATCAGAATTTTCCCAGTTTTTCAATTTTTCGGGCAAGTTTTCTAAATCTTCCTTCCATAATTCGGACTACTACGAAAAAATAAAAAAAAAAACGAGTCAAATCGGTGCAGCCATTCTCAACTGATGCGCTTACAACGAACAGCATTTAATTTTTAGTTATAGAGATTATATTTTGTCCACGTGTGTGTAGGTACATAATTTCGAAAGAAAATTAACAAAAGGACAGACGAACAGACGGACGGAAATTTGGGACACACTTTTTTGGTCTTCTCTATAGTCGTAATATCAAACTCCTTACTCATTTTGAGTTCGAAATTTTTATATGATTGAAATGTCCTTCTCCTTACTATACTAAAGTGTTCGAGAAAGTTAAGAATAATGGGTAAAAATAATAAAATGTGTAGCCTATGAATGTCACATATGAGTGGTAGCTTTGCAGTGATAATCCGTAATGTATTCGCAGAAGGGACTGTGAGTCTCTGGAGAAGTATTTAAAAGCAGCTCAACACTAACATGTCTTATAACTTAGATAATAAATTAGATTTCAAAAATAATAAAACAAATAAAAAAATAATACATTATTATGTAGGTAGTTACATTTACATATTGTGCTGTATGTATATTTTATAATAAATATATATACATACATATACATAAATAGTAAAAAATAAAACTAAAACGTTAGACATGGTATTGTATAATGTATATTATGTGTGAAAACATGTTGTCAAAAAAATGTAAAACATATTCTAAGGGCTTAATAATTCTGTCTCATATCTTCCAACATATCTTAACCCTAGAAAGATAATCTACGTATGTAAACTGTAAGCCGCATCGGGTTGGTTGCTTAAACTAACTCAGCCGGTGATCCGAGCTTCCCCGTGACGGTCATGGTGCGACGGTAAGCACCTGCGGTAACAATTTATGGCTAAACCGTATGTCTGGGAAACGTGCGTGACGTTTGTCATTCTTTCATTTAATTTAATCGTATGGGATTAAAAATTACTAAGACTTATTAGTTTATTATTTTAAACCAAAAAATGCAAATTTGGCAACTATTAGAACTTAAAGTCTATAATTTTAAGGTTCCTTTAAAAAATAAATTATGTTTTTTGTTGATTTGTAATGGAGTTTATGTTTTTTGTTTTTATCTTTTAACTAATATTTATTTTTTACTGAATCATTGATTTATCTCTCTTAATATGGACTATATTAATAAATAAAACATTGATATTTCTTAAAAAGCTCATAGGTTTCATTAAATAACCTAACAAAGTGCAATACGTCTCTGAGACGTGTGGTTATCTTCTGCGCCAAAAAAATATGATTATCTTTCTAGGGTTAAAATTGCTAGTATACCTCTAAACGTATCTATATACAAATGTGATCAGCATCCGCTCGTTGTCAATTTTGATGCCCTAAAGTTAAGGCTAAAATTTGGCAGATATACTCTCTGGGAGCCCGAAAATATCAAGTTGTCATGTCACCGCTATACACGGTTCATAGTAATCCATATTTGTTTGTTTTTTTATTTGTTTATAATGATTTAACTTACACACTAAGATATCTTTTAAGGTAGTGTAAGCTGCAGTATTAATTTTTTTTAAATATAATTTTATAATTTGGGGGAAAATACGAGAAAAACCTCCAGTGTAAGAAAATAAATAAAAAATAAATAAATAAATAAAGAAATAGATAATAAATAAAAATAAATAAATATATAAGTAAATAAATAGATCAATAATAACAATAATTAAATTAATAAAATATGACTCGATTATACAAAAAAAGGAAATATATAAATAAATAAATAAATAAATAAATAAACTAATTAATAATAACAATAAATAAATAAATAAATTGACTAGATAATAACAAATTTAAAGCAAATAAATAAATAAAATGAATAGATGTGATAATTTATGAATAAATAAGTCGAAATAATCAATAAATAACAAATCGAAGTACATGCAGAATTTAACAGAAAAAACTATTGTGTATGTAACAAATAACAAAACATTAAATAAATAAATAAATAAAAAAAGAAAAATGTTTAGCTTTTAGTTATATGTACAGAATTTAAGCCTGTGATGAGGGGATTTTCAGCGAAACTACAGCGTTCTATAAATTTTAAGTGGAGATTATTATTATTATTATTAAATACTATTGCATAAAGTGAGTGAAAACTACGTTTACAACAAATCTGAAAAAAATGAAATTTTGCGATAAGCGAGTTTTAAAAAGCCAGCAACAATAATAAACGCCGGGGGGGGGGGGGGTAAAAGTTTATCATCGCAGCGCTCCATAACGTTCCCTAAGCCTCGCTATGTACCGAGTGCTACATCCTACCCTCCTTATTGTTTGAGAATCCCACAACCGAATCACAGGTACAAAAAATTAAAGGCTAGAAACAAGGTAAGAATATCGTACTGGAGTCAGATTACAACTTCTCGCCGATTGGGAAAACAGAATTTTGCTTTATAGGTATGGTGGTTTTCGTGTTTGCAGAATATCGTTGAGCATTGTTAAGGTCCTTAACGCGAATGAGTCTTCAAGAGTGATTTGTGTGGAAAACTTGGAAATATAATCATATCTCCGCAGACCAAAAACATACCTTGCCATGCTGTTTAAAACAGCATTTAGTTTCCTTATATGCCTGGTATCACACTTGCTAAAAAATTGGCACCCACAAATTAATAGAGATATAAGTAGTGACTTAGTAAGAATCATTATTGTTTTGATTGGAGTAATTCTTGGGATGGCCCATAACATACATACGTAAGACTCCATGCACTCTTCCGATTGCCAATTGTACGTGGTTGGTCCAGATTAGCGTTTTGTTAAATACTACTCCCAGATTTCTTGCTGACTCAACAAAAGAATGGGCATACTGTTGAGTAGTATTTGTGGAAAGTACGAAGTGTTTGATGGGTGTCTGGAGATAACCAAACATTTGCTCTTGGATGGATTCAAACAGAGTCCATTTGATCGGGACCAGAGCAAAATCTTATTTAGATCTTCATGTAATTTGCAAGCTCCATTTTCAATTAGACCCAGAGGACAGATTTACCGAAGCATACATATGTAAGGACGAGCTGAAACTAAGCGAAGGGAGGTCATTGTGTTTACAAAAAAAAGCCATAGCGTCGGGTATTCCATCGTATCCCATCCCACTCCATCACTGTTGTTTTTGCTTGGCTATCGCAAGTGCCATACGATTTTGTTGGTAGACCAGTGCAAATTGCCGTACGGGCATAACACCTGCAGTAATTTGTTTTGGAAAGAAAACGTGCGTCCTCACTTAACGGCTCTGCTTAGGTTGTTAGCGTCAGAGTTTGTGTTTTTTTGTATGATTGTAATTTATAATGTGTAGAAATTTTGTAGTAGATGTGAGCAACATCCGTGGGTTGAGGAAAAGGTACGTCGAGATCTTTGCTCAGGAAAATAACCTGACTCAGCTTGTAAATGAGCCGACACGAATACCGGATATTAGCAGTCAAACTGCCAACACACTGGACTTGTTTCTTACCTCTCACCCCGATAAATACGGCTTAAACGTATTATCGATTGTATCATATCAGCAGAATTCTCGTACTCCAACCACATTGTTAAAGAACAAACTCCCAAAAGAACCGTATGGCAATACGAGAAAGCCAATTGGGAAAAACTTAACGGTTTCTTTAAGAGTTTTACCTGGCCGCTGTTCTTTCTCGACAGTGACGTGGATGCTGCTGCTGATATGGTATCAAACATAATTCACCTGGGTATGAAGTCTTAAATCCGTAACAGGATAAAAAGTATCAAACCCAAGGTAAACGCGTGGTATGACTCGAGCTGCAAAGAGGCTATCAGGTTAAAAGAGGTAAGCTTTCGGTCAAAGCCAACCCATCTGAGGAAAGCCGAAAAAAGTTTAAACGAGCCAGAAATGATTGCAATGCCCACATTAATCGTGTCAAATTCTCCTATGATCAACAGTAGTCCCACGGGTAGTAAAAACTTTTGGTCATTTGTTAAAAACATCAAGAATTCGGCCTCATCATCTATCCCGACACTCATTTACAATGACATTCCAGCTGTCAGTTCTATAGATAAGGCTAATCTGCTTACTGCTCAATTTGCAGTCAGCTCAACGCTCCCAGATTGTGCTTTGTCTCCCCCTGTACTCGAGCGCGTAGAATACTCCATGGGACCAATCCACTTCCGCACTCGGTACAGTGGCTAGAGCACTTCAAGATCTTGACGTTCACAAATCCGCTGGTCCAGATGGTATTTGCCCTATCGTTCTGAAGAGGTGTTCTTCCTCGCTGGCAAAACCATTGCGCAAGCTTTTCTATCTATCTTTCCGCTTCTTCTCTCTCTTCCCGAGAAGATGGAAAACAGCATTTGTCCAGCCTGTACCAAAAAAAGGCGAATCTTCTTCTCCCTCCTCCTACCGACCAATTGCAATAACTTCCCTTCTTTCCAAGGTCATGGAAACGCTGATAAACCGTCAGCTCATGAAATATCTTGAATCCCGAAAACTTCCTAATGACCGGCAGTATGGTTTTCGCAGCAACAGGTCCACTGGTGATTTGATGACATATCTAACCGAAAAGTGGAACCAATCTCTTCACCAAGGTGGTGAAAGTAAGATCGTTGCGCTTGATATTTCAAAGGCATTTGACAGAGTTTGGCATCAAGCTCTCTTGTCGAAAATGCGTGCATTTGGAATCGATGATACTCTTCTTCAATGGATTAGAAATTACCTTTCGGACCGTTCAATTCAAGTTGTTTTGGACGGTTTCAAGTCTGCAACTCACCAAATAAATGCTGGTGTCCCCCAAGGCTCTGTTCTGTCCCCGACTCTCTTTCTCAATTTTATAAATGATCTCCTGTCTGTTACTTCTAATCCAATCCATTCCTTTGCTGATGACAGCACCCTTAGCTTCTCATATTCGTTTCTTGGGTCACGCCCCTCATCTTCGGGTGTGGAACTGGAACGGCAACGTATGTTAAGCTCATTAAATTCCGATCTTAACAGCATAACTCAGTGGGGTAAAACCAATAGAGTGGAATTTAATGCTTCCAAAACACAATGCTGTCTCCTGTCATTAAAGCAAAACCCACACACACTGCCATTATCTATGAATGGCACTTGCATCGCTGAAACCGAAAGATTTTCCATTCTCGGTATGTGTGTTAATGACAATCTTCGTTGGAATGACCACATATTCGATGTCGCCAAGAACGCCGCGAAATGTCTAGGCTTCCTTAAGCGTTGTAAGAAATATTTCACCCCTTCTGATCTGGCTACAATTTATTCGGCGTTTATTCGCCCGAAACTGGAGTACGCTCATATCTGGTTCGGTGCACCAATAACTTATTTGGAGCTACTTCACTGGATCCAAAAACGCGCGATAAAACTCATTGGCGACCGAGACATTGCGAGATCGATTGACTCTCTTAGTCATCGTCGTAATGTCTCCTGCCTTTCGTTATTTTATCGTTATTTCCACCATAAGTGCTCAAACGAAATAGCCAGTTGCATTCCAGCCCTAGAACATTTCAACCGCAATACCAGGAATGCGCATCAGTTTACCCTTAAGCCTGTATTCGGACGTACAGTGAAATACAAGGAATCTTTCCTTAGCCGTACAACACGAATGTGGAATGCTCTTCCCCGCTCCATTTTTCCTACACATTATGATTTGCAAACATTTAAAACCAACGTGCATCGGCATCTCTTCCGTCCAGCCTGTCCCTAATTTCCTTAACGTCCGCGCTGTGTAGCTAATACATTATAAGGGTATCAAAAAATCCCTTTAGTGCGTGTCCATTATAAAAAAAAAAAAAAAAAAATGGTGTATAGTAAAAAGCAACACAAAAACAAGAAATAAATCATAGCAATTCCATATCTTCATATGAGATCTCATCTACAATAATTCATAGCAATCCATAGACACACACACACTCTAATAATTCAGATTTTCCCCATAGAAGTATTCCCCCAAAGGTATTTCTCCCAAACATCAGATATCATTCATCCCTAGTGAGGCACTATGTACACCTAGTGAAACACATACTAGACACATTACTATGACGGATGGTGTTCAAGACAAAGTCAATGCGACTTGTCTACACAAAAAACTGTTGACATTCCATAGCTGCATTTTTGTAGCCAACAAAATATATTAACTTATTTTGACTTTATTTGCTTACGGATGATTTTTTTATTCCTGTTGCATCCTTGTATATGTGTAATAGATTGTAAGTAGAGTCCCGAACTCCTTTTTCACTTAAGTGGAACATACGAGTAAGTTTCTAGTTGAATTCGGGAATTATGGGCCACCCAACCGGATGTCCCGAAAAAAAAAGTCATATTACATATTTTCTTAGATTATTAAGTTGCCTAGAGACAAATTAAGAAGACCGCGCCAACTGCTTAGTTTGAAAAGGTAAACTGACATAGGCGCCTGCCAGACAAATAGTACCTACACTCAGCGGAGCAACGAAGTTACGTGAGCGTACTTAACGGCATTTCATTCAGAAATCGTGTCCCATTTCTTGATGATAAAAATTCTGAACTGAAGTCCTGATGGGGTGAAATATAAGTTCCGAAAAAAAGTGCTCGGCACTTATGTCCCTGCGCCGAAGTCATCCGACGTTCGTCCTCCTAACTTTAGCAAGTCAAGTCTGGGCGACATGAGCACGGCGATACATGAAATGTATTTAGGTATTTGCACAAGCGATGTATTCTATTTCTGTATTCGTAAAACTAGGTATTAAGCAAAGCTGATAGTAATATCCTTATTACTTTTGGGCTCCACATAAATTCCTGGACTGAAAAACACATATCTAGTTTTAAAGACGCTACCATTGTTTATAGACTCTATAAGAGTCTATGGTCTATAGATTCTATATTCTATATACAATGACGCTACTGTGCAGTTATTATAAACATGTTGCTTTGGATTCACTGCATCCGTCAAACAAACCAGCCAAAATTTCCCGTTTTTTGGCCACATGATGCAGAGCCGGCGCAGAAAGGGCTTCCAGACGCACTTCTCTTCGCACATGTTCAAAAGGTGTACGTGTACCACTAGTGTGGTTGTGTTTATAATCGAAAATTTCCCTGGCAATACTGCGCTGCGCACAAACCCTTTCGTTCTTTCGTTGCTTGGTTATATTGCCGTTTGTCGTTGTGTGGATTGCACATGCGGCATGCATTTCTCAAAGTGCATTGACGACTACACACACAAGCTTCAGTACTGTCTGTTTGCGGCTGTCGGCTGCTAGCTGCTAGCTATAGAAGATTTGCTTAGCATCATTTTTTGTTGCTTAGGCAATTGCATCCAATCAGTTGTTATCTCAACGTCGAGTTGATCGGTTGGTTTTGCTTTGTGAATATACTTTGTCGTATCGGATTTATATACAATTTAAGATTTTCAATGTAGAGTTTGTTGTGTGTATTCATGGTCTGAGACGTAGAGGCGTTAATAATTCTTTCAGGGTATTTCTGTTTATGTAGTGCATGTCCAATTCGCATTGTTCGTACGGTGAGCAGCTATTGTTCAATTTAGTTTTGTGAAATGAATTTGAATCCTGGTGTTTCCGGGTCCAGGGATTCTGTAACTCGGTGCTTGCTTGATACAATCGAGAATAAACAAATGAGAAAAAAAATGCTTGTGCAGTGTGTATGAAAATTCGGAAATAGGTATACCTAAATTGTCATGTAGATAATAATATAAAACGGAATTTATAGGTAACAGTGCATCAATGTGCATTTTATTTGACCCTACGGGAATGCGAAGTCAAATATAAACGAATAAAAGAGAATCGTAATTTTGTAGTTAATTGAATGCAAACGAGACCACAATGCATTGGTCAATTTTCTTGTTTGTATCAGTGCTTGTGTGCTTTGGTTTGTTGCCGGCGACTCTGGGCTATCTGGATGTTAGTGAAGGCCAAAGTGAGGAGGATTCCTCGTCGGTCTTAGCTTCAGCGGAAAACGAATTTCCACATTTTTTAAGACATCAGGATCGCTACAATCACCATATTGAACCCGATACAACGGATTTAAAAAAGAACTTGCAAAAAGTAAACTCTTCCAGCTTCCCGAAAAATAACTCATCGTCGACCAACCAAATCTACCTAAGACACCATAATCGAGTTGGCTCTATTTCCCAGCCATCGTTTAAATCGGGACACCATTTACGACATCACAACCGTCAACATGAGTCATGGGAAAATCGCGTGTTTCCATTGCTAAGTCAACAACACCAAGCGACTGTGAATCTGGAGGAGACAACCACCATGAGACCGGGAAAATTGAATCTGACAAGCACTCTACAGAGTCGTCTATTCGATCGCGAGAGTATTTATACAATGCCAAAGGCAAGGACCACGACCGGTCCGAGATCAAGGCACAATTATGGAAGTCACATTCTGCCAGCACTAGCTAGAAATCGACCCTATGCCGATGACAATCATTTTGACGATCGGGATGAGTCAAAAATGGAACATCCAAATAAGCACTCCGTTAAGAACAGTGCAGCCATACATCTGTTCTCCGCAGAAGATTATTCAGAGGATGATGATGGTTACCAATATGAAAGCGGTGAAGAGAACGAGGAGCAAGAGGATGAAGAATCTGCTCTGGACAGTGAACGATGGAATAAAATCGAAATAAAGGATTCGAGGCATAGAAGAGAGCATCACCCATCTGCTAAACGTTGGATCAGCAGTGATGTGAGTACCGTTACAATAATTAAATTTTGAACGCTATAATACTTTTTTTGGAATTAGTGTAGGTAGGCACATTTCTATTTTAAATAGTGCATGTTTTCGCAATTTTTAATTACAAAGGTAGGTACTTATACGAGTATGTATAAAGATAATTGTTAATACAATTTTGGATTACAGTACCTAAATATTTATCGCCCACCAATACAGTGTTTTACATAATTCTACATTCAACGATCTTCTTCTTTTTACTTCCAACGCCTACTTAAAGGGGCATTGCTTTGTTGGTGAGTTATGTAGGAAGGTAGGTATTGCGCTTGAAATTTTGATCTGAAATATTGGCCTCGATCGATTGATTTGTCTTGGCGGTTTGCACAGAAAATGTTTTTTCTACTTACCACCCCAACCAATGGAAGACTACCTATACCTATATCGTTATTAACAACATGTTCGATATGAATGATATGCTTTTGGCATATCACTGTTTATGGGTTCTACTTGTGATACTTATGGATTTGGTGTAGGTAGTAGGTGCGAGATTGGGATAGGTTCTATGTTGGGTATATTATCAAAATATGTACTTCACTTTTTTTCCACTTGCGTTACAAAGAATATCTTTTTAAGTTAATGCAATCAGTTTAATAAGACCCGCAAAATATTCCGAATTTTACCTAGCTGTTAGCTCCTCAAATAACCTGAAAACGGTTTGTAGATAAGCACCAAATTTGCAATCGACAGATAAACACCGCTTCAGAAACTCTTCACAAGTTCCGTCTTTTAAATGGAATCGTCGTTTTTTTAGTATTGTCGGTTGAGGCTTGGATTTAAAAACTCAGTTCAACCAGATTTTGTATCTGATTTCTCTGGTAGTGGCCATTATGAACTTTTGATGCTTCTAGTTATATTGTAGGACAAATTGAATTTGTTGATTAATGTTAGGGTGGTCAAACAGTGAAATTGCCGGTCCAAAATACGTCCACCCAATGATCTTTGTCGTATACTTCAATAAAATCTGAAGTTTGTGTTAAGGTGTTTGCATAGGAATGTGGGAGCTCACGCCCACATTCTCGGAGCGACGAGTTTTGCATGGTCGCAGCCATTTTCTTCAGTGTGAAGTTATTCATACTTAGAAGTAGAAATGACAGTGTTATCTATCTCACGTAACAATCTTAATTCGTAGCAGACGTACTCGTAATAAATGCATTAGGTTGTGCTACCAAAAAATAATATTGCATCCATCTGTGGACAGTACTATTGCAAATACACGTCATGTTACGTCATTTCTGTGTTTTTTTTTTGAAGCGTAATGGTGCAAAACCTTTTATAATTTTTAGAATTATTTGGTGTTAAAATTAGATTTTTGTAAAATTGCTCAAAAATCATTTAAAACCAAAATATCCTTGAAGTAAACTTATGTTTATATGCCACCAGAGGCAGAAATCCGTGCCGTTTGTAGGACTGTATTTTTAAATTAACAAGTTCTGTAGAAGGAAAAGTATGCATGTATTCGTAGATAGATCTTGAAATTGTTGACATCTTTTGTTAAACTTTCCGAGATGCAAATCTGATGCAATTTTTTTTATTATTCAAATTGTAAAATGGAAACGAAATATTCAATCGAAATGTTCCTCCAGGTTGCACCATGAAATTATGCATATTTTTCGCGTCACCACAGTACTTAAGACAATCGCACTGTCGTGCCACATCAGCAACACTGATATTTTAGAAACTCATAAATATTCGCGCTCAAAATTAGAGTAATCGCTTTATCTTCGAGATTGATAAGACGCGAGTGACGATCTGTGTTTTGATTTTTTTCTTGTTCATTTAATTTGCATTTCGTAAGAATTAAGTGCCTTTATCAGATTTGTTCTGCATTTACGTGTTTATACCCTATTCTAAGAGTATATTAATTTTGACGCATAGTTTGTAACATACCTTAATATTGCCCGTAGACCCCTAAAGTTACTATATTTATGATCAGCATCGATAGTAATGTCGATCTAGCCATGTCCGTCCGTCCGTCCGTCCGTCCGTCCGTCTGTCGGCAAAAATTAGGCCTTTAAACTGGACCTAGAGAGCTGAAATTTTAACCATATACTCTATAGGGTCCCGAAATAATCAAGTTTACGAATTTTTGAAATCCGCCCACAAACACGCACAAACTAAAAAAAACAAAATTTTGGGAAAAATCGAATTTTGAGCTAGAAAGCTGAAATTTTTTATATATAATCTATGACTCCTAAAACTGCTCGGGATAAAAAAATTTCAAAATCCGCCCACTTACACGCCCACAAATAAATAAAATAATTTTTGTATACCCTATTCTAAGGGTATATTAATTTTTAAAAATCCAAAGTTTGAGCTACGGAGTTGAAATTTATAATATATACTCTCTATGGGCCCTTTATGCTCATGTGTAAATATTTTCAAAATCCGCCCACAATTGATTTTTTTTTTTTTTTTAAATTCAAAGTTTGAGCTAGGGAGCTGAAATTTATAATATATACTCTCTAGGGGCCCTTTATTCTCATGTGTTAATTTTTTTTAAATCCGCTTACTGACACGCCCACAATTAAATAAAACAATTTTATTGAAACACCCAAGTTTGAGCTAGGGAGCGTTTTTTTTGATAAAATCCTTTAAATGTTATATAACAAAATATGTAGAGCGTTCTTAACAATTCAACCATATTTAGACTTTTGTCACGCCCACTTATGAGGGATAGGAATAAGAATAGGGTATTTAACAGTTCGCGCAAGCGGACTGTAGCCCGTCCCTATGTTTTTACATTTGCTTGCATGTATCATGGATAAGGATATGTAACCTTAAGTCTGCGTGTGTATTGTTGGATGGGCCAGAGTGGATGTTATAGTTGAGGTTATAGTCCTAAGACAATGGATGCAAATAGTTCTAGATTAAAATTTGGGAATGCATATAAACTATGTATTCTGAAAAACTATAACTTATACAGTTTAATCGATTTAAGTTTTACTAAATACCAAATTGCCATATTTACCCTATCAAAAAGTGCGATAGAGTGTACAAATGGCGTCGATGTCAGTTCAATTTGGACAATTGTGAAGCAAACAGAATTATAACTTTTGGGAATGCCGGACCCGAATCACTGCATCACTGTTGATCAAGAAGTTTTAAGGCCTTAATTGTATAGGAATGTTGATTTAATTTGCCTTTTTGATGTTATCAATAAAATAATTCTTCATTGGACAAACAAATAAATAAACTAACTAGCTATATAAACGGTCTTTCATTAAGGGATTGACAACTTATTTTTTAAATTAAATGCAAACTACTTGAGATATCTAAAAAAAAAATGTATTGGCTTGAATTACTATCAAACCATTTATGAATTTAATTCGACTTCGTTAGTAAGTCCACCACGGGAACGTATGCAGCGGTCGATACGTTGAACCGAATTTTCGATGACTCGTTTAATATTGACTCTGAGCTACTTTTACATCGCCGGTTTGTTGACATAAACCAAACGTTAAATCACACGATCTCGGCAGCCAATAGACGGGTCCGTTTCTTGAGATAATACATTCATTGAACTAATCATTTTCATCGACAAAAACAAAAACGGCCCAATTACGCCACCGCAAAACTACTGAAAACCGCACCAAACAGTGGCTTTTTGTGGATGAAGTTCTGTTTCATGAAGCACATGGGGGTTCTAACCTGTCCAGTAACGCATAATTTGTTTAATGACGAAGCCGTTTAACTAAAACTGGGCTTCACGCTGAAGATGATTTTGCGATGAAATTTTTCATTTTCTTCCATCCTGTCCAGAGCCCAATTCGAGAACGTACTTTCGCTTCATATGATCAAGTGGCTTTAGTTCTTGAGACAGCTTGATCGCCATTATGCGGTCTGGGAGAGAACCTATTCTTAAGAACGCCGTGAAATTCACTTATTTGGCTGGTTTGCGACGGACGCCTCTACGGCAACAATAAGATATTTGGGCAGGCACCAAATAACAGACAAGGACATACAAACCATGGACCCACAGCTCATTCTTAGATTCATCAAAGAAACTGGACTGGACGCTGTGCTCTAATTAGTGTGATCTGCCAAGGATAAATCAAAGCAATACCTCGACATGCTTCACAAAAGTAGTATCTAGAGAGGGCTCTGAAAGAGGGCATGAACCTCTCCGAGGCACAAGCAGGGGACACAATAGACCAATAGGTCGCAATGTAATATACCCTAACTAGATATTATTATTATTACGGCAGCAATATTCTCCACACTTTGGGCAAAACGTAGTCTCTCTGGCACGATATTCAACCAGCAAATATTCTGACTCAAATTTGTTCACTTGACTATGAATTGCTTTTCTGCTTAACGCTCTTAAAGTTGCGACTACCGACTCGGAATTACGGTAGTAAATTTTAATTATTCGTAAACGTTGTTCCTTCGTATACTTCACCATGATGAATATGTTGATTTTACTGAATATTTTTACATTGACAGTTCAGTAATCGGTTTAAGGGTGCGTTCACATTGAAAGTTGTCAAGTTGCAATGAAAACGCTTTAAATATCCTTTCAACTTGTTTTCCAAAATCTACAATTCTCCAATGTCCATGTACATAATGTATGTATGTCTCTACACATAACGGTGAAGGTTTTTTTTGCTTTGTTTGTACATATCTGAATAATTGTGCAATCAAACTCCATGTCCGTAGGCAATTAATCCACTACTGTTTTATTTACAGAAGCCCAAATTTAGACAGACATTCAACTTATAATGAGTTAGATGCCCTGTCTGATTCCATCACAAGAATTGTGACCCTTCATCCTCGTACTGAAATCGTCATTGCGGGTGATTTCAATATACACATTTCAAGTTGGCTTCGACATTCTGGCCAGACAACACCCGAAGGAAAGTACGTCGAGATCTTTGCTCAGGTAAATAACCTGACTCAGCTTGTAAATGAGCCGACACGAATACCGGACATAAGCAGTCAAACTGCCAACATACTGGACTTGTTTCTTACCTCTCACCCCGATAAATACGGCTTAAACGTATTATCGCCTCTAGGTTCGTCAGAGTATTGTATCATATCAGCTCAATTCTCGTACTCCAACCATATTGTTAAAGAACAAACTCCAAAAAGAACCGTATGGCAATACGAGAAAGCCAATTGGGAAAAACTTAACGGTTTCTTTAAGAGTTTTAACTGGTCGCTGTGCTTCCTCGACAGTCACGTAGATGCTGCTGCTGATATGGTACGAGTATCAAACATAATTCACCTGAGTATGAAGTCTTACATCCCTAGCAGGATAAAAAGTATCAAACCCCAAGGTAAACGCGTGGTATGACTCGAGCTGCAAAGAGGCTATCAGGTTAAAAGAGGTAAGCGTTCGGTCATTCAAAGCCAACCCATCTGAGGAAAGCCGAAAAAAGTTTAAACGAACCAGAAATGACTGCAATGCCCACATTAATCGTGTCAAATTCTCCTATGATCAAAAGTTGAGGCAAAAAATACTACAAAGTCCCACGGGTAGTAAAAACTTTTGGTCATTTGTTAAAAACATCAAGAATTCGGCCTCATCATCTATCCCGACACTCATTTACAATGACATTCCAGCTGTCAGTTCTATAGATAAGGCCAATCTGCTTGCTGCTCACTTTGCAGTCAGCTCAACGCTCCCAGATTTTGCTTTGTCTCCCCCTGTACTCGAGCGCGTAGAATACTCCATGGGACCAATCCACATCCGCACTCGGTACAGTGGCTAGAGTACTTCGAGATCTTGACATACACAAATCCGCTGGTCCAGATGGTATTTCCCCCATCGTTCTGAAGAGGTGCTCTTCCTCGCTGGCAAAACCATTGCGTAAGCTTTTCCATCTGTCCTATTCTTCAGGAATCTTCCCGGGAAGATGGAAAACAGCGTTTGTCCAGCCTGTACCAAAAAAATGCGAATCCTCTTCTCCCTCCTCCTACCGACCAATTGCACTTACGTCCCTTCTTTTTAAGGTCATGGAAACGCTGATAAACCGTCAGCTAATGAAATATCTTGAATCGCGAAAACTTCTTAATGACCGGCAGTATGGCTTTCGCAGCAACAGGTCCACTGGTGATTTGATGACATATCTAACCGAAAAGTGGAACCAATCTCTTCATCAAGGTGGTGAAAGTAAGATCGTTGCGCTTGATATTTCAAACGCATTTGACAGCGTTTGGCATCAAGCTCTCTTGTCGAAAATGCGTGCATTTGGAATCGATGATACTCTTCTTCAATGGATTAGAAATTACCTTTCGGACCGTTCAATTCAAGTTGTTTTGGACGGTTTCAAGTCTGCAACTCACCAAATAAATGCTGGTGTCCCCCAAGGCTTTGTTCTGTCCCCGACTCTCTTTCTCATTTTTATAAATGATCTCCTGTCTGTTACTTCTAATCCAATCCATTCCTTTGCTGTTGACAGCACCCTTAGCTTCTCATATTCGTTTCTTGGGTCACGCCCCTCATCTTCGGGTGTGGAACTGGAACGGCAACGTATGTTAAGCTCATTAAATTCCGATCTTAACAGCATAACTCAGTGGGGTAAAACCAATAGAGTGGAATTTAATGCTTCCAAAACACAATGCTGTCTCCTGTCATTAAAGCAAAACCCACACACACTGCCATTATCTATGAATGGCACTTGCATCGCTGAAACCGAAAGACTTTCCATTCTCGGTATGTGTGTTAATGACAATCTTCGTTGAAATGACCACATATTCGATGTCGCCAAGAACGCCGCGAAATGTCTAGCTTCCTTAAGTGTTGTAAGAAATATTTCACCCCTTCTGATCTGGCTACAATTTATTCGGCGTTTATTCGCCCGAAACTGGAGTACAACGCTCATATCTGGTCCGGTGCACCAATAACTTATTTGCAGCTACTTGACTGGATCCAAAAACGCGCGATAAAACTCATTGGCGACCGAGACATTGCGAGATCGATTGACTCTCTTAGTCATCGTCGTAATGTCTCCTGCCTTTCGTTATTTTATCGTTATTTCCACGATTAAGTGCTCAAACGAAATAGCCAGTTGCATTCCAGCTCTAGAACATTTCAACCGCAATACCCGCCATGCCAGGAATGCGCATCAGTTTACCCTTAAGCCTGTATTCGGACGTACAGTGAAATACAAGGAATCTTTCCTTAGCCGTACAACACGAATGTGGAATGCTCTTCCCCGCTCCATTTTTCCTACACATTATGATTTACAAACATTTAAAACTAACGTGCATCGGCATCTCTCCCTATCTTCTAACCCTAATTTCCTTTACGCCCGCGCTGTGTAGCTAATACATTATAAGGGTATCAAAAAATCCCTTTAGTGCGTGTCCATTATAAAAAAAAAAAAAAACATAGCTATGTTTGAAATAATTTTTTTTTTGTGAGCTCGTTCGTTTTGTTGAAGAAGAAGTATTGTTCTGCTCAAAATCTTGTTCCATGTTAGTATTTTTTAACGTGCTATTTTGGAAAATGTGTAATTATTTAAATAAAAATTGCAGACGAGAATTGCATCACATTATGTTGTTTTCATTCTTTTATTAAACATAAACTTAATTAAACTCTCAAATTTTGTTCTTAAAGTAGTGCATCAAGTGGTTAACTTGAAGATCCTTGATTTAAAGATCTATGATAGGTGATTAAGGCTTTTTGAATTTTCAATTTAAGGACTTTCGCTACTGGTTTGATGATTTTGGTTGAAATAATTTGCCTTGATGGATATTATATCCATGGTGAAACGTCACCAACAACTTGTTGGATGAACTCAACCAAAATATTATAACATAACTTGTTCAGGCAATTACTTTGCCGCCACCAAAAATATGCCGCTCTGGGCCCGGACGTCACGGTCCCCTTATGCTAATCAGCCATTGAGTCATCAATCAGGAATCTTCAGGAAATTTGTCTCTTTCAACTTGTTTTGCCAAAATACGAATAAATGAATTCAACATTTAATTCATTCGAAATTCTTATCATCTCACAACTACTATTGCGGGAAAGGTGTCCAAGACTTCAAAATTCGACATAATGTACAATAATAAAATTATGGATTCTTTTAATTTGTTATTTAATTTTACGATGAACATTTTTATGTATGTACAATTATAGTGAAACAAAAGCAAGTGATAACGAACAAAAACTTCAATATTCTCTTACCGGTTGAATGTGTCAATTTTCTTCTTTAAATGCAAGAATTTACTTTTTATCGCATTACTCATTGTCATTATACTTGCACATTCAACAATGACAGCATCATGAGAGCAATCTCTGTATGACCAAGAGAAAAAGCATTGCACGTATCGGTGTGTACATTATTTGATAACGCAGGCGGCTTGTTTACTTTTGATTTCTCTCATGGTGCCTTGTACCGACCCAGTAAACTGTCAACTGAATTAATTACAATCCTCATGAGTATCAGTGCGATTGCTATTGGACTCTCTTCATCATGATGGAGAAATTTAATTTAAGCTGATTACAGCAATACTGTCCCTAATGTGAAAATAATGTTTCTTTTAATTTGTTTTCTATTTTATATTAGTGCTAATTTATGGAATACCGACAAGAAAATAAAATGTATTTTTTACAAATACATATTTATATAGAGGCAATAAAAGATGCAATGACAAGCGAATTTCAGTTGCGAGAGGCAGATACTTTTTCAATTGTATTACAATAGACAGACGATGGGAAGAGTTTTAGAATACTCCATAGCGTGTGGTCTGTATGCAACAGACTACCCGTATCGAGTTGAGATTATGGATTAATTACTAATTTGGGTCAAATTGAATCGAAAAGATGGGAGTTGGTTTCAACCCATGCTTACACATCGAACAACACTACTAGTTTTTGTGCTTTATGTACAAATGGCGGATACATTAGTAGGTGTACAGTTATACTTGTTGAAGGGAGATAAAGCCCAATCATATTTGTATTCCTTATAAACAAAACCCTATATAATAATGCATTTTGGTCGAATCGATACCTATATCCCTAGATATTGTTCAAAAGTTACAATTATTGTAGTTATAGGTATTCGTTGTATCCAACATTCCTTCACATTGCTCGACCATCATAAATTTAATCTATAATATAAACCATTGCACCACTGGCCAGAAGTGGTTTTTTTAATTTTATAAATGGATTTTCGGTTCTGATGGCTATTGCTACCAGATTGGGACTATGGAACTAGTTTTACTTTATATCTTCTGATGTTAACAATAGAAAATTACAAAAAGAAAAACATTTCGCTGAATACCTCTGTTTACCAAACTCTTCTCATTAATCAATAAAACATGACATTTTAATTTGTAATATTTATACATATATACATACATTATTATGTATTGTAGGAGTGTATAGTATACTCGTACGAATTTTGTAAATTATCACTTTAAAATTAGTTGATCAGATTATAAAAATGCATAGCTATTACATCACCTCTTTTTTGCAAGCACACAAAACATTTCATGGTCACACTTAAAATAATGTAATACTCGCCATCCAGAATACTATTACACCATTTCCGATTGTGGTGGGCACTCCCTGACCCATTTTTCTCCCCTTTCAGTTAAATTGAATTAGAGTTCCATTGTAGCAATATGGTGTGTTCATACACAAACAGCAAATACTATTTTTAATGATAAAATGAATGTAACAAATTCAAAAATAAATCATTTACACAATCGAGTGCGATTAGAGAATGCTGGGTTAGATGGACCTTCTAGCAATGCATGGTGGCCCACAGGTAATATATTGTTTTGTTTTGATACATACTCGTAGATTTTTTTGATGAGAATGCCTGCCGATCAGGATTTGATGGCGGTTTGGCTATCCGAGCAGATGTATAAGGTTGAACCTTTTACCCTTTTCCTTAACAGGATATTAGCAGCAATAGTAATTGCAAAGATTTCTGCCCGACTGGTTAAAGTTACGTCAAAGACGAGATTTCCTCTCAGTTCTGGAAAAAGATGGGAGACATCGGATCCAAATGGTTCTCCAAACTGATGAGAGGCGATCTAATGCCTAACCAGTGGTGAGAAAGTTATCTTCATCCTTTGTTCAAAAGTAAAGGCGATACGCGAGACTGTGATAACTACCGTTCAATCAAGCTGATGTCAAACAACGAATGCGGAAAATAATACGGCTATCTGAGGACCAGTGGGGCTTATCATAGGTAAACAAACCACAAATGCAATCGAAAGTATAAAGATCGTGAAGAAAAATCATCGGGATTCCTTGAAGGATTTGCATATGGTGCCGGTTGATTTTGACAACCAAGTGATATGTTATGGGTGCCGCTTAGATAGTGAGGAGTTCCAGAAACCTACGTACAGATGATCATTGACATGTTTGAGGGAATAAAGACAAGAGTAAGAGTCAG